>CANNZV010001257.1:171693-334460 GCA_947561585.1 Caprella mutica | reverse complement strand
CACAGTGACTCTTTTCTCTGATAGTACATCATCACAGTGACTCTTTTCTCTGATAGTACATCATCACAGTGACTCTTTTCTCTGATAGTACATCATCACAGTGACTCTTTTCTCTGATAGTACACCATCACAGTGACTCTTTTCTCTGATAGTACATCATCACAGTGACTCTTTTCTCTGATAGTACATCATCACAGTGACTCTTTTCTCTGATAGTACATCATCACAGTGACTCTTTTCTCTGATAGTACATCATCACAGTGACTCTTTTCTCTGATAGTACATCATCACAGTGACTCTTTTCTCTGATAGTACATCATCACAGTGACTCTTTTCTCTGATAGTACATCATCACAGTGACTCTTTTCTCTGATAGTACATCATCACAGTGACTCTTTTCTCTGATAGTTCATCATCACAGTGACTCTTTTCTCTGATAGTACATCATCACAGTGACTCTTTTCTCTGATAGTACATCATCACAGTGACTCTTTTCTCTGATAGTACATCATCACAGTGACTCTTTTCTCTGATAGTACATCATCACAGTGACTCTTTTCTCTGATAGTACATCATCACAGTGACTCTTTTCTCTGATAGTACATCATCACAGTGACTCTTTTCTCTGATAGTACATCATCACAGGGACTCTTTTCTCTGATAGTACATCATCACAGTGACTCTTTTCTCTGATTGTACATCATCACAGTGACTCTTTTCTCTGATAGTACATCATCACAGTGACTCTTTTCTCTGATAGTACATCATCACAGTGACTTTTTTCTCTGATAGTACATCATCACAGTGACTCTTTTCTCTGATAGTACATCATCACAGTGACTCTTTTCTCTGATAGTACATCATCACAGTGACTCTTTTCTCTGATAGTACATCATCACAGTGACTCTTTTCTCTGATAGTACATCATCACAGTGACTCTTTTCTCTGATAGCACATCATCACAGTGACTCTTTTCTCTGATAGTACATCATCACAGTGACTCTTTTCTCTGATAGTACATCATCACAGTGACTCTTTTCTCTGATAGCACATCATCACAGTGACTCTTTTCTCTGATAGTACATCATCACAGTGACTCTTTTCTCTGATAGTAGATCATCACAGTGACTCTTTTCTCTGATAGTAGATCATCACAGTGACTCTTTTCTCTGATAGTACATCATCACAGTGACTCTTTTCTCTGATAGTACATCATCACAGTGACTCTTTTCTCTGATAGTACATCATCACAGTGACTCTTTTATCTGATAGTACATCATCACAGTGACTCTTTTCTCTGATAGTACATCATCACAGTGACTCTTTTCTCTGATAGTACATCATCACAGTGACTCTTTTCTCTGATAGTACATCATCACAGTGACTCTTTTCTCTGATAGTACATCATCACAGTGACTCTTTTCTCTGATAGTACATCATCACAGTGACTCTTTTCTCTGATAGTACATCATCACAGTGACTCTTTTCTCTGATAGTACATCATCACAGTGACTCTTTTCTCTGATAGTACATCATCACAGTGACTCTTTTCTCTGATAGCACATCATCACAGTGACTCTTTTCTCTGATAGTACATCATCACAGTGACTCTTTTCTCTGATAGTACATCATCACAGTGACTCTTTTCTCTGATAGTACATCATCACAGTGACTCTTTTCTCTGATAGTACATCATCACAGTGACTCTTTTCTCTGATAGTATATCATCACAGTGACTCTTTTCTCTGATAGTACATCATCACAGTGACTCTTTTCTCTGATAGTACATCATCACTGTGACTCTTTTCTCTGATAGTACATCATCACAGTGACTCTTTTCTCTGATAGTACATCATCACAGTGACTCTTTTCTCTGATAGTACATCATCACAGTGACTCTTTTCTCTGATAGTACATCATCACAGTGACTCTTTTCTCTGATAGTACATCATCACAGTGGCTCTTTTCTCTGATAGTACATCATCACAGTGACTCTTTTCTCTGATAGTACATCATCACAGTGACTCTTTTCTCTGATAGTACATCATCACAGGGACTCTTTTCTCTGATAGTACATCATCACAGTGACTCTTTTCTCTGATAGTACATCATCACAGTGACTCTTTTCTCTGATAGTACATCATCACAGTGACTCTTTTCTCTGATAGTACATCATCACAGTGACTCTTTTCTCTGATAGTACATCATCACAGTGACTCTTTTCTCTGATAGTACATCACCACAGTGACTCTTTTCTCTGATAGTACATCATCACAGTGACTCTTTTCTCTGATAGTACATCATCACTGTGACTCTTTTCTCTGATAGTACATCATCACAGTGACTCTTTTCTCTGATAGTACATCATCACAGTGACTCTTTTCTCTGATAGTACATCATCACTGTGACTCTTTTCTCTGATAGTACATCATCACAGTGACTCTTTTCTCTGATAGTACATCATCACAGTGACTCTTTTCTCTGATAGTAAATCATCACAGTGACTCTTTTCTCTGATAGTACATCATCACAGTGACTCTTTTCTCTGATAGTACATCATCACAGTGACTCTTTTCTCTGATAGTACATCATCACAGTGACTCTTTTCTCTGATAGTACATCATCACAGTGACTCTTTTCTCTGATAGTACATCATCACAGTGACTCTTTTCTCTGATAGTACATCATCACAGTGACTCTTTTCTCTGATAGTACATCATCACAGTGACTCTTTTCTCTGATAGTACATCATCACAGTGACTCTTTTCTCTGATAGTACATCATCACAGTGACTCTTTTCTCTGATAGTACATCATCACTGTGACTCTTTTCTCTGATAGTACATCATCACAGTGACTCTTTTCTCTGATAGTACATCATCACAGTGACTCTTTTCTCTGATAGTACATCATCTCAGTGACTCTTTTCTCTGTTAGTACATCATCACAGTGACTCTTTTCTCTGATAGTACATCATCACAGTGACTCTTTTCTCTGATAGTTATAATTCAGTTTGGTAGAATTAACTATCGGTTATTATAGGGAGGCTTAATTGTGATGATTTACATAGTTTGTTACAGGGAATAAATTATAGTGTACATAGGAATGTGTGAGTACTAGTGTACTTGCCCGTTAAGAATAACGTGTTCTCAATAGCATCAGTATTGTAACTAGTGTACTTACCCGTTAAGAATAACGTGTTCTCAATAGTATCAATATTTGTAACTAGTGTACTTACCCGTTAAGAATAACGTGTTCCCAGTAGCATCAATATTTGTAACTAGTGTACTTGCCTGTTAAGAATAACGTGTTCTCAATAGTATCAATATTGTAACTAGTGTACTTGCCCGCTAAGAATAACGTGTTCTCAATAGCATCAGTATTGTAACTAGTGTACTTACCCGTTAAGAATAACGTGTTCCCAATAGTATCAATATTTGTAACTAGTGTACTTACCCGTTAAGAATAACGTGTTCCCAGTAGCATCAATATTTGTAACTAGTGTACTTGCCTGTTAAGAATAACGTGTTCTCAATAGTATCAATATTGTAACTAGTGTACTTGCCCGCTAAGAATAACGTGTTCTCAATAGTATCAGTATTGTAACTAGTGTACTTGCCCGTTAAGAATAACGTGTTCGCAATAGTATCAGTATTTGAAACTTGTTTACAATTAACAACTATTGGGTTGTTTTAACTATTCACTGTGTAATTTATTTACAACTATTGGTGGTTGTTTTAACTATTCACTGTGTAATTTATTTACAACTATTGGTGGTTGTTTTAACTCTTCACTGTGTACTTTATTGACAACTATTGTTGGTTGTTTTAACTCTTCACTGTGCACTTTATTTACAACTATTGGTGGTTGTTTTAACTCTTCACTGTGCACTTTACTTACAACTATTGGTGGTTGTTTTAACTCTTCACTGTGCACTTTATTTACAACTATTGGTGGTTGTTTTAACTCTTCACTGTGCACTTTATTTACAACTATTGGTGGTTTTTTTAACTCTTCACTGTGCACTTTATTTACAACTATTGGTGGCTGTTTTAACTCTTCACTGTGCACTTTATTTACAACTATTGGTGGTTGTTTTAACTCTTCACTGTGCACTTTATTTACAACTATTGGTGGTTGTTTTAACTCTTCACTGTGTACTTTATTTACAACTATTGGTGGTTGTTTTAACTCTTCACTGTGCACTTTATTTACAACTATTGGTGGTTGTTTTAACTCTTCACTGTGCACTTTACTTACAACTATTGGTGGTTGTTTTAACTCTTCACTGTGCACTTTATTTACAACTATTGGTGGTTGTTTTAACTCTTCACTGTGCACTTTATTTACAACTATTGGTGGTTTTTTTAACTCTTCACTGTGCACTTTATTTACAACTATTGGTGGTTGTTTTAACTCTTCACTGTGCACTTTATTTACAACTATTGGTGGTTGTTTTAACTCTTCACTGTGCACTTTACTTACAACTATTGGTGGTTGTTTTAACTCTTCACTGTGCACTTTATTTACAACTATTGGTGGTTGTTTTAACTCTTCACTGTGCACTTTATTTACAACTATTGGTGGTTTTTTTAACTCTTCACTGTGCACTTTATTTACAACTATTGGTGGTTGTTTTAACTCTTCACTGTGCACTTTATTTACAACTATTGGTGGTTGTTTTAACTCTTCACTGTGCACTTTATTTACAACTATTGGTGGTTGTTTTAACTCTTCACTGTGCACTTTATTTACAACTATTGGTGGTTGTTTTAACTCTTCACTGTGTACTTTATTGACAACTATTGTTGGTTGTTTTAACTCTTCACTGTGCACTTTATTTACAACTATTGGTGGTTGTTTTAACTCTTCACTGTGCACTTTATTTACAACTATTGGTGGTTTTTTTAACTCTTCACTGTGCACTTTATTTACAACTATTGGTGGCTGTTTTAACTCTTCACTGTGCACTTTATTTACAACTATTGGTGGTTGTTTTAACTCTTCACTGTGCACTTTATTTACAACTATTGGTGGTTGTTTTAACTCTTCACTGTGTACTTTATTTACAACTATTGGTGGTTGTTTTAACTCTTCACTGTGCACTTTATTTACAACTATTGGTGGTTGTTTTAACTCTTCACTGTGCACTTTACTTACAACTATTGGTGGTTGTTTTAACTCTTCACTGTGCACTTTATTTACAACTATTGGTGGTTGTTTTAACTCTTCACTGTGCACTTTATTTACAACTATTGGTGGTTTTTTTAACTCTTCACTGTGCACTTTATTTACAACTATTGGTGGTTGTTTTAACTCTTCACTGTGCACTTTATTTACAACTATTGGTGGTTGTTTTAACTCTTCACTGTGCACTTTACTTACAACTATTGGTGGTTGTTTTAACTCTTCACTGTGCACTTTATTTACAACTATTGGTGGTTGTTTTAACTCTTCACTGTGCACTTTATTTACAACTATTGGTGGTTTTTTTAACTCTTCACTGTGCACTTTATTTACAACTATTGGTGGTTGTTTTAACTCTTCACTGTGCACTTTATTTACAACTATTGGTGGTTGTTTTAACTCTTCACTGTGCACTTTATTTACAACTATTGGTGGTTGTTTTAACTCTTCACTGTGCACTTTATTTACAACTATTGGTGGTTGTTTTAACTCTTCACTGTGTACTTTATTGACAACTATTGTTGGTTGTTTTAACTCTTCACTGTGCACTTTATTTACAACTATTGGTGGTTGTTTTAACTCTTCACTGTGCACTTTACTTACAACTATTGGTGGTTGTTTTAACTCTTCACTGTGCACTTTATTTACAACTATTGGTGGTTGTTTTAACTCTTCACTGTGCACTTTATTTACAACTATTGGTGGTTTTTTTAACTCTTCACTGTGCACTTTATTTACAACTATTGGTGGTTGTTTTAACTCTTCACTGTGCACTTTATTTACAACTATTGGTGGTTGTTTTAACTCTTCACTGTGCACTTTATTTACAACTATTGGTGGTTGTTTTAACTCTTCACTGTGCACTTTATTTACAACTATTGGTGGTTGTTTTAACTCTTCACTGTGTACTTTATTGACAACTATTGTTGGTTGTTTTAACTCTTCACTGTGCACTTTATTTACAACTATTGGTGGTTGTTTTAACTCTTCACTGTGCACTTTACTTACAACTATTGGTGGTTGTTTTAACTCTTCACTGTGCACTTTATTCACAACTATTGGTGGTTGTTTTAACTCTTCACTGTGCACTTTATTTACAACCAATCAATCAATATTAATTAACTTATTATCAAATAATAATCTCAACTAATTTTTTCCTCTTATAAGTTTAATCATGAGTACAATATTAATTATGTGCGAACGTGCAGGAAAATATTTCCTCTCGCTATCTTCTGAAATAATCTGCATGTTCGAGATTTCCCTTTACTGTTCATCTTATGATAAATTAGCCATAGTAGAGTTAAACAATTGTATCACATAATAACACTCTATGTTTTTCATCACATTGCTGTAATGGCAAAATTACCTTGTGTTCCATGTAAGATGTTGATGGTGAGTACATTGTGTTTAGCCAGACTGTCAAAGGCATGCGCGGTACTTAGCCATCCATCCATCAGACAGACAATGCAGGCATGAGAACAAATCATATTGAGATGCTTAATCAAACCATCTCATTGTCTGAATTCTAAACAGAAACACTGTCCAAAGAGTGATTGAGCTAATGTACGAACATTATAGACAAAAAGCTAATGTACGAACATTTTAGACAAAAAGCTAAACTACGAACATTTTAGACAAAAAGCTAAACTACGAACATTTTAGACAAAAAGCTAAACTACGAACATTTTAGACTAAAAGCTAATGTACGAACATTTAAGAAACACTCCTATCGTTCACATCATTAAATTTCATTTATGAGTTAGATTCTACGGTACCATCCCTTACTAAAGTACCTTCCTTACCATCCCTCACTAAAGTACCTTCCTTACCATCCCTCACTAAAGTACCTTCCTTACCATCCCTCACTAAAGTACCTTCCTTTAATCAACCTATCACCAACTGTAAGAATCAGTACTCAGATGAGTGCAATAGCAGTAGCAGGTACTTTTGTGCTGCATGGTACATTCCTGCATGTGTTTCGCTAGCAATGGTACACAAAGATGCTATCAGCTGCGATATTAAATAGTATTTGTTTTGTGGGACTTTTTGCGCTGGTGATCGTGGCTGTAAAATGCAAAATAGTTAGGTAGGTACATGGTTATGGTACATGGTTATGGTACATGGTTATGGTACATGGTTATGGTACATGGTTATGGTACATGGTTATGGTACATGGTTATGGTACATGGTTATGGTACATGGTTATGGTACATGGTTATGGTACATGGTTATGGTACATGGTTATGGTACATGGTTATGGTACATGGTTATGGTACATGGTTATGGTACATGGTTATGGTACATGGTTATGGTACATGGTTATGGTACATGGTTATGGTACATGGTTATGGTACATGGTTATGGTACATGGTTATGGTACATGGTTATGGTACATGGTTATGGTACATGGTTATGGTACATGGTTATGGTACATGGTTATGATACATGGTTATGGTACATGGTTATGGTACATGGTTATGGTACATGGTTATGGTACATGGTTATGGTACATGGTTATGGTACATGGTTATGGTACATGGTTATGGTACATGGTTATGGTACATGGTTATGGTACATGGTTATGGTACATGGTTATGGTACATGGTTATGGTACATGGTTATGGTACATGGTTATGGTACATGGTTATGGTACATGGTTATGGTACATGGTTATGGTACATGGTTATGGTACATGGTTATGGTACATGGTTATGGTACATGGTTATGGTACATGGTTATGGTACATGGTTATGGTACATGGTTATGGTACATGGTTATGGTACATGGTTATGGTACATGGTTATGGTACATGGTTATGGTACATGGTTATGGTACATGGTTATGGTACATGGTTATGGTACATGGTTATGGTACATGGTTATGGTACATGGTTATGGTACATGGTTATGGTACATGGTTATGGTACATGGTTATGGTACATGGTTATGGTACATGGTTATGGTACATGGTTATGGTACATGGTTATGGTACATGGTTATGGTACATGGTTATGGTACATGGTTATGGTACATGGTTATGGTACATGGTTATGGTACATGGTTATGGTACATGGTTATGGTACATGGTTATGGTACATGGTTATGGTACATGGTTATGGTACATGGTTATGGTACATGGTTATGGTACATGGTTATGGTACATGGTTATGGTACATGGTTATGGTACATGGGTATGGTACATGGTTATGGTACATGGTTATGGTACATGGTTATGGTACATGGTTATGGTACATGGTTATGGTACATGGTTATGGTACATGGTTATGGTACATGGGTATGGTACATGGTTATGGTACATGGTTATGGTACATGGTTATGGTACATGGTTATGGTACATGGTTATGGTACATGGTTATGGTACATGGTTATGGTACATGGTTATGGTACATGGGTATGGTACATGGTTATGGTACATGGTTATGGTACATGGTTATGGTACATGGTTATGGTACATGGTTATGGTACATGGTTATGGTACATGGTTATGGTACATGGGTATGGTACATGGTTATGGTACATGGTTATGGTACATGGTTATGGTACATGGTTATGGTACATGGTTATGGTACATGGGTATGGTACATGGTTATGGTACATGGTTATGGTACATGGTTATGGTACATGGTTATGGTACATGGTTATGGTACATGGTTATGGTACATGGTTATGGTACATGGTTATGGTACATGGTTATGGTACATGGTTATGGTACATGGTTATGGTACATGGTTATGGTACATGGTTATGGTACATGGTTATGGTACATGGTTATGGTACATGGTTATGGTACATGGTTATGGTACATGGTTATGGTACATGGTTATGGTACATGGTTATGGTACATGGTTATGGTATATGGTTATGGTACATGGTTATGGTACATGGTTATGGTACATGGTTATGGTACATGGTTATGGTACATGGTTATGGTACATGGTTCAATCGACCAATTCAATCTACCAATTCAATCTACCAATTAAATCTACCAATTCAATCAACCAATTCAATCTACCAATTCAATCTACCAATTCAATCTACCAATTCAATCTACCAATTAAATCCACCAATTCAATCTACCAATTAAATCTACCAATTCAATCAACCAATTCAATCTACCAATTCAATCTACCAATTCAATCTACCAATTCAATCTACCAATTCACTCTACCAATTAAATCCACCAATTCAATCTACCAATTAAATCTACCAATTCAATCAACCAATTCAATCTACCAATTCAATCTACCAATTCAATCTACCAATTCAATCTACCAATTAAATCCACCAATTCAATCTACCAATTAAATCTACCAATTCAATCAACCAATTCAATCTACCAATTCAATCTACCAATTCAATCTACCAATTCAATCTACCAATTCACTCTACCAATTAAATCCACCAATTCAATCTACCAATTAAATCTACCAATTCAATCAACCAATTCAATCTACCAATTCAATCTACCAATTCAATCTACCAATTCAATCTACCAATTAAATCCACCAATTCAATCTACCAATTAAATCTACCAATTCAATCAACCAATTCAATCTACCAATTCAATCTACCAATTCAATCTACCAATTCAATCAACCAATTCAATCCACCAATTCAATCCACCAATTCAATCTACCAATTCAATCTACCAATTCACTCCATTAGTGACAGCCCACAACAACATCATGGGAAGATTACAGAGCTCCCAGTCCACAATTCACTTTATTTTTCTCAAGCACTTAGGAACAGAGAAAATTGAAATGAATTGCTAGGCGACTAATAAATAGATGGCGAATTAGTCAGGAAATAATAAGGCTCTGTGGGCACTAAGAGAGATGAATTGCTTATTAACCTAGTTGCACTGGTTAAATACAAACTACAGGTCCATGTGCTTATGTAGCACATAGGTAACCTAGTTGCACTGGTTAAATACAAACTACAGGTCCATGTGTCTATGTTGTACATAAGTAACCTAGATGCACTGGTTAAATACAAACTACAGGTTCTTGTGTCTATGTAGCACATAGGTAACCTAGTTGCACTGGTTTAATGCAAACTACAGGTCCATGTTTCTATGTTGCACATAGGTAACCTAGTTGCACTGGTTAAATGCAAACTACAGGTCCATGTGTCTATGTTGTACATAGGTAGCCTAGTTATTGTTACCCCCAATTGAATAAAAACTAGAGGTCTATGTTGTGCATAGGAACTTAGTTGCACTGGTTAAATACAAATTAAAGGTCTATGTTGTGCATAGGAACTTAGTTGCACTGGTTAAATACCAATTAGAGGTCTATGTTGTGCATAGGTAACTTAGTTTTTATGGTTAAATACAAACTAGAAGTCTATGTTGTGCATAGGAACTTAGTTGCACTGGTTAAATACAAACTAAAAGTCTATGTTGTGCATAGGAACTTAGTTGCACTGGTTAAATACAAATTAGAGGTCTATGTTGTGCATAGGTAACTTAGTTGAAATGGTTAAATACAAACTAGAAGTCTATGTTGTGCATAGGAACTTAGTTGCACTGGTTAAATAAAAACTAGAGGTCTATGTTGTGCATAGGAACTTAGTTGTAATAGTTAAATACAAACTAGAAGTCTATGTTGTGCATGGGAACTTAGTTGCACTGGTTAAATACAAACTAGAGGTCTATGTTGTGCATAGGAACTTAGTTGCAATGGTTAAATAAAAACTAGAGGTCTATGTTGCGCATAGGAACTTAGTTGCACTGGTTAAATAAAAACTAGAGGTCTAAGTTGTGCATAGGTAACTTAGTTGCACTGGTTAAATAAAAACTAGAGGTCTATGTTGTGCATAGGAACTTAGTTGCACTGGTTAAATAAAAACTAGAGGTCTAAGTTGTGAATAGGTAACTTAGTTGCAATGGTTAAATAAAAACTAGAGGTCTAAGTTGTGCATATGTTGCTTAGTTACAATGGTTAAATAAAAACTAGAAGTCTATGTTGTGCATAGGAATTTTGTTGTAATGGTTAAATAAAAACTAGAGGTCTATGGTGTGCATAGGTTGCTTAGTCGCACTGGTTAAATAAAAACTAGAGGTCTATGTTGTGCATAAGTAACTTAGTTGCAATGGTTAATTAAAAACTAGAGGTCTATGTTGTGCCTAGGTAACTTAGTTGCACTGGTTAAATACAAACTAGAGGTCTATGTTGTGCATAGGAACTTAGTTGCACTGGTTAAATAAAAACTAGAGGTCTAAGTTGTGCATAGGTAACTTAGTTGCACTGGTTAAATAAAAAGTAGAGGTCTAAGTTGTGCATAGGTAACTTAGTTGCACTGGTTAAATACAAACTAGAGGTCTAAGTTGTGCATAGGTTGCTTAGTTACAATGGTTAAATAAAAACTAGAAGTCTATGTTGTGCATAGGAATTTAGTTGTAATGGTTAAATAAAAACTAGAGATCTAAGTTGTGCATAGGTTGCTTAGTTACAATGGTTAAATAAAAACTAGAAGTCTATGTTGTGCATAGGAATTTAGTTGCAATGGTTAAATAAAAACTAGAGGTCTAAGTTGTGCATAGGTTGCTTAGTTACAATGGTTAAATAAAAACTAGAAGTCTATGTTGTGCATAGGAATTTAGTTGTAATGGTTAAATAAAAACTAGAGGTCTATGGTGTGCATAGGTTGCTTAGTCGCACTGGTTAAATAAAAACTAGAGGTCTATGTTGTGCATAAGTAACTTAGTTGCAATGGTTAATTAAAAACTAGAGGTCTATGTTGTGCCTATAGGTAACTTAGTTGCACTGGTTAAATACACACTAGAGGTCTATGTTGTGCATAGGTAACTTAGTTGCACTGGTTGAATACAAACTAGAGGTCTATGTTGTGCATAGGAACTTAGTTGCACTGGTTAAATACAAACTAGAGGTCTATGTTGTGCATAGGTAACTTAGTTGCAATGGTTAAATAGTTTTTACTCATCCCTTCTAGATATCTTCAATAATGATGATTCTGTTAATTTACAGATAAATTAGTAAAGCTGAAGTTCCCCCAAAGAACTAACTTTACCATCACTATATCAGCTATGCAAGGAAGATTGAAGGAATAAAATAGAAAGGGGGACATAAACACAGTATTTTATAAGTTGATACAATCAGCCTTGACTTTAATGTCCCATAAAATGTAGGGGGATTTGAACACCGTAAATTGATGCTAAAAATACCTCAAAATGATCCCTTTAAATGCATAATTTCTCTTATTTTCGTTTCGATAACAAAGACATTTGATGATTATTCATAGTTTGTAATCTCTAAATTATTTGCCAAGGCATTCTATTTCCTTTGTAATGGAAGCTCTTAAATGATTTTAGGAACCATAAAATCAATCAAGAGCAGCTAAAACAAATCTCATTTTTTGATTCCATCTGCGGGATGTCAGAACAACAGCAATAAATCTTCGTCAAGAGACGCAAAAATGTGTGTGTACTTAGAGTGTGTGTACTTAGTGTGTGTGTACTTAGTGTGTGTGTACTTAGTGTGTGTATTCTTAGAGTGTGTGTACTTAGTGTGTGTGTACTTAGTGTGTGTGTACTTAGTGTGTGTATACTTAGAGTGTGTGTACTTAGCACAGTGTGTGTACTTATCACAGTGTGTGTACTTTGCACAGTGTGTGCACTTTGCACAGTGTGTGTACTTTGCACAGTGTGTGTACTTAGCACAGTGTGTGTATTTAGCACTGTGTGTGTACTTAGCACAGTGTGTGTACTTAGCACAGTGTGTGTACTTAGCACAGTGTGTGTACTTAGCACAGTGTGTGTACTTAGCACAGTGTGTGTACTTAGCACAGTGTGTGTACTTAGCACAGTGTGTGTACTTAGCACAGTGTGTGTACTTAGCACAGTGTGTGTACTTAGCACAGTGTGTGTACTTAGCACAGTGTGTGTACTTAGCACAGTGTGTGTACTTAGCACAGTGTGTGTACTTAGCACAGTGTGTGTACCGAGTGAATGAACTATAACGCAGATGAATACCTTTCAGAAAAGTCAAAAATTGAAAAAATGTTTTATTAAAATTTTATTCACTTAAAAACACACCAACGTGTGTGTATAATTTAAAGTGTATATATTACATTCATAGCTTGCCTGTAGCGCGTAAAGTGGGGTTAATGGTGTAGGGATGGCAAAGAACGCACCAGTGGTTATTTGGGAGAAAGCCAATCCTCCTGCATGCAGCATTCAATTTCTAGGCTCCATTACGAACTCAGTGCCGCACTGACAGTTGTACGAGGTGGAGTTCACTAGTCTAACTAGCACATCCTCTAGAATCTAGACTCTAGAGCGAGGTGACCTGATGGTTGATATTTTTCAGTCTCTCCTGAAAACTTAGTTTTGGGATGATTGACGTTCTAAAAAGAGATAGAAAGAAAAAGAGGTGCTCGTCTCTAAGTAAAAGAGGTGCTCGTCTCTAAGTAAAAGAGATGCTCGTCTCTAAGTAAAAGAGGTGCTCGTCTCTAAGTAAAAGAAATGCTCGTCTCTAAGTAAAAGAGATGCTCGTCTCTAAGTAAAAAAGATGCTCGTCTCTAAGGAAAAGAGATGCTCGTCTCTAAGGAAAAGAGGTGCTCGTCTCTAAGTAAAAGAGGTGCTCGTCTCTAGTCTCTAAGTAAAAGAGGTGCTCGTCTCTAAGTAAAAGAGATGCTCGTCTCTAAGTAAAAGAGGTGCTCGTCTCTAAGTAAAAGAGATGCTCGTCTCTAAGTAAAAGAGGTGCTCGTCTCTAAGTAAAAGAAATGCTCGTCTCTAAGTAAAAGAGATGCTCGTCTCTAAGTAAAAAAGATGCTCGTCTCTAAGGAAAAGAGATGCTCGTCTCTAAGGAAAAGAGGTGCTCGTCTCTAAGTAAAAGAGGTGCTCGTCTCTAAGTAAAAGAGGTGCTCGTCTCTAAGGAAAAGAGGTGCTCGTCTCTAAGTAAAAGAGGTGCTCGTCTCTAAGTAAAAGAGGTGCTCGTCTCTAGTCTCTAAGTAAAAGAGGTGCTCGTCTCTAAGTAAAAGAGGTGCTCGTCTCTAAGTAAAAGAGATGCTCGTCTCTAAGTAAAAGAGATGCTCGTCTCTAAGGAAAAGAGATGCTCGTCTCTAAGGAAAAGAGGTGCTCGTCTCTAAGTAAAAGAGGTGCTCGTCTCTAAGTAAAAGAGGTGCTCGTCTCTAAGTAAAAGAGGTGCTCGTCTCTAAGTAAAAGAGATGCTCTTTGAGTCTATAACATAGCAAAGAGATTTTCCAGATATCTGAATTAGAAAGAAAATTATAGCTCAAAAAATTTGAAAAATACTTAAAAATAGGGTTGTCCCCTATTTTTTTTTTTTTTGTTTCATTTATAACTTCTAAACAAAACTTTCAATTTCAAATATTTCAATGTTATACGGTGATACAACTCTTCTACGAACATTTTAGACTCAAAGCTAACCTACAAACATTATAGATAATCGTTTTCTATTTAGAAAAAATCATTTCAGCACGAACAAAAATATTTTCTTTTGTCTTGTTTTACATGTTTACCAAACTTCAAAACTCTCTGATTATTAATTTAAATAATTGCCAATGGTACCGATCTACTTAAGACGTTACCCATGCTGTTGAAATTATTTCAGTGAGAACCATTAGGTATGATGAGAAGATTGTACTTAGCATTTCCTCAGAAAAACTATGATGCTAATAAAAACGAATGTCACTTACGCGCTGTCAAACACACTGTCAAACTGTTTGTGTTTGATAGTGTGTACCTACAGTGTCATCAAGTAAGTATCAAGTACCTAAGTTTTATAAGAAAACAGGAGGGATAAACAGCAAATAATTCACTTTATTTCATATTGCTCATTTTATGACTGTCCGAAAACAGCTTATTTTTCAGAAGTAGTATTTCAGAGTCCGAAATCCCAGATCGGTAATCGAAATTATTTGTCAATTATCCTGTTTGCATTTTTGGTTGTAGATGTAGAGATCTAAATGTCTGTCAGTGTTATTTAAAGTAATATATACATTGTAAGGGCCAACTTGATCTTGATTGATATTTTAGATGACAATTAATAGTTTTCCTTTGGTATACTAGTGATATTAGTAGAATGCACTAGTGACTAGTTGAACAAATTTAATACCTAGATATCTTCAGTGGCCTTTGTAGCATTTGTCACCCTGATGTATCATTTACTCCACATTTACTCCACATTTACCCAACATTTACCCCACATTTACCCCACATTTACTCCACATTTACCCAACATTTAACCCACATTTACCCAACATTTACCCCACATTTACCCCACATTTAGCCCACACTCACATCTGTTTCCTTCATAATACTAAAGAGAGAAAATAATACCCATCATTTTATCTTTCTAATCTCCCAATGGTGGACTGACATTTCGTCAATGATTTTTAGTGAAGAGGAAATTAAAAGGCCCAAAATTAGATAATATTTATTTAATGTTTTGATATGAAACCATAGTGTAGTTTGTTGTATCCGCTAGTTTGCTGTAATAGTTTGCTTTATTGCAAGCAATCATCATTCATTAGTCACCATTAGTCACTAGTCACCATTAGTCACTAGTCACCTTTAGTCTTTAGTCACCTTTAGTCACTAGTCACCTTTAGTCTTTAGTCACCTTTAGTCATTAGTCATCTTTAAGTCATTAGTCACCTTTAGTCATTAGTCACCATTAGTCACCTTTAGTCATTAGTCACATTTAGTCATTAGTCACCTTTAGTCATTAGTCACCTTTAGTCACTACTCACCTTTAGTCATTAGTCATCTTTAGTCATTAGTCACCATTAGTCACTAGTCATCATTAGTCACCATTAGTCACTAGTCACCATTAGTCACTAGTCACCATTAGTCACTAGTCACCATTAGTCACTAGTCACCATTAGTCACTAGTCACCATTAGTCACTAGTCACCATTAGTCACTAGTCACCATTAGTCATTAGTCATCTTTAGTCATTAGTCACCATTAGTCACTAGTCATCATTAGTCACCATTAGTCACTAGTCACCATTAGTCACTAGTCACCATTAGTTACTAGTCACCATTAGTCACCATTAGTCATTACTTACCTTTAGTCACTAGTCACCACTAGTAACCATTAGTCACTAGTCACCATTAATTATTAGTTACCATTAGTCACTAGTCACCATTAGTTACTAGTCACCACTAGTCACCATTAGTCATTACTTACCTTTAGTCACTAGTCACCACTAGTCACAATTAGTCACTAGTCACCATTAGTCATGTTTTACCATTAGTCACTAGTCACCATTAGTCATTATTTACCATTAGTCACTAGTTACCATTAGTCATTACTTACCATTAGTTACTAGTCACCATTAGTCATTACTCACCATTAGTCATTTACTCACCATTAGTCACTAGTCACCATTAGTTACTAGTCACCACTAGTCACCATTAGTCATTACTTACCTTTAGTCACTAGTCACCATTAGTCACTAGTCACCATTAGTCATTATTTACCATTAGTCACTAGTCACCATTAGTCATTATTTACCATTAGTCACTAGTCACCATTAGTCATTATTTACCATTAGTCACTAGTCACCAATAGTCACTAGTCACCATTAGTCATTACTCACCATTAGTCATTTACTCACCATTAGTCACTAGTCACCCTTAGTCACTAGTCACCATTAGTCATTACTTACCATCAGTCACTAGTTAGTACATAAGAGATGCGTATCTTCAGATCGTCTTACCGGAAACATCAGGCATTCATTTTAAGTTTTATCTTAGTATGCGGCTAAGGAAACAGACGGAACTTAACAAATAATTAGTACCAAATTGACAACTTTTCCTAATTTGAGGCTAAATTTATTGGATAACTTCACAAAAAAGAAAGTGAGAGAAAGACCCGTTATATATTAAGTCATGTTAATAGGTATTTAGATTCCTTGCTATCAGCTACTGTGTCATATCGGCTACTGTGTCCTATCGGCTACTGTGTCATATCAGTTACTGTGTCATATCAGCTACTGTGTCATATCAGCTACTGTGTCATATCAGCTACTGTGTCATATCAGCTACTGTGTCATATCAGCTACTGTGTCATATCAGCTACTGTGTCATATCAGCTACTGTGTCATATCAGCTACTGTGTCATATCAGCTACTGTGTCATATCAGCTACTGTGTCATATCAGCTACTGTGTCATATCAGCTACTGTGTCATATCAGTTACTGTGTCATATCAGCTACTGTGTCATATCAGCTACTGTGTCATATCAGCTACTGTGTCATATCAGCTACTGTGTCATATCAGCTACTGTGTCATATCAGCTACTGTGTCATATCAGCTACTGTGTCATATCAGCTACTGTGTCATATCAGCTACTGTGTCATATCAGCTACTGTGTCATATCAGCTACTGTGTCATATCGACTACTGTGTCATATCAGTTACTGTGTCATATCAGCTACTGTGTCATATCAGCTACTGTGTCATATCAGCTACTGTGTCATATCAGCTACTGTGTCATATCAGCTATTGTGTCATATCAGTTACTGTGTCATATCAGTTACTGTGTCATATCAGCTACTGTGTCATATCAGCTACTGTGTCATATCAGCTACTGTGTCATATCAGCTACTGTGTCATATCAGCTACTGTGTCATATCAGCTATTGTGTCATATCAGCTACTGTGTCATATCGGTTACCGTGTCATATCAGTTACTGTGTCATATCAGTTACTGTGTCATATCAGCTACTGTGTCATATCAGCTACTGTGTCATATCAGTTACTGTGTCATATCAGTTACTGTGTCATATCAGCTACTGTGTCATATCAGCTACTGTGTCATATCAGCTACTGTGTCATATCAGCTATTGTGTCATATCAGCTACTGTGTCATATCAGCTACTGTGTCATATCAGCTACTGTGTCATATCAGCTACTGTGTCATATCAGCTACTGTGTCATATCAGCTACTGTGTCATATCAGCTACTGTGTCATATCAGCTACTGTGTCATATCAGCTACTGTGTCATATCAGCTACTGTGTCATATCAGCTACTGTGTCATATCAGCTACTGTGTCATATCAGCTACTGTGTCATATCAGCTACTGTGTCATATCAGCTACTGTGTCATATCGACTACTGTGTCATATCAGCTACTGTGTCATATCGGCTACTGTGTCATATCAGCTACTGTGTCATATCAGCTACTGTGTCATATCAGCTACTGTGTCATATCAGCTACTGTGTCATATCAGCTACTGTGTCATATCAGCTACTGTGTCATATCAGCTACTGTGTTATATCAGCTACTGTGTCATATCAGCTACTGTGTCATATCAGCTACTGTGTCATATCAGCTACTGTGTCATATCAGCTACTGTGTCATATCGACTACTGTGTCATATCAGCTACTGTGTCATATCAGCTACTGTGTCATATCAGCTACTGTGTTATATCAGCTACTGTGTCATATCAGCTACTGTGTCATATCAGCTACTGTGTCATATCAGCTACTGTGTCATATCAGCTACTGTGTCATATCGACTACTGTGTCATATCAGCTACTGTGTCATATTGGCTACTGTGTCATATCAGCTACTGTGTCATATCAGCTACTGTGTCATATCAGCTACTGTGTCATATCAGCTACTGTGTCATATCAGCTACTGTGTCATATCAGCTACTGTGTCATATCAGCTACTGTGTCATATCAGCTACTGTGTCATATCAGCTACTGTGTCATATCAGCTACTGTGTCATATCAGCTACTGTGTCATATCGTCTACTGTGTCATATCGCTACTGTGTCATATCAGCTACTGTGTCATATCAGCTACTGTGTCATATCAGCTACTGTGTCATATCAGCTACTGTGTCATATCAGCTACTGTGTCATATCAGCTACTGTGTCATATCAGCTACTGTGTCATATCAGCTACTGTGTCATATCAGCTACTGTGTCATATCAGCTACTGTGTCATATCAGCTACTGTGTCATATCGTCTACTGTGTCATATCGACTACTGTGTCATATCAGCTACTGTGTCATATCAGCTACCTGTGTCATATCAGCTACTGTGTCATATCGGCTACTGTGTCATATCAGCTACTGTGTCATATCAGCTACTGTGTCATATCAGTTACTGTGTCATATCAACTGCCTGTGTCATATCAGCTACTGTGTCATATCAGCTACTGTGTCATATCGAATACTACCATAAATCAAACATTGACTGTTTTATGTATAAGTTATATCTTATACATAAATCTGAAGAAAACTAGCGGAATGTCCCTGTATTTACACAAGTCTAGGTCAATTGATCCCCAGTCAATCGATTTCCAGTCTCCTTTCCATTTTTACACCTAGGTATTATATATAAATTAAATACTAATTAAATAATATTTAATAGAAATATTCATCTTCAGTTGATTAAGTTTTGAAGAAACTAAGTAATAAGAGTAAAAAATACTATAACAAGAAATTAATTCATTTTTCATTCAAATAAGTAGCAATTTTACATTCCTGTGACAAAAACAATTCAATGACAAAATCAAATGTGCAGGCATACCCCACTCTTATTATAACTTGCATATAATTAGGACAATTGACAAGTAAAATAAATCAGGAAGATGTCCCTTAATTATTTCTTCTGGCATAGAAACTGATTGCAGGACAAAAAGGCGTGGTCAAAACCCCCTGGACTATAGCCATCCCCCCCCCCCCGTGAAAAAACCCTGGAGCAAAAAAAAACATGTAAGTAACCCCCAGTGCTACAAAAAATCATATCAAAAACCCCTTCACATTCAAACACCAATAATATCAAAATAAAAGAAAATAATGAGAGAAGTAGTTTATAAATTTATTGAACATTATTCATTGCTGTATTCTGTAAAATGTACATTTTGTCGCTATGGACCAGGCCCTTAAACCCCCCTAATCGGACCGCTAACCTACCCTTAGGTGAAGTACTTGTAGTAATAATTCATCAATATGGAACCAAGTAATAGGAAGGTTCTACATTGTCAGACTCATACAGTTATGTATAATATTTATAATTTGAAATTGATTTTATTTATTACTATTTCAATATACGTTAAGTCGAGCTCTCAAAACCATTTTCTTTTAACCTAACTCATAGAAAATGAAATGTTTCAGGAGTTGCAAATAAATACTAACTTCGAGTCGTGTCTCGCTGTTATTAATGATTTTATAAAAACGGGATGTAATAAAATCAGTGCCTGCCTTTATCACAAGGAAACTTTTGATGTTATTCTCAAGTACCTATTTTGAAGTAAATAATTGGTATAATTCTTCTAATATGGTACATTATATAGATCATTTTACTTGATATTCACAGGAAATAAAGGTGCTTTTGGTCAAAGTACTGCAGTTGAACTAGGCACTATTGTAATATCATTAATCCTGAAAATGCAGTCATAAAGTGGATTTGAAAATTGTTTCTAATTTTCTCAGGAATGGAAATTGTACCACCGGTGGTACGTGTGGCAGTTAGATAGAACTCTAACCCTATTTTCTTACCAAATAATAAAGTAATTATAAAACCTCAAATTTATTTTCTTCTCATTCTCGCAATGTGTATCATTTCCTAATGGAAATACTGAACATTTCACAATATCAAAGCTAATGGCAAGACTGAGAGCCATAGGGAAGTTTTGCCATTAATTGCCTCGCTATTTTCACCCTTAATATAAAACCATTAATGCGACACTAGTCACTAGTTTCTGTTTCTTGACGAAAGCTTATTTCCACACTATTAGGGAAATGACTTGCACTTTTCGTAAGGATGCTTAGATATGCACTTCTCAGTACTAACTCTTACAATAAATATAGGCACTAATTTCAGTGATTAAAAGATAAAAAGGATTAAAATTTGTGATACATTTGTCTGGTTTATCGTATTTCGTCGGACAGTTCCTGACGATAATATTTTTAACTAGATTACGTGCACTCAGTAGAGTGCATACCTTCGCCGCCGCTTTGACCCGTTCCATCTCAAAATCTAATTAACCGGTAACTGGAAAAAGACCAATCGTCCCATCAAGTTTCATGCATTGTGGTTCAATACTTTTTGAGTTATAAATTACTATGACCTTGACCTTTGACCGGGTCTCTACAAAATTCTACCAGCAGGTCACTGGACATTGGAAATTTGGACGAAACCTTTATCAGTAATGCGAATAAAAAGATCATAGATAAAAAAAATGTCGTGTAAAATATGACCTTACGCAAATTTGCGAAGGTAATTACGATATTTTTGGTAAAATATGATAAATATATACCGAAATGAACAATAATAATCGGTCTTCCAATTATAATCTACTGTTGGTACACCTGTTAATAACTGAGGTCTACTGTTGGTAGCCCTGATAGTAACTGTGAGATCTACTGTTGGTAGCCCTGATAGTAACTGTGAGATCTACTGTTGGTAGCCCTGTTAGTAACTGTGAGATCTACTGTTGGTAGCCCTGATAGTAACTGTGAGATCTACTGTTGGTAGCCCTGTTAGTAACTGTGAGATCTACTGTTGGTAGCCCTGTTACTAACTGTGAGATCTACTGTTGGTACCCCTGTTAGAAGTTTCTTGATATTATCTTCTTTCCTGTGGAATCTAAATAAAATCTTCTCAGTGTTCCATATCTGAGTTAGATTGCATCACTGGTCACCATTTCCTCACCAATAAAGATGATGCACACATGTTGTGTACCTACATTCTTTATAATCTTCGAAAACTTTGACCAATGGGAAATAATTAATTAGGGATTCATTGCTAATCCCTTCAGCAGCTTAAGGAAGACACAGTGACTGCAATGTGAATAAAGTTATTCCTTAGCATCAACAATAGAATAATATTGAACTGTTTGATTGTAAAAGCCTTATTAAATTATATAATGACGCCATCTAGCGGTGAAAACGTCAATCTCCGTGCGTGCGTTTGTCACGTTTGTGTTCATAATATTTGTCAGCAAATCTGTAGCAACGCCATCTAGCGGTACAACTGACTATTTATCCATTTAACCCTAATTTCTCAGCTGTTTCATTATATTAAGATGCATAATTTATAGAGTGTGTCACAATAATGTATGTCTGTTAGTTAGTGAAATGAAGAGGGGAACACTTACTTTGATCATGAAAGTACAGTTTATACTATACCCCCCCCCCCCCCCAGGAAGTGTTTTACCGACTCTTTATCTGCTAATATATTGGTTCTGTCGCTAGTCTTTACTTAACGCTGCGGCTTATCGTGATGCAGTTGGTTGTACGGGCCCTTTGGAAATGCCTGGAATAGGCTTAAGTTAGCATGGAAATACCTTGGAGAAACCGGTGTGTGGGGGGTATTACACCTGGATGTTGAGCAATAGTGTTACTATTGTTATTGTAACAACAATAGTGTTACTATTGTTATTATAAAGACAATAGTGTTACTATTGTTATTGTAACAACAATAGTGTTACTATTGTTATTATAAAGACAATAGTGTTACTATTGTTATTGTAACAACAATAGTGTTACTATTGTTATTGTAACAACAATAGTGTTACTATTATTATTATAACGACAATAGTGTTACTATTGTTATTATAACGACAATAGTGTTACTACACAGAGAAAAAAGTTTACTCATATTGAATGGGTCAACAATTTATGCTTTGAATCAATTTATTACGTGAGTTGGTTTGACTATATTCATGTTTTCATGTGTGTCAAAACAACTATGACGTGTGTGTCACCAAACATAGTTAATTCAAATCATTTTATAGATTGATTCAACTTACTATGAGAGTTGGAGTTACATTTTGGGAGTTTAGACATATCTTAAAACAACTAGGACATAGTGTGTTGAAGTAACTCACAAAGATTGTCATTTCAATGTATCTGGTGTATGAATTAACTTACTATGAGAGTTGACGCTACTTTATTAATTTTAGGTGCGAGTTAAATCAACTATGACATAGTATGTTATAGTAACCCACAAAGACTGTTAATCCAGTGTATTCTGCAGTGTATGAATTAACTTACTATGAGAGTTGGCGCTACATTTTTGTAAGTTTAGGTAAGAGTTAAAACAACTATGACATAGTGTGATAATGTAACCCACAAAGACTGTTAATCTTATTTATCTGGTGTATAAATTAACTTACTATGAGAGTTAGTGCTACTTTTTTTTAAAGTTTAGATGTGAGTTCAATCAAATGAGTAAGTGGCAACTTATGCTTTCCTCAAAGCTAATTTATTCGCATAACACTTTTCAGTTCAAATCTTGTTTCAAGTGTGTTACGTGTTGAATGTGAACGCTCCTCAATACCATTTTAGTTCAAGTGCAAACAATAGCGTTATATGCGTTAAATAGAATTATCGGTGCCGATCGAATATTAATTAATTCCATTAATAAATTGATAAATGTCAGCCTAAATATTCTAAAATATTGGTGATTGATAGTTTGGTGGCTTTATATAGGTAGTTATTTGAAGAGCTAATTATCAGTATATAACTTTTATAATAATAAATTTTGATTACTGCCTTCCAGTTTGTAAACTGATATCCAAACTAATTTTCCTAGATTATTATATGTTAACTTAAGCATCATACCTACCTAGCTGTTTTTTTCAGTGTCAATACCTTCTACATGGGATACGGTCAAGAGCCCCCCCGGTCACGAGCCCCCCCGATCATGAGCCCCCCCAGGTCATGAGCCCTCCCGGTCACGAGCCCCCCCCCCCTCCCTGTTTTTTTTAATCCTTATTTACCTAGTTATAAACAAATGAAGAATTACTTAGATAGAAATAGGTAACTGAGAGTTACTAATGTAGTTTGTTGTATCCGCTAGTTTGTTGTACTGCACACTTCATGATTGTTTAATGACCTGGCAGGGGGGTTCGGGGGGCGGCACGCCCCCCGATATACATATATTTTATGTCTATTCAGTAATGAACTACAAAAGTGTCAATAAGGATTAAATAGTATGGGTAAATAAGGATTTAAAAACAGGGGGGCTCGTGACCGGGGGGGCTCATGACCTAGGGGGGCTCTTGACCGGGGGGGGGGAGCTCATGACCGGGGGGGGCTATGACCTACACCCCTTCTACATAGGCTAGGCAGTTACTGCGCTGTCCTCAGAATAGGGTAAGTTCCAAATTATCAGGTGATTTCAAATTTTCGGTCACGTATGAAATGTAGTATATAGCTACCTAATAGCTAATTAAAATAAAAGTTAATTTAATATAGTTTTTCTTACGCGACCGAAAATGTGGAGCCGTCCGATATTTCGGAATTTATCCTAGTATCTCAAGTAAAGTGGTCTGATAATCTATATATTTTAAAACTAGTTGGTGTACCTATAGGTAGGGTTACACAGCCAAATTAGGTTCTTTAATTTCTAATTGTGACCCTATTAAGAGAGTCTCAAAATCATTCTGAAATTAGTTTAGCTATATACTAAATTGTTGAACATCATAATTTAAGCTCAATTTATGATAGGTTCTATTCATTTCACGAGTGCCTTGAAGTCATGATGGTTATTAATGTTTCTGAGATAAGAGACCGCAGTTAGTTAAAGTGCCGCAATTTACCTACTTGACCCTAGTTTTCTATGACTGGGAGAACTCCATCCAGGGAGGTAGTCGGAGGAGAACACTGTCCAGGAATTTAGCAGGGAGAACTCCAACCAGAGGTGAGCCTTTTGATATATTATACTTTCTTGGTATTTAATTAATGTCTACATTATGAGTGTATAATGAACAAAATTATGAGGATTAGCTAGAAAAATCCATTGCATTTATTAGAGCTAAATTTATACTGCATCTGAAGATTTATAATTAGTTTAACATTTTATATAAATAATTTACCTATATGAAAGAATTATCAGTTAATAATTCTTTTCATTTCTTTATTAATATATGGTTTTCTATATTTTCTGAATCTACTTTCAGATCTTGATGAAGAATTGATGAAGTAGATCAACGTCATCAACTATCGGAGTCCTCTTCAATTCCTTTGAATGGTTCAGGAACAATTATGCTAGGTCAAAGTAAGTATTTGAAAATATTAGATGATTTTTAAATATGTATTTGCAATATGATTAGCTCTTACTTTTTCATATGCTTTTAGGGATTCCAGACATGAAAGGAATATCGAAGCTGTCGCTATCTCATCACAAAAGGAAAAAGAGTTGGTGATGTTATTGATAATGTATATGAACGATACTGTGAATTTCTATTCAATATATATTAATATACGAATCTCTTATTTCAGGAATTGGCAACCTACAGTCGTGAAAGAAAGTGACGAGAATTCAAATTGTTTTTCTAAATAATAAATCTAAAACTTAAATGTTTACATTTCGTTTTCAATTTGACCTTGGTAATTCTATTAACATATTTCAATATCAGTGCCTATGAGTAAGATGAATTGCACTAAAATATGGTTTAGAAGATAAAGGCTTTATCATTAATTTATTATTCATTAAGTTATAGTACAATTGCAGCATATCAAAGATTTATCAACTTTTTTAATCTAGCCTGGTTAATTAATTCATCTAGCCTACCTATTTATCACTACGTAAAGTTATTTATGTCATCTAACTACTTATTTATAAACTGACCTAATGAGATTACTTATTTAATCTAATCTATTAATTTACAACTGATAACCATATATCAATTCATAGGATCGAAAACATTTCAAAAAGCAAGGATAGGTCTAGGTGATCAATTATTTTTTAAAATTAAAATAGTATGCATATCACAAAAGCAAAAGTAGGAAATAGATGTGAACATGTTAGATTTGGTCCTAGAAAATAAAAAGTCTAATCTAATTGATACCGGGACCTAACTCGAGATTATAATTTAATAGAGTAAATATAGTGACTGAAAAAGTCTTGTAAAAAGTCTGGCTACTGCTAACTAGTCCGATATTTCAACCTACACTATAATAGTTGATATACATTTACTTAGTTTACAAGTAGTTGATATAACCAACACGAGATGATGATATAACCTACACGAGTAGTTGATATAACCAACACGAGTAGTTGATATAAGCTAACCGAGTAGTTGATATAACCTACACGATTAGTTGATATCACCTATACGAGTAGTTAATGTAACCTACACGAGTAGTTGGTATAACCTACACGAGTAGTTAGTATAACCTACACGAGTAGTTGGTTAACCTACACAAGCAGTTGGTATATCCTACACGAGTAGTTGATATAAGCAACACGAGTAGTTGATATAACCTAACCGAGTAGTTGATATAACCTACATGAGTAGATGATATCACCTATACTTTTAGTTAATGTAACCTACACGAGTAGTTGGTATAACCTACACGAGTAGTTGGTATAACCTACACGAGTAGTTGGTATAACCTACACAAGCAGTTGGTATAACCTACACGAGTAGTTGGTATAACCTACACGAGTAGTTGGTATAACACATAGGAGTGATTGGAGAAACATACACAAGTAGTTGATGTAACCTTGTTATGTAGTTGTTTTAACCATTACATATAATTGGTTCAACCATCACGAGCAGTTTTGACTATCTCAGGTAGTTGTTGTGACCATCGGGAATTAAAAATAATCAACTCACATATGTGTTGTTTTAACCAACGTCAATTTAACTCATATTAAATAGTACCTGCAACTCACCACGTAGGTAGGCGCACAGATAAACCATAAAATTTAGTCAAAACAAATCAAATATGATTTGATTCAACTAATCCTTTCTCTGTGTGTATTGTTAATATAATAACAATATATCATTTTCTCTCCCTGGGTCTGATTGTTGTTAATTTTTCATCATTTTGTAGTTGAAATGAAGTAAAACAAATTGGCTTGAAAACAATCCTAAAAATTAGAACTTTCCAATCTACTTTTAGACAGATCAGTATGAGTATAAACTATCTAACTAACTACACAGGCAAGAAGGATTTAGTCCTGGGATATTTCTTTAATATCCCAGGAATAAATCCTAAATCCTATTTGCCTGTTTTAATCTTAAATCAGTGAATACTGAATTAACCAATTGGGAGTTTTGGATCTTTCCCATTTGACGACCTCCAACAAATTTAATTTAAGTTATTTTTTTCTCAGGTAATTTTGTCCATAGAATCCGAAAATCATAACCGTTTTTTGTAGAAACTAATACTTTTTGAGATATGAGGGTTTGAAGTTATTTATTTCCTATGTATTACTGAAGGATTGAGAACTTAAAAAATGATTTGTGTTTTCACGCTCTCTACCCAATTTTGGTCAAAGATAGCCGTAATGTAGTTGGTTGTACCCGCTAGTTTGCTGTACTGCACACTTCATGATTGTTTAATGACGCCCCCATTACACATATACCAGCATTGAAGTAATAAATTGAAAATATCACGGAAACTGGAAATATATTCGATATATGTATCGAATATTTCCAGGTCATTAATCAATCATGAAGTGTGAAGTACAACAAGTGTGAAGTACAACAAACTAGCGGATACAACAAACTACATCACAGTTTCATTTGAAAAATATTTAAGTAATTTCAATGAAAACACGAGTTTTTTCAAAGTTCTCAATCCTTCAGTAATACATAGGAAATAAATAACTTCAAACCCTCATATCTCAAAAAGTATTAGTTTCTACAAAAAACGGTTATGATTTTCAGATTCTATGGACAAAATTACTTAAGAAAAAAACAATTTAAATTAAATTTGTTGGGGTTCGGCAAATGGGAAAGATCCGGATTTTAAAACTTTCATTAAACTTCAATTTTGAAGAGAATTTTTTCTCACATTTTTCACGTAAGAAAAGAACTCTATGAAATAAATAAAACTCTTTATATTTATTTACACAAACAATCACCAATTATTATCTTAGTGTATTCATTTGTAGATAATATTTCAGTTAATAGTTAAATAATGCACTGGAATACCCTTTGACGTGAAGATAAATAATGAGAAAAAAGGCATTCCAAGGAATGGAAATGACTCATTTCACCTCGATATACCGGACACTTGAAACACAGAGCGTTTCACCTCGATATACCGGACACTTGAAACACAGAGCGTTTCACCTCGATATACCGGACACTTGAAACACAGAGCGTTTCACCTCGATATACCGGACTACAGTACAAAGTATTCACCATAATTATGGGCAATTTATACACTGTACAGTCAGTACACAAAAATGAATCCACTGCCATTGGATATAAATATTACTATGCATAATTTATTAATTAATCAACGTATCTATGGTACCAATTTATATAATGATGAATATGTAGACTCGTAGATTCAAGGCAGTGGCTACATTTTTTCTGGACACACTGTATATACTAATTCTGCTGCATGCTATAGTATAGTAGATACCATAACTATAGTATCCTAGATAAGACAGTTATAGTATCCTAGATACGATAGCTGTAGTATCCAAGATACGATAGCTGTAGTATCCTAGATACGATAGCTATAGTATCCTAGATACGATAGCTCTAGTATCCTAGATACGATAGCTCTAGTATCCTAGATACGATAGCTCTAGTATCCTAGATACGATAGTTATAGTATCCCAGATACGATAGTTATAGTATCCCAGATACGATAGTTATAGTATCCCAGATACGATAGTTATAGTATCCCAGATACGATAGTTATAGTATCCCAGATACGATAGTTATAGTTTCCCAGATACGATAGTTATAGTATCCCAGATACGATAGTTATAGTATCCCAGATACGATAGTTATAGTATCCCAGATATAATAGTTATAGTATCCCAGATACGATAGTTATAGTATCTTAGATACGATAGTTATAATATCCCAGATACGATAGCTATAGTATCCCAGATACAATAGTTATAGTATCCCAGATACGATAGTTATAGTATCCCAGATACGATAGTTATAGTATCCCAGATACGATAGTTATAGTATCCTAGATACTATAGCAATAGTATCCTAGATACTATAGCAATAGTATCCCAGATACGATGAAAATATAAACCACACCAACAACCACCAATAGTTGTAAATAAAGTACACAGTGAAGAGTTCCTAGTTATTATTTGGTATATATCAGTTAAAGTCTTGAAACAAATTGGCACAAATTTAAATCAAAGAACAAAAATATTGAACCTAAGAAAAAAGAAAATAAGAAAAGGCTTCACCATAAAATGTGCTCCATTTATTTTTTAGGTTTCATTTTACTGAGGAAATGAAGAAGGAAGTAATTAATGAATTAATTTACTTTCTAAAGAATAAGATATAGAAACTCTCTTATAAATGGAGAGAATTATTGCATATAGGAATTATAGGAATTAATGTGAAGAAATAAAAACAGAAAGAATTAATATTTATTTTCCTACTTGAAGAATATTAATTAATGGAATTGAATATACTTCAGGGTAATTTTTGATCACTTATAAGCTTTTTTCATCGTAACTTTGCAGGTTAGGTAGAGTGAAAATGATGTTATGTTATAAATAGTTTATAATCTATCCCACCTGTACTAGTTACGGCAAAAACAGCTTAACTGATAACTAACAAAATAATATTTTCTATACCAAGAGAAATAAAAGCAAGCGAGACATGTCCCACATTTATTCGATTGTAATAAGTCAGAGACATAATAAGAGCGGGGTATGCCTGAAACATTTTACCATGAATGGACTGAAATGTGAATAAAGTTATTCCTTAGCATCAACAATAGAATAATATTGAACTGTTTGATTTATAAAAGCCTTATTAAATTATATAACTACGCCATCTAGCGGTGAAAACGTCAATCTCCGTGCGTGCGTTTGTCACGTTTGTGTTCATAATATTTGTCAGCAAATCTGTAGCAACGCTTAATTTGGTGTTCGATGTGCCAAAATAAATAAGGTAGATGATATTAAATATAAGGAATATTTAATTTTTTTTTATTTGTCTTCAACTCAGAACGAGTAAAAGAAAACGAAATTATGAAGCAGTTCGATATTATTTACGCTTTGTGATATTTTGTATTGACTGTAAATAGATATTGTATGAATGTTCTTCACAGTAAGAGTTCATCCCTAGTGGAATATTATTTGTATCGACTGTAAATAGATATTGTATGAATGTTCTTCACCGTAAGAGTTCATCCCTAGTGGAATATTATTTGTATTGACTGTAAATAGATATTGTATGAATGTTCTTCACCGTAAGAGTTCATCCCTAGTGGAATATTATTTGTATTGACTGTAAATAGATATTGTATGAATGTTCTTCACCGTAAGAGTTCATCACTAGTGGAATATTATTTGTATTGACTGTAAATAGATATTGTATGAATGTTCTTCACCGTAAGAGTTCATCCCTAGTGGAATATTATTTGTATTGACTGTAAATAGATATTGTATGAATGTTCTTCACCGTAAGAGTTCATCACTAGTGGAATATTATTTGTATTGACTGTAAATAGATATTGTATGAATGTTCTTCACCGTAAGAGTTCATCCCTAGTGGAATATTATTTGTATTGACTGTAAATAGATATTGTATGAATGTTCTTCACCGTAAGAGTTCATCCCTAGTGGAATATTATTTGTATTGACTGTAAATAGATATTGTATGAATGTTCTTCACCGTAAGAGTTCATCACTAGTGGAATATTATTTGTATTGACTGTAAATAGATATTGTATGAATGTTCTTCACCGTAAGAGTTCATCCCTAGTGGAATATTATTTGTATTGACTGTAAATAGATATTGTATGAATGTTCTTCACCGTAAGAGTTCATCACTAGTGGAATATTATTTGTATTGACTGTAAATAGATATTGTATGAATGTTCTTCACCGTAAGAGTTCATCCCTAGTGGAATATTATTTGTATTGACTGTAAATAGATATTGTATGAATGTTCTTCACCGTAAGAGTTCATCACTAGTGGAATATTATTTGTATTGACTGTAAATAGATATTGTATGAATGTTCTTCACCGTAAGAGTTCATCCCTAGTGGAATATTATTTGTATTGACTGTAAATAGATATTGTATGAATGTTCTTCATCGTAAGAGTTCATCCCTAGTGGAATATTATTTGTATTGACTGTAAATAGATATTGTATGAATGTTCTTCACCGTAAGAGTTCATCCCTAGTGGAATATTATTTGTATTGACTGTAAATAGATATTGTATGAATGTTCTTCACCGTAAGAGTTCATCACTAGTGGAATATTATTTGTATTGACTGTAAATAGATATTGTATGAATGTTCTTCACCGTAAGAGTTCATCCCTAGTGGAATATTATTTGTATTGACTGTAAATAGATATTGTATGAATGTTCTTCACCGTAAGAGTTCATCACTAGTGGAATATTATTTGTATTGACTGTAAATAGATATTGTATGAATGTTCTTCACCGTAAGAGTTCATCCCTAGTGGAATATTATTTGTATTGACTGTAAATAGATATTGTATGAATGTTCTTCATCGTAAGAGTTCATCCCTAGTGGAATATTATTTGTATTGACTGTAAATAGATATTGTATGAATGTTCTTCATCGTAAGAGTTCATCCCTAGTGGAATATTATTTGTATTGACTGTAAATAGATATTGTATGAATGTTCTTCACCGTAAGAGTTCATCCCTAGTGGAATATTATTTGTATTGACTGTAAATAGATATTGTATGAATGTTCTTCATCGTAAGAGTTCATCCCTAGTGGAATATTATTTGTATTGACTGTAAATAGATATTGTATGAATGTTCTTCATCGTAAGAGTTCATCCCTAGTGGAATATTATTTGTATTGACTGTAAATAGATATTGTATGAATGTTCTTCATCGTAAGAGTTCATCCCTAGTGGAATATTATTTGTATTGACTGTAAATAGATATTGTATGAATGTTCTTCACCGTAAGAGTTCATCCCTAGTGGAATATTATTTGTATTGACTGTAAATAGATATTGTATGAATGTTCTTCATCGTAAGAGTTCATCCCTAGTGGAATATTATTTGTATTGACTGTAAATAGATATTGTATGAATGTTCTTCATCGTAAGAGTTCATCCCTAGTGGAATATTATTTGTATTGACTGTAAATAGATATTGTATGAATGTTCTTCATCGTAAGAGTTCATCCCTAGTGGAATATTATTTGTATTGACTGTAAATAGATATTGTATGAATGTTCTTCATCGTAAGAGTTCATCCCTAGTGGAATATTATTTGTATTGACTGTAAATAGATATTGTATGAATGTTCTTCACCGTAAGAGTTCATCCCTAGTGGAATATTATTTGTATTGACTGTAAATAGATATCGTATGAATGTTCTTCATCGTAAGAGTTCATCCCTAGTGGAATATTATTTGTATTGACTGTAAATAGATATCGTATGAATGTTCTTCACCATAAGAGTTCATCCCTAGTGGAATATTATTTGTATTGACTGTAAATAGATATTGTATGAATGTTCTTCACCATAAGAGTTCATCCCTAGTGGAATATTATTTGTATTGACTGTAAATAGATATCGTATGAATGTTCTTCATCGTAAGAGTTCATCCCTAGTGGAATATTATTTGTATTGACTGTAAATAGATATCGTATGAATGTTCTTCACCATAAGAGTTCATCCCTAGTGGAATATTATTTGTATTGACTGTAAATAGATATTGTATGAATGTTCTTCATCATAAGAGTTCATCCCTAGTGGAATATTATTTGTATTGACTGTAAATAGATATCGTATGAATGTTCTTCACCATAAGAGTTCATCCCTAGTGGAATATTATTTGTATTGACTGTAAATAGATATCGTATGAATGTTCTTCATCGTAAGAGTTCATCCCTAGTGGAATATTATTTGTATTGACTGTAAATAGATATCGTATGAATGTTCTTCACCATAAGAGTTCATCCCTAGTGGAATATTATTTGTATTGACTGTAAATAGATATTGTATGAATGTTCTTCACCATAAGAGTTCATCCCTAGTGGAATATTATTTGTATTGACTGTAAATAGATATTGTATGAATGTTCTTCACCATAAGAGTTCATCCCTAGTGGAATATTATTTGTATTGACTGTAAATAGATATTGTATGAATGTTCTTCACCATAAGAGTTCATCCCTAGTGGAATATTATTTGTATTGACTGTAAATAGATATTGTATGAATGTTCTTCATCATAAGAGTTCATCCCTAGTGGAATATTATTTGTATTGACTGTGAATAGATATTGTATGAATGTTCTTCACCGTAAGAGTTCATCACTAGTGGAATATTATTTGTATTGACTGTAAATAGATATTGTATGAATGTTCTTCACCGTAAGAGTTCATCCCTAGTGGAATATTATTTGTATTGACTGTAAATAGATATTGTATGAATGTTCTTCACCGTAAGAGTTCATCACTAGTGGAATATTATTTGTATTGACTGTAAATAGATATTGTATGAATGTTCTTCACCGTAAGAGTTCATCCCTAGTGGAATATTATTTGTATTGACTGTAAATAGATATTGTATGAATGTTCTTCACCGTAAGAGTTCATCCCTAGTGGAATATTATTTGTATTGACTGTAAATAGATATTGTATGAATGTTCTTCACCGTAAGAGTTCATCACTAGTGGAATATTATTTGTATTGACTGTAAATAGATATTGTATGAATGTTCTTCACCGTAAGAGTTCATCCCTAGTGGAATATTATTTGTATTGACTGTAAATAGATATTGTATGAATGTTCTTCACCGTAAGAGTTCATCACTAGTGGAATATTATTTGTATTGACTGTAAATAGATATTGTATGAATGTTCTTCACCGTAAGAGTTCATCCCTAGTGGAATATTATTTGTATTGACTGTAAATAGATATTGTATGAATGTTCTTCACCGTAAGAGTTCATCACTAGTGGAATATTATTTGTATTGACTGTAAATAGATATTGTATGAATGTTCTTCACCGTAAGAGTTCATCCCTAGTGGAATATTATTTGTATTGACTGTAAATAGATATTGTATGAATGTTCTTCATCGTAAGAGTTCATCCCTAGTGGAATATTATTTGTATTGACTGTAAATAGATATTGTATGAATGTTCTTCACCGTAAGAGTTCATCCCTAGTGGAATATTATTTGTATTGACTGTAAATAGATATTGTATGAATGTTCTTCACCGTAAGAGTTCATCACTAGTGGAATATTATTTGTATTGACTGTAAATAGATATTGTATGAATGTTCTTCACCGTAAGAGTTCATCCCTAGTGGAATATTATTTGTATTGACTGTAAATAGATATTGTATGAATGTTCTTCACCGTAAGAGTTCATCACTAGTGGAATATTATTTGTATTGACTGTAAATAGATATTGTATGAATGTTCTTCACCGTAAGAGTTCATCCCTAGTGGAATATTATTTGTATTGACTGTAAATAGATATTGTATGAATGTTCTTCATCGTAAGAGTTCATCCCTAGTGGAATATTATTTGTATTGACTGTAAATAGATATTGTATGAATGTTCTTCATCGTAAGAGTTCATCCCTAGTGGAATATTATTTGTATTGACTGTAAATAGATATTGTATGAATGTTCTTCACCGTAAGAGTTCATCCCTAGTGGAATATTATTTGTATTGACTGTAAATAGATATTGTATGAATGTTCTTCATCGTAAGAGTTCATCCCTAGTGGAATATTATTTGTATTGACTGTAAATAGATATTGTATGAATGTTCTTCATCGTAAGAGTTCATCCCTAGTGGAATATTATTTGTATTGACTGTAAATAGATATTGTATGAATGTTCTTCATCGTAAGAGTTCATCCCTAGTGGAATATTATTTGTATTGACTGTAAATAGATATTGTATGAATGTTCTTCACCGTAAGAGTTCATCCCTAGTGGAATATTATTTGTATTGACTGTAAATAGATATTGTATGAATGTTCTTCATCGTAAGAGTTCATCCCTAGTGGAATATTATTTGTATTGACTGTAAATAGATATTGTATGAATGTTCTTCATCGTAAGAGTTCATCCCTAGTGGAATATTATTTGTATTGACTGTAAATAGATATTGTATGAATGTTCTTCATCGTAAGAGTTCATCCCTAGTGGAATATTATTTGTATTGACTGTAAATAGATATTGTATGAATGTTCTTCATCGTAAGAGTTCATCCCTAGTGGAATATTATTTGTATTGACTGTAAATAGATATTGTATGAATGTTCTTCACCGTAAGAGTTCATCCCTAGTGGAATATTATTTGTATTGACTGTAAATAGATATCGTATGAATGTTCTTCATCGTAAGAGTTCATCCCTAGTGGAATATTATTTGTATTGACTGTAAATAGATATCGTATGAATGTTCTTCACCATAAGAGTTCATCCCTAGTGGAATATTATTTGTATTGACTGTAAATAGATATTGTATGAATGTTCTTCACCATAAGAGTTCATCCCTAGTGGAATATTATTTGTATTGACTGTAAATAGATATCGTATGAATGTTCTTCATCGTAAGAGTTCATCCCTAGTGGAATATTATTTGTATTGACTGTAAATAGATATCGTATGAATGTTCTTCACCATAAGAGTTCATCCCTAGTGGAATATTATTTGTATTGACTGTAAATAGATATTGTATGAATGTTCTTCATCATAAGAGTTCATCCCTAGTGGAATATTATTTGTATTGACTGTAAATAGATATCGTATGAATGTTCTTCACCATAAGAGTTCATCCCTAGTGGAATATTATTTGTATTGACTGTAAATAGATATCGTATGAATGTTCTTCATCGTAAGAGTTCATCCCTAGTGGAATATTATTTGTATTGACTGTAAATAGATATCGTATGAATGTTCTTCACCATAAGAGTTCATCCCTAGTGGAATATTATTTGTATTGACTGTAAATAGATATTGTATGAATGTTCTTCACCATAAGAGTTCATCCCTAGTGGAATATTATTTGTATTGACTGTAAATAGATATTGTATGAATGTTCTTCACCATAAGAGTTCATCCCTAGTGGAATATTATTTGTATTGACTGTAAATAGATATTGTATGAATGTTCTTCACCATAAGAGTTCATCCCTAGTGGAATATTATTTGTATTGACTGTAAATAGATATTGTATGAATGTTCTTCATCATAAGAGTTCATCCCTAGTGGAATATTATTTGTATTGACTGTGAATAGATATTGTATGAATGTTCTTCACCGTAAGAGTTCATCCTTAGTGGAATATTATTTGTATTGACTGTAAGTAGATATTGTGTGAATGTTCTTCACCATAAGAGTTCATCCCTAGTGGAATATTATTTGTATTGACTGTAAATAGATATTGTATGAATGTTCTTCACCATAAGAGTTCATCCCTAGTGGAATATTATTTGTATTGACTGTAAATAGATATTGTATGAATGTTCTTCACCATAAGAGTTCATCCCTAGTGGAATATTATTTGTATTGACTGTAAATAGATATTGTATGAATGTTCTTCACCATAAGAGTTCATCCCTAGTGGAATATTATTTGTATTGACTGTAAATAGATATTGTATGAATGTTCTTCATCATAAGAGTTCATCCCTAGTGGAATATTATTTGTATTGACTGTAAATAGATATTGTATGAATGTTCTTCACCGTAAGAGTTCATCCTTAGTGGAATATTATTTGTATTGACTGTAAGTAGATATTGTGTGAATGTTCTTCACCGTAAGAGTTCATCCCTAGTGGAATATTATTTGTATTGACTGTAAGTAGATATTGTATGAATGTTCTTCACCGTAAGAGTTCATCCCTAGTGGAATATTATTTGTATTGACTGTAAATAGATATTGTATGAATGTTCTTCACCGTAAGAGTTCATCCCTAGTAGAATATTATTTGTATTGACTGTAAATAGATATTGTATGAATGTTCTTCACCATAAGAGTTCATCCCTAGTGGAATATTATTTGTATTGACTGTAAATAGATATTGTATGAATGTTCTTCACCGTAAGAGTTCATCCTTAGTGGAATATTATTTGTATTGACTGTAAGTAGATATTGTGTGAATGTTCTTCACCATAAGAGTTCATCCCTAGTGGAATATTATTTGTATTGACTGTAAATAGATATTGTATGAATGTTCTTCACCATAAGAGTTCATCCCTAGTGGAATATTATTTGTATTGACTGTAAATAGATATTGTATGAATGTTCTTCACCATAAGAGTTCATCCCTAGTGGAATATTATTTGTATTGACTGTAAATAGATATTGTATGAATGTTCTTCACCATAAGAGTTCATCCCTAGTGGAATATTATTTGTATTGACTGTAAATAGATATTGTATGAATGTTCTTCATCATAAGAGTTCATCCCTAGTGGAATATTATTTGTATTGACTGTAAATAGATATTGTATGAATGTTCTTCACCGTAAGAGTTCATCCTTAGTGGAATATTATTTGTATTGACTGTAAGTAGATATTGTGTGAATGTTCTTCACCGTAAGAGTTCATCCCTAGTGGAATATTATTTGTATTGACTGTAAGTAGATATTGTATGAATGTTCTTCACCGTAAGAGTTCATCCCTAGTGGAATATTATTTGTATTGACTGTAAATAGATATTGTATGAATGTTCTTCACCGTAAGAGTTCATCCCTAGTAGAATATTAATTATTTGTGTATATCCATTAATTGTCTCATAGTTTTCATGACAATTTATCGACTGTCTATTATAATTCAGTTAACCCATTCAATGGTTTCTAGACTAGAAGCATCAGAGACTGTTAACAACAACTGCCAGGGGATAGTCTCGAAAACACTTGAAGCTGGGCTACTCTACAGTGTTCTCATTCAGAACTATAGAGGCTAGTGTAACACTTCAAAACACAAAAACAATTGGGGTGAGGACATGAACAGGGTGTGTGACGAGTTAGCGAACCGGTACACATTAACGAATTTTAAAGTTAATTCATTATATTATTTGATTATAATTTCATCATGATCGGAAGTGTGGAACCTTTCGAAAACGAAGTAGTAACCCTTTAATACGGTTGACAATGTTTATATGACTTACACATAATTTTCCATTAATTTTAGTTCCCAAATTAAGATAGTTAATTTACACTATTTACACTCATTAATTTGTTAGCAGTTAATTGAATATTTTCCCTTGTTCAGTGTGGAAGGAAGTCACATTTTCATCATTTTGTTTACATTTCCAAGGAATATTTTAATCTTCAAGAGTCTGTTTCCTCCAGTGAAATGAAGTGGCGTGTAAAGGGGCAGCAGAGGGAATGGCCTACTTGGGACCTACACTGCTAGAGCCTACTCTGTTAGAGCCTACACTGTTACAGCCTACACTGTTAGAGCCTACACTGTTAGAGCCTACACTGTTAGAGCCTACACTGTTAGAGCCTACACTGTTAGAGCCTACACTGTTAGAGCCTACACTGTTAGAGCCTACACTGTTAGAGCCTACACTGTTAGAGCCTACACTGTTAGAGCCTACACTGTTAGAGCCTACACTGTTAGAGCCTACACTGTTAGAGCCTACACTGTTAGAGCCTACACTGTTAGAGCCTACACTGTTAGAGCCTACACTGTTAGAGCCTACACTGTTAGAGCCTACACTGTTAGAGCCTACACTGATACAGCCTACACTGATACAGCCTACACTGTTAGAGCCTACACTGTTACAGCCTACACTGATACAGCCTACACTGATACAGCCTACACTGTTAGAGCCTACACTGTTAGAGCCTACACTGTTACAGCCTACACTGATACAGCCTACACTGTTAGAGCCTACACTGTTACAGCCTACACTGTTAGAGCCTACACTGTTAGAGCCTACACTGTTAGAGCCTACACTGTTACAGCCTACACTGATACAGCCTACACTGATACAGCCTACACTGTTAGAGCCTACACTGTTAGAGCCTACACTGTTACAGCCTACACTGATACAGCCTACACTGTTAGAGCCTACACTGTTACAGCCTACACTGTTAGAGCCTACACTCTACTTTGAGCTGTTCACAGACATTTCGTCAGAAGACAATTCGTCCAGAAATGCTTTTTGATTTGCTCTATATTTGTATTATATATTTTATATTATCATATATATTCTGGGATCTTTCCCATTTGACGACCCCCACCAAATTTAATTTGAATTAATTTTCTTATATGTATTTTTTTCGCCCATAGAATCCGAAAATCAAAACCATTTTTTGTAGAAACTAATACTTTTTGAGATATGAGGGTTTAAAGTTATTTATTTCCTATGAATTACTGAAAGATTGAGAACTTTGAAAAAACTCGTGTTTTCATGCTTTTTGGTCAAAGATAGCCATAATGTAGTTTGTTGTATCCGCTAGTTTCTTGTACTGCACACTTACAAGACTACACTCTACCAGTAGCCTACACTCTACTTGTAGTCTCCACTCTACTTGTAGTCTACATTCTACTAGTAGCCTACACTCTACTAGTAGCCTACACTCTACCAGTAGTCTACACTCTACTTGTAGTCTACACTCTACTTGTAGTCTACACTCTACTAGTAGTCTACACTCTACTAGTAGTCTACACTCTACTAGTAGTCTACACTCTACCAGTAGTCTACACTCTACCAGTAGTCTACACTCTACCAGTAGTCTACACTCTACCAGTAGTCTACACTCTATTAGTAGTTTACACTCTACCAGTAGTCTACACTCTACTAGTAGTCTACACTCTACTAGTAGTCTACATTCTACTAGTAGTCTACACTCTACTAGTAGTCTACACATCTTCCTCGGCACAGTCCAACATTGACTTCAAATTGTTTTCAACATAACATTGGGCGATAATTTCAGCGTCACGATCGAAAAAATGAGGGCAGATGTACAGGTTTACGGAACTTGGTTCAAAGGTCGGTACACTGTTTTTTGATCATAAGGAATATATTTGTGACATTTTTTCAAATAATTCTATCCTATATCTTCCATTATGAGCCAATTCATCGGTCAATATCTTCTCATCTGACCTAACAATCTCGCCAGCCATACCCGGCAAGGATTATTTCAGAATTTAGCTTCTCCCCAATCTGTATAGCCTTAGAACTGCTGAGAGGGTTCGTCTCTTTTGAGGGTGAAAGAGGACATTTTGAGGTCTTCGTGGACAAGTTTTCTCATGGTTCAGGGACTCATGTCAGCTGTCTTCACCAGCAGCTTAACCGATCTTTTCGAGTTTCTCCTAATCTTCTCTCGAATACGTTTAACATTGGTTTAGACTTTAGAGTTTTAGAAAATTAGACCGTTGAGAGCGTGGTCTACCACTTCTCAGACAATCAGTAAAATCACCTTTAATGATTCCCAGACAGTCGATCTAGCAATTAAAAGCTTCTCAACATTGAATGCGACTATACCTCTTCTTATGTTTGGCATTTTTGAATTAGCTATTTTTTTTCATAAACAAATTGTGATATGATAATACAGTGCATTGCCTGTTCTATAAACCCAATCACCTACACAGGAGCTACTTCTCCGAAAAAATAAATATATTTTAAAGTATAATTCCTTACTTACACCCCAGCCTGTAGTTTTCTTATTTACGATTTTTCAGGTTTAAAAGCATATGAATTCTAATCTCTTATGAACATATTTTAAGTAATTATTATTTGAGTGCAGACAATTAATATCTCTTTTCTCGACAGGTGAGCTACCTAACTTACCTGTCCCGTTTCTCTGTAATGGACCATTTATCATCGCCTCCTGAAGCCATGACACAAATGGTGCCTCCCGTCGCCTCCCATTAGAGTCCAGAGAAGGCGAACTTGTCGCATCCTTTGACACAAACAGACACAGTAGAGACAATGGAGAGGATTGGTGTGCGTGACGTCATCACAGTAGAGACAATAGAGAGGATTGGTGTGCGTGACGTCATCACAGTAGAGACAATGGAGAGGATTGGTGTCGTGACGTCATCACAGTAGAGACAATAGAGAGGATTGGTGTCGTGACGTCATCACAGCAGAGACAATGGAGAGGATTGGTGTGCCGTGTGCGTGACGTCATCACAGCAGAGACAATGGAGAGGATTGGTGTGCGTGACGTCATCACAGCAGAGACAATGGAGAGGATTGGTGTGCGTGACGTCATCACAGCAGAGACAATGGAGAGGATTGGTGTCGTGACGTCATCACAGTAGAGACAATAGAGAGGATTGGTTTGCGTGACGTCATCACAGTAGAGACAATAGAGAGGATTGGTGTGTGTGACGTCATCACAGCAGAGACAATGGAGAGGATTGGTGTGCGTGACGTCATCACAGCAGAGACAATGGAGAGGATTGGTGTCGTGACGTCATCACAGCAGAGACAATGGAGAGGATTGGTGTGCGTGACGTCATCACAGTAGAGACAATGGAGAGGATTGGTGTGCGTGACGTCATCACAGTAGAGACAATGGAGAGGATTGGTGTGCGTGACGTCATCACAGCAGAGACAATGGAGAGGATTGGTGTGCGTGACGTCATCACAGCAGAGACAATGGAGAGGATTGGTGTCGTGACGTCATCACAGTAGAGACAATAGAGAGGATTGGTTTGCGTGACGTCATCACAGTAGATACAATAGAGAGGATTGGTGTGTGTGACGTCATCACAGCAGAGACAATGGAGAGGATAGGTGTGCGTGACGTCATCACAGCAGAGACAATGGAGAGGATTGGTGTGCGTGACGTCACCACAGCAGAGACAATGGAGAGGATTGGTGTCGTGACGTCATCACAGTAGAGACAATAGAGAGGATTGGTTTGCGTGACGTCATCACAGTAGAGACAATAGAGAGGATTGGTTTGCGTGACGTTATCACAGTAGAGACAATAGAGAGGATTGGTGTGTGTGACGTCATCACAGCAGAGACAATAGAGAGGATTGGTGTGCATGACGTCATCACAGCAGAGACAATGGAGAGGATTGGTGTGTGTGACGTCACCACAGTAGAGACAATAGAGAGAATTGGTGTGCGTGACGTCATCACAGTGGAGACAATGGAGAGGATTGGTGTGCGTGACGTCACCACAGCAGAGACAATAGAGAGGACTGGTGTCGTGACGTCATCACAGCAGAGACAATGGAGAAGATTGGTGTGCGTGACGTCACCACAGCAACTCCTAGTTAGCAGATATAGGGTAAAGTGAATAAATCTCAAAAAACTAATTATTTATTACAATATGAAAATTATAATAAACCTATTTAGTTGTTGCTATGATGACGTCACACTCTTTTGTTTTCTACTGCCTATTGTTAAGAGTGTAATTGTTCATAGTGTTATTGTTAGGAGTGTTATTGTTACACCCCACTTTAACATTAGTAACACTATTTATTAACACATTACTAATTATATTAGTTCCTATTGTCACTTCAGGTGAATTAATTATATTTCATATCAAGAAACGAATTAGAATGTAACATTATTGAGCCGCTTCCTGCCTTGTGATTAGAGTGAGAAATGAGCTGTGTATTCATGTACAGGCTGTGCATTCATGTACAGGCTGTGCATTCATGTACAGGCTGTGCATTCATGTACAGGCTGTGCATTCATGTACAGGCTGTGCATTCATGTACAGGCTGTGCATTCATGTACAGGCTGTGCAATCATGTACAGGCTGTGCAATCATTTACAGGCTGTGCATACATTTACAGGCTGTGCATTCATTTACAGGCTGTGCAATCATTTACAGGCTGTGCAATCATTTACAGGCTGTGCATTCATTTACAGGCTGTGCATTCATGTACAGGCTGTGCAATCATGTACAGGCTGTGCAATCATTTACAGGCTGTGCATACATTTACAGGCTGTGCATTCATTTACAGGCTGTGCATTCATTTACAGGCTGTGCAATCATTTACAGGCTGTGCATTCATTTACAGGCTGTGCAAACATTTACAGGCTGTACATTCATTTACAGGCTGTGAATTCATTTACAGGCTGTGCAATCATTTACAGGCTGTGCAATCATTTACAGGCTGTGCATTCATTTACAGGCTGTGCAATCATTTACAGGCTGTGCATTCATTTACAGGCTGTGCAATCATTTACAGGCTGTGCATTCATTTACAGGCTGTGAATTCATTTACAGGCTGTGCAATCATTTACAGGCTGTGCAATCATTTACAGGCTGTGCATTCATGTACAGGCTGTGCATTCATGTACAGGCTGTGCATTCATGTACAGGCTGTGCATTCATGTACAGGCTGTGCATTCATTTACAGGCTGTACATTCATGTTCAGGCTGTACATTCATGTACAGGCTGTACATTCATGTTCAGGCTGTACATTCATTTACAGGCTGTACATTCATTTACAGGCTGTGCATTCATTTACAGGCTGTGCATTCATGTACAGGCTGTGCATTCATTTACAGGCTGTGCATTCATTTACAGGCTGTGCATTCATTTACAGGCTGTGCATTCATTTACAGGCTGTGCATTCATTTACAGGCTGTGTATTCATGTATATTATAATAATAAAACATTTCTTCAGTGTTTACAAAATTTATCTCCCCCCCCCTCCCCCATGGATTACGTCAGAGGGGAATGGGGGGTGCACTATAACAGGGTGGACACACCGCCAGGGGGCGGTCCCTGCCCCGGGCTGCACCATCATTGACAAATGAGGTCGGGACATAATAATTAAAGGGCATTAATTTTCTTTCTCGCTTCCAAGGAAGCAGTACAAGTTAATAAAACCTCTGCTGAAAGTAAAACAGAACACTTCTAGCATGTTATACATCGCAAATAGTGTGTGAAATATGCTCTAATTATTAATCTTATTAAAGTATTCAAGTACTCGGAAATTATGGAGTTTTCGAAGAAATATTCATTATATTTTGCTCAAAATTTGGCAAAATAAAATATTACACAAAATATATATTCGGCAAAGTAAGTATTAAATGGAATATTTACAAACCATTGAAAGCGCTAGGTTTTATTAAAATTTTACTCATATTGAATAGGGTAATGTGCTGTCAAAGTTTTAAATATTTTTTTCATTTGTTGTTTTATAATGTTAAATACTGCTTTCGATTCCAAGTGTTTTTTTTTTGGTTCAGTTAACATCTTCGCTATTGAAGCTATAGATAAAAACTTGTAAAGAAAACATATTTTTAAGCGCCCATTAGCACATTGAAACTAAAGTCAATTGATGCCTTTTAATGATTTGGTGATTTTGCATTATAACTTAATACAACATTCAAACATTTTCCATTGGTAATAAATATTTAAATGAGAAAAGAGGGAAGCTTCCTTTGGACTCTACTTATGAACTGCTGTTGGTATCCTTTGACTCTACTTATGAACTGCTGTTGATTTCCTTTGACACTACTTATGAACTGCTGTTGGTATCCTTTGACTCTACTTATGAACTGCTGTTGATTTCCTTTGACACTACTTATGAACTGCTGTTGGTATCCTTTAGACTCTACTTATGAACTGCTGTTGGTATCCTTTAGACTCTACTTATGAACTGCTGTTGGTATCCTTTGACTCTACTTATGAACTGCTGTTGGTATCCTTTGACTCTACTTATGAACTGCTGTTGATTTCCTTTGACACTACTTATGAACTGCTGTTGGTATCCTTTAGACTCTACTTATGAACTGCTGTTGGTATCCTTTAGACTCTACTTATGAACTGCTGTTGCTATCCTCTGACTCTACTTATGAACTGCTGTTGGTATCCTTTGACTCTACTTATGAACTGCTGTTGCTATCCTTTGACTCTACTTATGAACTGCTGTTGGTATCCTTTGACTCTACTTATGAACTGCTGTTGCTATCCTTTGACTCTACTTATGAACTGCTGTTGGTATCCTTTGACTCTACTTATGAACTGCTGTTGGTATCCTTTAGACTCTACTTATGAACTGCTGTTGCTATCCTTTGACTCTACTTATGAACTGCTGTTGCTATCCTTTGACTCTACTTATGAACTGCTGTTGGTATCCTTTGACTCTACTTATGAACTGCTGTTGCTATCCTTTGACTCTACTTATGAACTGCTGTTGGTATCCTTTGACTCTACTTATGAACTGCTGTTGATTTCCTTTGACACTACTTATGAACTGCTGTTGGTATCCTTTAGACTCTACTTATGAACTGCTGTTGGTATCCTTTAGACTCTACTTATGAACTGCTGTTGGTATCCTTTGACTCTACTTATGAACTGCTGTTGGTATCCTTTGACTCTACTTATGAACTGCTGTTGATTTCCTTTGACACTACTTATGAACTGCTGTTGGTATCCTTTAGACTCTACTTATGAACTGCTGTTGGTATCCTTTAGACTCTACTTATGAACTGCTGTTGCTATCCTCTGACTCTACTTATGAACTGCTGTTGGTATCCTTTGACTCTACTTATGAACTGCTGTTGCTATCCTTTGACTCTACTTATGAACTGCTGTTGCTATCCTTTGACTCTACTTATGAACTGCTGTTGCTATCCTTTGACTCTACTTATGAACTGCTGTTGGTATCCTTTGACTCTACTTATGAACTGCTGTTGGTATCCTTTGACTCTACTTATGAACTGCTGTTGGTATCCTTTGACTCTACTTATGAACTGCTGTTGGTATCCTTTGACTCTACTTATGAACTGCTATTGGTTTCCTTCTAAAGTTTTAGAAATGAAATAAAGATCTTTAGATTCAGAAATGAGTATAATTAAATAGATTACAGATTAGAATGTATACTTGTAATATACACAGAGTAATAGGTCTAATGAAATATAGACAATTTTAGTTTGTGTAGATAGAGTGAACAGAAAGAACTAAATGTGTTAAATTTTCATGTTGCTCGTGCACAGTGAGGTGACGATAATAATGACTAAAACCTAAGAGTTGAATAAGTGGGAAAAGCGTCCTAGGAAGTTATTTATTACTACACAGATAAATACCTAACTGAAAAACCTTATATTTTAGAGTTTTGAAGATAGATAGAAAGTAGTTCGAGACAGTGCTATATATTCAAACAAAGACTTAGAATACAAAGAGTGACATCGCTAATAAAGTGAGAATGTTGACAGAGAGCTATATCACCAGGAGAGAGAAAGAGAGAGAGTTAAACACACACAAAATACTCAAGCGTTTGTTAAGACAGAAGCCTAATGCTCTTCAAGATCTTTAGATCAATAACAACCATTTATCTACAGTCGATCTATCGCAATGATTGAGAAGAATAGAAGAAATGAAGTTACTTACTTCTAGTGAGTATTTGAGACTTTGAAAGATTCTACTTCCTTTGATCGAGGTACCTCCTCATAAATATTTGAATTAAAGGCACTCCTTGAATAAATAGAAAGGAACTTCTCACTATCTTAAAAATAGAAAAAATAAACGATAACTGGTATAAAAAGATACAAATAAACAACCAGTGGGGGGCAGAAAGCTACTCAGTTGCCATTGGTAGCACCGTTAGGGTAGCCATTAGCTTTCTTGCGAGTGGCTGAAGAAGAAGCTGTGGGGGGCTTCTGACCCCTCTTGTTTAGCCTTTGGGGGGCGGGTTTGACGTTGACAGACTCACTGGGAGTTGGATCCTCTGTGTTCCAGCTGACTTCTTCAGGAGGTGCCTGTTCTTTCTCCGCAGCAATGGGAGCCTCTGGAGCAATGGATGCAACTGGAGCAATGGGTACCAAAGGAGCAGAATCTACTGCCACTGGGAGCACATTCTCCTGAGAAGCACTGGCAGCGCCCACAGCCTGTAAATGGGAGCAATGGGTCAATGAATAAACGGTCTACTTGTGAAAGATTTTTTTGTACCAATCTGGCATTCTAGTCTAAAAGTTTTGATGTTAACTACCTACTGTTAGTTCATACTCAGGAATCTTCAAGTTGGTTAATTCTTTGAACCCCTTCCGGAATTTTCAAGAATTATGAATTTTGGTAACAACAAGACAAAAGAAAATGTTTTTGTTCATACTAAAATTTGGTTACAGGAAATAGAAAACAAAAATTGTAGTAGTAACTTCATCGTTTTATATCAGCTTTATATTTTCACTTAGAGAGACAAAACAGGATTCATTTGAAAGAGGAAGAGTTGTTCAACGATATAACATTGAGATAGTAGATGAAATTTTTCGGAAAACCCTTTTTTGCATATTTTTCAAATTATTTCAGTTATATATATATTTTCTTATTCAGATATCTGAAAAATCTCAATGTTATGTTATGGAACACCTCTTTTTCTTTCAAATCAAATATTTCTAAAAAAAATGACAAAAATATAGAGCGTCAATCATTCCAAAATATTATGTTTCAGGATAGACGGAAACATCTCTACCATCAGGTCACCTCGCTCCTGAAGGATGTGTCATTTAGACAAGCGACATATCCTTATCGTACAAAAGTCAGTGCGGTACTGATTTCTTATTGGAGCCTAAAGTGCAGGAATGGTTGGCTCCAAAGCTTATATACACTATGAGGTTAACCAGACAAGCGAAGTGTACGACAATGATCTGCAAATTAGATATTTTTGCAACCTCATAATTTTCGTCCGGGCACCCAAGTCTCTGTAGATTCCACAAATGTTAACGTTTGATTCTACTTTAAGCTAAAAAAAAACAGGTATTTAGCAGCCTAACACTTAAAAAAACATGAAAGGTAACGACCTAAGTAGTATTACTATACTACTAACTAGGTAGGTTGATTGTCTTTAAATTAATTTTACTACTACTAATTACTAACGGCAATTATTGAATAGCGGATACCATAGAGGTTTTTGAATATGTAGTTAGTCCCCATTTCTCACAATTCATCTAAAATTTGAGTTAAAAACAGCTAGGCAGTTTATCGAGCTACATTTAGTTACGTCACTTATCACCTCCAATTCGGTAAATATTATGGAAAATAGAGAAATTAAGTGAGAATAGCGTCTGATATAGCAAGGTATTCATTCTTTCTCGTAATATTTACAAACTTTTCGTAATATATTGTTGATTTACATGCTTTTTATCGGCTTGGGTGCCTGACAATCGTACGTCTGGCAGAAAATGGCGTCTGGTCAATCTTATTATAGTACAATAGCCTTGGGTTGGCTCTCCTCCAAATAATTTTTAAATAAACTCCAAAGTACTTGACTGAATATCACAAGTACTTGACTGAATATCACAAGTACTTGACTGAATATCACAAGTACTTGGCTGAATATCACAAGTACTTGGCTGACTATCCAAAGGTATTGACTGAATATCACAAGTGCATCAATGAATAACAAGTACCTGGCTGTCGCTCCTCTCTGAGTCTCCTGCGCTGACTCCTCTAGCTCCTCTTCTGCCCCGTCTGTTCCTCCTGTTTCTCCTCCTCATTCCACCTCCGCGGCTCCCGGCGTCACTAGTAACGGACTCTGTGGCGGAGTCAGAAATGAATTAGTGATAGAAATTTTTGAATGGAAAGAAATAGTATAATGGAACCTATCCCATTTGACAACTACCACCAAATTTAATTTAATTCAAGTTTTTCTTAGGAAATTTTGTCCATAGAATCCGAGAATAATAACCATTTTTTGTAGAAACTAATACTTTTTGAGATATGAGGGTTTGAAATTATTTATTTCCTATGTATTACTGAAGGATTGAGAACTTTGAAAAAACTCGTTTTCACGCTTATTGGTTAATTTTGGTCAAAGATAGCCGTAATGTAATTTGCACTTTGTTGTACATACTGCACACCTCATGACTGATTATACATATATCAGTATTGAAGTAATAAATGGAAAATATCATGGTAACTGGAAATATTCGTCTTCGATATATGTATTTGAGGAAGGCATGCTGCCCCCCCCCCCTCCCTGGCCCTTATGCCAGACCATTATTCAATCACGAAGTGTGCAGTGCAACAGACTAGCGGATACAACAAACTACATTACAGTTTCATGTAAAAAAATCTATAATGTTTCAACTACAATTCGAGTTTTTTCAAAGTTCTCAATCATTCAGTAATACATAGGGAATAAATAACTTCAAACCCTCATATCTCAAAAAGTATTAGTTTTTACAAAAAACGGTTATGATTTTCGGATTCTATGGACAAAAAAAAAAATACATAGAAATTTATTAAAATTAAATTTGGTGGGGGTCGTCGAATGGGAAAGATCCTTTTAATGATTTAAAAATCTGCCATTCGTTTATTTATTGTTTGATCGTATTTAGGATACTATAACTATTCCATTTTTTTGAATTTAATTAAAGAAGGTGAATGGTTAACAGTCTAGTACCTCCACCACAGTCTAGTACATCCACCACAGTCTAGTACCTCCACCACAGTCTAGTACCTCCACCACAGTCTAGTACCTCCACCACAGTCTAGTACCTCCACCACAGTCTAGTACCTCCACCACAGTCTAGTACCTCCACCACAGTCTAGTAACTCCACCACAGTCTAGTACCTCCACCACAGTCTAGTACCTCCACCACAGTCTAGTACTTCCACCACAGTCTAGTACCTCCACCACAGTCTAGTACCTCCACCACAGTTTAGTACCTCTACCACAGTCTAGTACCTCCACCACAGTCTAGTACCTCTACCACAGTCTAGTACCTCTGTCTAGTGTCTAGTTACCAGTACCTCTGTCTAGTGTCTAGTTACCAGTACCTCTGTCTAGTGTCTAGTTACCAGTACCTCTGTCTAGTGTCTAGTTACCAGTACCTCTGTCTAGTGTCTAGTTACCAGTACATCTGTCTAGTGCCTAGTTACCAGTACCTCTGTCTAGTGTCTAGTTACCAGTACCTCTGTCTAGTGCCTAGTTACCAGTACCTCTGTCTAGTGTCTAGTTACCAGTACATCTGTCTAGTGCCTAGTTACCAGTACCTCTGTCTAGTGTCTAGTTACCAGTACCTCTGTCTAGTGCCTAGTTACCAGTACCTCTGTCTAGTGTCTAGTTACCAGTACATCTGTCTAGTGCCTAGTTACCAGTACCTCTGTCTAGTGTCTAGTTACCAGTACCTCTGTCTAGTGCCTAGTTACCAGTACCTCTGTCTAGTGTCTAGTTACCAGTACATCTGTCTAGTGCCTAGTTACCAGTACCTCTGTCTAGTGTCTAGTTACCAGTACCTCTGTCTAGTGTCTAGTTACCAGTACCTCTGTCTAGTGTCTAGTTACCAGTACCTCTGTCTAGTGCCTAGTTACCAGTACCTCTGTCTAGTGTCTAGTTACCAGTACATCTGTCTAGTGCCTAGTTACCAGTACCTCTGTCTAGTGTCTAGTTACCAGTACCTCTGTCTAGTGCCTAGTTACCAGTACCTCTGTCTAGTGTCTAGTTACCAGTACCTCTGTCTAGTGTCTAGTTACCAGTACCTCTGTCTAGTGTCTAGTTACCAGTACCTCTGTCTAGTGTCTAGTTACCAGTACCTCTGTCTAGTGTCTAGTTACCAGTACCTCTGTCTAGTGTCTAGTTACCAGTACCTCTGTCTAGTGTCTAGTTACCAGTACCTCTGTCTAGTGTCTAGTTACCAGTACCTCTGTCTAGTGTCTAGTTACCAGTACCTCTGTCTAGTGTCTAGTTACCAGTACCTCTGTCTAGTGTCTAGTTACCAGTACCTCTGTCCATGCTGCACACACTTGCTGTCTCATCCATCACATTTTCCTCCTCGTCTGTCTGTCTCCTCCGTCCGTTCCTCCGGGTAGTAAGGCGGGGAGGCAGGGAGTTGGTGTTGTAGTCACCCCCCTCTCTCGATCCCCCCGGTAGTGGGGGTGTGGCGCCCCTGGAACCTGCATAAGCGGTGGAAAAAGAGGTTGAAAACTGTTAACGATGAGTAACAAAATTTACTGAAATTATAACCATTCTCGTTAGAATTTAACTTTTTTGGTTCTTTAGAATTCACAGGTAAAAGTATGACACAAAATCAGAACTAATCAATGGGTGACTGACTAAATGGGTGGGTTTGAATTGAGAACTGAAGTCCCTTGTTCTCGAACTGTTGTAATTTGGATATATTTTCTTTACTTTGTAGGTTTACACTAGGGTTAAAAACTTGAATTGTCCTGCTTTTGCTTAGAAATAGTAGCAGTCGGAGTAGCTTTATTACGTTCATGAACTTGACGCAGATGGTGGCTTTGGGTAATGGATTCTCTGTTCTTTCTTTAAAGTCCCTTGTATATTTTGAAATAGTATCAGCGGTATGGTCTTTGACTCTGAAATCTTACGACTGAGAGACCTGCAGATATTTTCAGTCTACTTCAATATAGATAATAAAGCATGTATTCCGCACCATTTGCAGATTTGCACAATCTCGAGAATGGCTGCGCGTTTATAAACCCCTTTAAGGCTTTAACCCCCTAATGCCGAGCATGCTTCATTTTATTTATTATAATATCGAATACTGAGGTATGTGTATCGAGAGGCGCGCTACTTCCCATACCTTTCTGCCAGGTCATTAAACAATTATGGAGTGTGCAGTACAACAAACTAGCGGATACAAAAAAATATATAACGGCCATTTATGTTAAGAGATTCAAAATAAACTTCATTTATCTACAAACAAAAAAATATTACTTTGAAATCCTCAGCATAAATTGCCTTATGTAGTTTGCTGTATCCGCTAGTTTGTTGTACTGCACACTTCATGAGTGTTCAGTGACGGAATACCCGCAGAGATATTAGCGAGATTTTGCCTTTTTATAAAGAAACAAATATATGTATTAACGCACGTTCGGTATTAGAGGGTTAAAGGGGTTTAAAAACGCGCAACGCATTTTCGAGATTGTGCAAATTGGTCTGAACACATGCATTGTAAAAAAATAAAAATAATGAAAAACAATCTAAAATAAAGTGTTATACCAATAAATAAACTCTTTCTTTCGAATGACTTCATATAATGATTATTTTGAATGATGATTATTTTGAATGATGATTATTTTGAATAATGATTATTTTGTAATAGGTAAGTTCCGATTTATCATCTGGTTCAACATTTCCGATGATACAAGATAAAAACTACTATATATAATACACTTTATAACCATAAAATACCTTAAAGTATTTGGAAAGCAATTAAATTATAGAGTTAAATAGATATTTCTTCTTGTAAGATCGAAATTGAGAAACCGTTCTATAACTCAACTAGTCTTAGCCTGGTAGCTTGTCATTCAAAACTAGGTAGCTTGTCATTCAAAACTAGGTAGCATGTCATTCAAAACTAGGTAGCTTGTCATTCAAAACTAGGTAGCTTGTCATTCAAAACTAGGTAGCATGTCATTCAAAATTATGTAGCTTGTCATTCAAGACTAGGTAGCTTGTCATTCAAGACTAGGTAGTATGTCATTCAAAACTAGGTAGCTTGTCATTCAAGACTAGGTGGCATGTCATTCAAGACTAGGTAGCATGTAATTCAAGACTAGGTAGCATGTCATTCAAGACTAGGTAGCATGTCACTCAAGACTAGGTAGCATGTCATTCAAGACTAGGTAGCTCGTCATTCAAGACTAGGTAGCTTAAAATTCCATTTTTTTTATCTCATCGGCATTTTTTCTTAGTAACTAATAAGAGTTTGCTTTAAAACTTTAAAGAATTTGTTTAATTTCCATATCAGATATTCTCACATTATATGATAGATCAGGGGTTTCCAACCTTTTTCAGCTCGTGGACCCCTTAAGTATTTTGTAATTATCTATTGACCCCATAGTACCAGGATCAATTTTGTATCAGGATTTGCACCGTTCTCATTCCTTTCCCTCTTAGATTATCCTCCCCTCACCAATCTCCATCTTCTCACTGTCACTATCTTTTCCATCCCCATTCTCCACTCCTCTATCTTCTCGTTTTTACATCCCTCTTTATTCCCACCCTCCACTGATCTATGTTCTCGCCTTCCACAAGCCTCTCTATGCTGACCGTTCATCACCAACATCCTGCCGAGAGCCTCTGCAAGGTCTTCACCCCCTTCATCAGTTCCCAGTCCTCAATTCTCCCCAGCCAATTGGCGAGGGCACCCTGCCAGCTCACACCTCCTCCAAGATCGTCCCTTCATCCCCCATGTCACCTCTCCCAACCAAAACACAGGAAATCCTACTTCCCATATCTATCCCTAACCAACTGCAATACCGAAAACTCTGAGCCAAAAATTGGTTCGCCGTCACATCCCTATCTCTATTTGCTCATCCAGTTTTCCATTGAAAATCTTACACTCTTATCACTATTCATTATCATCTCCACATCTCCCAGCTTTCTTCTCAAACAACTCCACCATTCTCTCAGCCTCTCACACAAATTTTGATGTCATCACCATAAAATAACATAGGCGCACTCACACTTCCATTCCTATATCATAAACCACGTCTCAACAATCATACCAACTATCAACACAAACAACTGTGGCAACCCCGCACATATCTGCCCTGTTCCACTTCTAACCTCCAACTCTCCCATCTTTGCCCCTTCACCCTCACTATCACCTCAATCCTCCTCAGATCACACTATAATATTTCCATCACTCTATTCTCAGCTTTGTGACATACTTATATCGAGCATTCGATCATTTTCTCTCCTTCCCTCTCCAATGACACCTATTTCTTTTACAATTCTCTCAAACTAATCCACATTCACTCTTTCTCTCTCTCTCATTGCACTCAACAAATTTCCACAAAGGCTGCATGAATACTTCTCTTGAGAATACAAAATTAATCCATAGTCGGTTCTAAAAGTATGAGAAATTATTCTTTCTTCTGTGGACCCCCAAAACACAATTTTCTATTCGTGACCCCTAGAATTGGTTAACATAACATCGAAAATCCAATAGGAGGAGGTTTATTTCCAATAACGTTTATAAAATGTCGGTTTAAATCGTAAATAAGCATTATGATAATTGCATGCAAATATACAGGGTGTTTCGTTTCAGATCCAACATAGATGTTGGCATGCATAAAAAGCAAAAAATAAACACTTTTTCAGAAAAAAGAAGGCCAAAAATTACCCTAGTATCAGGGTATCAATATCTTGATAACGAAGTATTTTTGTAAATTCTGTTATTCCTCAAAATTTTTTCACTTTTTTTACAAGCCGTCAAACTTTTGGATCCGAAATGAAACGCCCTGTATAAAGGTTCTTTGCGCAACGTTTACGGGTATACAGAAGACAGTAACAAAACTTAAAAACGGTTTATCTCTAGATGACGTGAAAATACAACTAATTTTTTTCTTCAATAATAATCATTATTTAGATGAAGGAAATATATCCTACTACATAAATATGCTGGTTGAATTAAAATGATTTGATTTTACTCGCGCACTAGTATCTCTAAAATAGAGAAGTTATTATTTTATTTACCGTTATCTCTATCATATACTTTTGTTAAACTCTTTTAACTTTATTTTTTCTTATATAATTCTGAACTGGCTCTAGTAGCGCAATTTATGAACCAAAAGACAGAAAAATGTATGGTCAACATACAGGATATGATAACTAGCAGACGACGCAAAAATATGACGTCATATATTTTGTTTGTGACCCAGCGCATCGTACTAGCATGTTAATATCGAGAAGTTAAAGTCAATTTATAATAAACAGGGTTGTGACAATATGCTCTTAAATTCATAGATCCCAAGAATATCATAGACGAAACGAAATGGTATCGAATACTATAGTCCACTGGTTTAGAACGATTCAATACTGTTTAATTCTCTCCGTCTATACTATTTTCGGGATCTATAATTTTAAGAGCATATTGTCACAACCCTAATAATAAGTGTTTCGTGAGGTAAATATTAAAAATAGCGATCAAACCTAGAATTGAAATAATTCAGGTGTGTTCATATTGTTCTCTTCTTTTACTTATCTATTAAAAAATTATGGCTATAAACATAGACTAGAAGCCCAAACCATCAGTTCAGAGTGCAGTGCTAAACTGCAGTTCCTATGAATAACAAATATAATAATGGAAATACAATTTAACTAATGCCTATTTAGTAATTGATAAGAAATGCATTCGATATAGTAGCTAGTGACTAAGTAGGTAGGTAGTCCCATGTTTCAAAGTGTGGATAGAGTCAGCAGGAGACTTTCCAAGAAGAAAATGTAATTAAATTAGGTATCTCCTTGTGGAGGATTGATATAAGATATCAAACATGTTAATAACACTTACCTAAACGTAAAATAAATGCTTTACAATAATTAAGTTAAATGTTCAACTTTTCCTAACCACGGTAGCATAGCTTTAATTTCTCCTTAGACCAAAAATATACATTAAATATTATCTGGAAATATTATTGAAAAAATCATTGGCAAAAAAAAACGTACCTAAATGATTAAAAATGAACTAGTTATTAACCATAAAACATTTAATGCAATTGAAGATTTTCTGGGTCACAAAGAAGTCACGTCAAGTAATCGGAAAATTTTGATCAGCTAATCACCCTATACAGTCATTATATCCTTGTCAACACAATCAAGTTCCAGAAAAAACTCGAAGCCTCCAAAACTCGAATTTTTTCATACAATAATTAGTGAAAACTCGAAAAAAGGAATTTCAGAAAAGAAGAAGTTACCAACACCACTCAGGAGAGGTATTTTAGTGTGTTTTTAGTCATATATTTAGTAGCGGAGATTAAAAGGTGAATGAAATTAATCAGGAGAGTATTGTATCATTTAATTCAGATACTCTGAACCCTTCTAGAGATTCTCAATTTAGTATCGTGGATTAACCCAAACAACAACAAACGGGGTTGTTGGTGTTTGGGTTGTTTTAAGTCCTCATTAGTTGTGCTAACAACCACTGTGACGCTTAACAACATCTTTATTAGTTTGCTAAGTGTCACAGTGGTAAAGCATATTAAAATCAAAGAAAATCACGGTTTAGGTTATACGTTGGTAGGTTAGTCGCCTTATTTGCTGTTCTTTAACTGTCAAACATCACAATGTTTGCATTAGCTTACGAACACATTGGTAAGAAATGAGTGCAAAGCATTTTATGGGCAGACTTCCTTTTTATTTCTAAGTATCTGCTATTCTTAATGATAGAAATATTTAGGACACAGAGCGTGAGAACAGTCTTAGTGTTCCCACGTCTGAGAATTAGTAGTTCCAATAACCCATCACTGTGCACTTTATTTACTAATATTGGTGGCTGTTTAGAAGAAGCTTTTATCAATTTAAACAATGGAATAGAAAATCTGAATGAGATTTAATAATTAGTTCACAGTCACTAATGTCATCAGACAAATTCTTTGTGAACTTAAATACTTCATTTAGAGAATTTTAATTGTACACAGTGAAGGGTTAGACAATGAGTAAATCAGATAATATTGGAAGCATGTAGCTCCATACATTGTAATACGTAGAGAAGTAACCATGCAAATCCTCTGCTTCGTAACCATGTCTAGGGTATCTGCATTCGTAACTAGGTGCTAGTACTTGGTATCACTGATACTGTCAGCTATCAAGTTACTGCCTGTATCACTGATACTGTCAAATGCTTAAATAACTGAGAGTATCACTGGTACGCTCAGCATGATCAAATTACTGTCAATATCAATGATATCATTAGCTATTTCAATAACCATCAATATCAATGATATTTCAGCACACAATTCTTAAGAGTTTAAAGAGAGGTTACTTTATATGTAATTATTTCACTCTATTCACTGAACGGCAAATTTTTATAGAGAAAACACACGAGAGAGCTTTCAGATATCGTTGATTTGGCCTCCAAGATTAAAAAAGAACAAATTTTCATTAGTAGAGTAAAGAAGGTGCATATTCGTGCCTCGAGTTAAAGCCAAAGTAGCGAAATCTTAGCGTATGGAGATAAGAAGGAGGAGCCAAAGTAGCGATATCTTAGCCATGTAGGGGCGGGTTAGCAAAAGCACAGTAAATTAACTAAAATTAAAACTTCTCTGGAAAGTAGAAACTAAGTGTTTTAGTTGGTGACATACCTAGGGTTGAAATGAAAAGGACATTAGTTTAGGGAAGTATTGCTTACTGGGTATGACAATGAAAGCTTAGGACTAATACACTTTTAATGAGCAATAGAATATAAATGAGAAGTTAGTGTAACAAACGTTAAGAAAACAAATGGTCAGATAATAAACAGAATGAATAAAGGGTGCAGTTCTATAATATAGTGTCTATATTGTTAGAAACGCAGGAGAAAACATTCAGACACTAATCTATGATCGAGTTAAGTCTGGCATCAATATCGGGTATATTGGTTGTTATCTGGCTTAGATAGTTAGTATAGCTGCCATATATCATCTAGGGGCAGCCATTTTGATGTTAACATTACCGCAGCAGTGAGTAATTGGTTGTTTGTTCAAAGTAGAGAGAAGGTAACGAGTTGCAGCATTTGTAGCTCTGTTACCTCATGCTTCAAATTTAGTGTATCAAATCATTAGCAGGAGTAATAGGCGCAGTACCGATAGCGATAGTTAGTCACAGACTAACGCTCTTCACTAGTCTTAATTTAAGCAAGAGGAGTTTAGTAGTATAGTCTAGTGGGGTAGTCCCTTTGAATGCATAGTAAGTGATGTGACTCCCTACTTCTTCACCTCGCTCTTTCTCCTCCCCCTCTCCCCATTACTTACTCCCCCCTTCATACCCCCCTCACTGCCATTATACGGCCCTCCATTGGTGTAGGGTTCAGAGCCCCCCCTGCCACCTCTACTCCCCCTGTCCCCCTTGCTACCTCTTGCCTCTCCCCCACGTCCACCCCTCTCTCCCCGGCCATTACCCCCGCCTCCTCTAGGCTGGTTGAAGTCTCTCTCGCCGCTGTAGCGGGGGTTGTAGTTGTCGTTTCCACCTCCTCTTGATCCTCTGCCTCGACCTCTACCTCTTCCCCCCATTCCTCGCATGCTTCCACCGCCTCTCATGCCATCCATTTCGCCACTGTAGCCTCTGAAACAGAAATTTGTCAGTACTTTCATTCTCAGTACTAATTTGTAAACAGTAAAAAATTGATAATTTATTCTAAATAATAATCATGTTTCTTCTCACCTGTCCCTCCTTCCACCGTAGTAAGGTCCTGAACTGGGCCCACCCCCCATCATGGGGCCTGAGAGGTGGAAGCTGCGCAGCTTCTGGTCTATTTCTAACTTCTCCTGACGAAGTTGCTCCACTTCCTGAAGAAGGTAAAGAAAATAGTGTATGTAGATGTGATTATTATAAACCAAAGGCTATATCTCTGATATGTCGAAAAGAAACTAGTAGCTACAAGGGACTGGAAGAAGCTGTCAGAAAGGAAAGTGACTCCATTGACAAAAAAGGAAATTAAGTAGCTAAAAGGGAGTTGGGACTGGAAGTAGCTGTCAGAGAGGAAGTGGTTCCATGAGCTAATTCACCTAGCACATCACATAGCAACTCATGGATATTTATTGTGAATTCCATCTAATATTTTTATTGAAGAGGAAGTGGCAGATAAGCCCTTTAGCCGATATTACTAAGGAAAATTAAGCACATTAGATGGCCCTTTATCCTACTTACCTCTAGATGTTTGAGGTGGTACTCTAGCAGTAGACAGGCGTTGTTGATACTCTCCACTGTACCTACAAACACGAATGGTACCAGTCCCTCCTCTCTGTCCATAGTTGGCTCTGAAACATCACCAATGGCTAAAATGGAAGAGAGGTCAGTAATAGGATTATAGTTAACAAAGCTAGTCATCATATCGCTCATTTGCAACAACAACGCCAGAAACACAAAAAATGTATTTTCAATTTTTCAAGATATCGATATAGATAAATAGCTAAATATTAAAAATGATTATTTTGGTAAAAGATTAATCATTGTAACTCTGAAAATAGCTAATTTGGAGTTCGGAGTCAGGATAGTGGTGTTGCAAATGAGCGATATTTAGTAACATTGGATTATAATTCAAATGGATTATTATAACATAGTATGATAGATAGACATTTATTGATGGTACGAATTATTTGGCTGAAACCAGTGTAACCTGAGAGCAAATACGCTACCTTCTGTTTAGAATATTACATGCAATATTCAAACTTCCTATGTACAATGTTTATAGAAATATAACATGGCGACAATTACTTGCAAGTATTACATTGATACCTAGAAGCATAATATATTACATTAAATATGTTGATTGGGAAGCATATAAGTGAAACATAATTTAGTTCGACTAACTCTGGCTCACTGGCTTTTTATTTATAAGACTTGCAGGAGTCTATTGCTGATAGCACTATAACCACAATGAGTAATGTGGTGGAGTGGCAAGCACAGTGCTAGTGGCAAAGCACAGTGCTAGTGGCAAGCACAGTCGGTGCTAGTGGCAAGCACAGTGCTAGTGGCAAAGCATAGTGCTAGTGGCAAGCACAGTGCTAGTGGCACAGGAACACTAAGTCTACTTTGCATCAGTTCGATCTAATTATTACACTGCAAGTAACTTCAATAGAAAATAAAGAATAAGAGTTAACTTCTCCGCATGAAAATGCAAGATAAATCCCTTTAGCTATATGCAATATACCAAGAACGAGTTTATATTGAATGGTAAGAGGAACTTTGGAAATCTTCCTCTCTGAACCAAAAGTCTTTGACTGATTTGATTTAACATTGGCTTGCACCTAACTTCATGCTTTTTAAATAGCTAGAGCATAGATGTTGTAATGTAGTTGCAGGTTGTTCACCTTCAATCACCTTTACCTGGCTCATTGTCCCCTTCAATCTTCACCCTGACCACACCACTCTTATCCACCATTTCTTGAATGATGCGTCCGTTCTTGCCAATGACCTTGCCCACCAGAATGCGGGGCACTTGCACAGACCTCTCTGCGAACTCCAGCATTGACCTTGCCTCTTGCACAGCTTGTGGGGTCTGAACCAAACAAATCATTAGGCGTGAGGTGTCAAAAATATACATTTATAGGGAATGCTAGGGGTTATTGAACAGATCCACATTTTCGATTGAAAAATCCTCAACGCTTCCCACAGGCAGCATGGATGCAAATTGAAATAAAGAGATTATTTAACTATTTCTTTTAAATGATCGGAAATGTGGAACAGTGCAATAACTAAGAATTGATCCCAATTCTCATCAATATATAAAAGTCCTATGTTTATATCTATATAACCAATAAGATTCTCTGACTTCTCTCTATAAATCTCATTAGCACACCCAAAAGATAGGTAGTTGTTAAACTTCCATACTCTGAATAATAGTCTGCCATATACTAACCTAGATAATTAAAATATCCAATGAACCGTAGATTAAATGCTTTTAGTTACTAGATTAGCGAATATCACTGCAGAATTAGAAAAGAGCATTGACGAGTTTAGTTATCAGAGCAATGGCACATTAGAAGTAGGTACCTCTCCGTGTATTTTGAAGACGTTATCCTCCAGATCTATCTGTGTGACACCCATGACCTTGCGTGCTTGCTGAATGTTGGTGCCATGTCCTCCTATAGCCAGACCCATCAGGTCTACAGGAACTGTGAACTCCTCACAGTGAGGCCTGCGAAACAGAGGAGTGTAAGTGTGAAAACAACTAGTGCTGAGTCAACAGATTCGACCATTGTCAAAGTGAACAAATTCGACCATTGTCAAAGTGAACAAATTCAACTACTGCCAAAGTGAACAGATTCAACTATTGTCAAAGTGAACAAATTCAACTATTGTCAAAGTGAACAAATTCAACTATTGTCAAAGTGAACAGATTCAACTACTGCCAAAGTGAACAGATTCAACTATTGTCAAAGTGAACAGATTCAACTATTGTCAAAGTGAACAGATTCAACTATTGTCAAAGTGAACAGATTCAACTACTGCCAAAGTGAACAGATTCAACTATTGTCAAAGTGAACAGATTCAACTATTGTCAAAGTGAACAGATTCAACTATTGCCAAAGTGAACAGATTCAACTATTGTCAAAGTGAACAGATTCAACTATTGTCAAAGTGAACAGATTCAACTATTGTCAAAGTGAACAGATTCAACTATTGTCAAAGTGAACAGATTCAACTATTGTCAAAGTGAACAGATTCAACTATTGTCAAAGTGAACAGATTCAACTATTGTCAAAGTGAACAGATTCAACTATTGTCAAAGTGAACAGATTCAACTATTGTCAAAGTGAACAGATTCAACTATTGTCAAAGTGAACAGATTCAACTATTGCCAAAGTGAACAGATTCAACTATTGTCAAAGTGAACAGATTCAACTATTGCCAAAGTGAACAGATTCAACTATTGTCAAAGTGAACAGATTCAACTATTGTCAAAGTGAACAGATTCAACTATTGTCAAAGTGAACAGATTCAACTACTGCCAAAGTGAACAGATTCAACTATTGTCAAAGTGAACAGATTCAACTATTGTCAAAGTGAACAGATTCAACTATTGCCAAAGTGAACAGATTCAACTATTGTCAAAGTGAACAGATTCAACTATTGTCAAAGTGAACAGATTCAACTATTGTCAAAGTGAACAGATTCAACTATTGTCAAAGTGAACAGATTCAACTATTGTCAAAGTGAACAGATTCAACTATTGTCAAAGTGAACAGATTCAACTATTGTCAAAGTGAACAGATTCAACTATTGTCAAAGTGAACAGATTCAACTATTGTCAAAGTGAACAGATTCAACTATTGTCAAAGTGAACAGATTCAACTATTGCCAAAGTGAACAGATTCAACTATTGTCAAAGTGAACAGATTCAACTATTGCCAAAGTGAACAGATTCAACTATTGTCAAAGTGAACAGATTCAACTATTGTCAAAGTGAACAGATTCAACTATTGTCAAAGTGAACAGATTCAACTACTGCCAAAGTGAACAGATTCAACTATTGTCAAAGTGAACAGATTCAACTATTGTCAAAGTGAACAGATTCAACTATTGCCAAAGTGAACAGATTCAACTATTGTCAAAGTGAACAGATTCAACTATTGTCAAAGTGAACAGATTCAACTATTGTCAAAGTGAACAGATTCAACTATTGTCAAAGTGAACAGATTCAACTATTGTCAAAGTGAACAGATTCAACTACTGCCAAAGTGAACAGATTCAACTATTGTCAAAGTGAACAGATTCAACTATTGTCAAAGTGAACAGATTCAACTATTGCCAAAGTGAACAGATTCAACTATTGTCAAAGTGAACAGATTCAACTATTGTCAAAGTGAACAGATTCAACTATTGCCAAAGTGAACAGATTCAACTATTGCCAAAGTGAACAAATTTGAATTATTATCTAAGTGAACAAATTCGAACTGTCATTAGTGTAGTAATGAGTGTTAGAATTAGTAGCTACAGTACAACAACATAGTAGTGAACTATGTTGGTGTACTGTTAACACATTCATTGTGTGTATTTTGATAGCCATCACTGATTGTAATGATGCTCTTTGAATATTAAACTTAAGAAAAAACAAACATCCAATAATTGACTCTTCAGTCTTATGGGTAATATTGATGGAAAAAAAGACTTAATTTAGTTCATGCTGTAGGAGAGTTGCTCTACTACAACATCTTACTGTAAGGCCATGCACAACAAGAAGAAATATTGCAAGATTGAAAGAAAGATAATGCCCACACACACCAAAAGAGTGAAAAAAGTAATCCATTACTGAATACAGTAATTGATTGGTTCTATTCTATGTTGAATTGGTTTAGAATTGAAGTGTGCATACAGAACTATCTAGCAATTTCGAATGCCTAAATACTTCCAATCTTTCTTTCTTTGGACTCTCTCAGTGTGCGCTCTAGATAATATTACCTAGTTCAATCTTGCAACCTTTCTTGCCATCTCTCTTTCGTTGAGTGTGCTGCCAAGATGTTGTTATACATCCTATAACTATGCTTTTACTGTTCTCTCACCCATTTCTGTCCGATGGTTGGTGTGATGAGTTGAGTTGCTTGGCCGCCTCCTCTGTACGACTCATGAGCAGTAACTTCTGACGGAGATTACGGAAGTGCATTTCGGCAAGCATGTCTGCTCTGCGCTGAACACTGGCACTGCTTCCCTGAGACACAGTAACACTTAACATCATAGCAAAGGGTGCTTTTTTCACACTAAAGAGCCCAATGTCTAAACCCTCTAAAGCAACATTTGATCATCTAGATCAGTGGTTCTTGAAGTTTTTTTCTCGCACACCCCTTGAGTTTCTCAGGCACCCCCTGAGCATTGTATTGCATTGCATTGAAATAGATTGAAAAGCTACAAATATAATAGGTATATTCTGTTTTCATAATGTGAGAAAAAGGCAAATGTACTTCATGTATATTCTACATGATATTAACAGCAAGAACCTAACTTATAAGTAACATATAAAAAGCCATACCAATTCTCAGGCACCTCCTATAAACATTCCAGGACTCAAAGGGGTGCCAGGCACCCTACTTTAAGAACTACTGATCTAGATAGAATCTCTCCAACTACAATAATTTGTAATATAGAGAATATTCCAACTATCATGTAGCTAATAATGAAATGGTTACATTTTGAGCAGTAATAAGTGGAATTTTTTTTGGTCGACTATAAGACTTTTGGTTCACAAAACAGAAACTCGAACATGAAATAAATTTCAATCAATAACTCCTTTATTTATGTTAGCAATGTCAGAAAATAAAGATGCAATGTAGCGTTCACCATTTGAAATATATGAACTTAGTCAACTGTTGTGCGAAATGAAATGTACCAAGTAGTATTGGAAGAACGGTAGATGAATCTTTCAATTTTCAGAACTATTTATTAGAAGAGTAAAGATAAATACAAAGATGTGTTTTTACTCACTATTAAAATGAGACATCCTTTTTCTGAACTAAAGGAACAGCTCAAAGCTCCACAACCTATCTTAAATTCCTGATAAGATTTATCAAGAACTTGACTAGAGGAACTGAAAGAAAGAGGAGAGGTAACATTATAAACAAATCAGAATAGCAGAAGATCAAATAAAGATACTCACTCATGAATGCAGCATTTCTTATAACATTTTACTTGTTTCATTTATAAACTAATTTCTCAATTAAATATTTATAATCAACATTCATTCATGGCAAAGTTGTCATCACTTACGAATTTCTCAATTCTTCGGGTACAGGTACTTCAAACTTGTGGAAGGTGGTGGGTGTAATGGGGGGGTTTGTGTTGAGGGGGCGGAGCTTCTCAGTCGTCACTATGACTTCATTGAAGGAGGTGTCCTCGTCAGACCTCAGCACTGTCACTACGTGAAAGTCACCTTTGGTGGTCTGTGTAGAAGAATAGAGTTAATAAGATACTCATGGGGTGACAATTCAGCAAAATAAGAAAGAATTGTTAATCATACATGAACCACCCTGAGAAGTTAAATAAATTTAAACTTGATAGAATTTCAATTAGCTACCTACTTTATAAATTATTTCATGAACTCAAATATCAGTGTAGAGATACACTACTTTAAATACGAGTATCTTGAAAAAGAAAATTACCTATTCATAAATAATTTTAGTTTTCTAAAACTAATGGCAATTTATGACAGGACCAAAGAAAATTTGTTCACTATAGAATTAGATTCTACTCCCTTACTCAGGACACTACAGATGAGTTTATAACTTAGCATAGCTAAACCAACCTTGAGGACTCCTTTCCAGAAAGCAGGGATAGGACAGTTATATAGTTGATCAAAGACCTCAACGTTAGTGCCGGCAGAGTAGTCTTTGTTTGTTGAGGGGGTAGGAGGTAGTCTGACTTTAGACATAGGCAGTCTCACTGTCTCATCAGCAGGCTCCCACTCCCCTATGAACTTCACAAGGACATCATTCTCACCGACATCAATAACATTAGCCTGCAAAACAAAAACATTTCCAATGAACAAATGAAAATTATCAAAACATGGATAATACTCTGATATTTCAAATTATATATTTTATTTTGTTTGAAAATTTAATGTAAAGATAAATTTGTCAATTTGATACCTAAAATAATGGCCATATAATAAGCAATGCAAATAACATGAATCAAATCTAAGTACATTATTAGCAACATGAAGGCATTCTAGTCTGTTCTTTCAGATTTATTTAACTGCGTGCACAGATATTTCGTCCAAGAATTACTTTAATCTGTATTACATTTATAATGTGTTTATATTTTATATTATTTATATATATTCTGCAACATAAAAATAGAAAACATCTTTTGTTGATGGTAATTTGAAATGTATGGTCTTTGCCTAAATTCTTATTGCAATCTTTTTCTCCTGCTGGCCAGCATCAATAAAATAATGAAACTGAACAATTTATTTACCCTAGTAACCTAGAGACTGGTCCATGCACGCCAGTCCTCTTGAAAGAATATTAATAATTTTGTTTTCAAACTGATTTGGTAGTTGTCTTTTCCTGACTTTTACTTTTCAACATAGTTACATATGATTATACAAAAAAGAATGTGATAAAAGGCAAGATACTCATATTATGAGCATTTATTCAAATATACAGGATGTCTCAATAAACCCAAAATACAACTTTAAGTCAGTATATTTCAAAATCTATTAGAGGTACATGTTTCTTTCTGGCATATTTTTCATTTTTGAATCCTTTTCCATCAACAGTTAAATTTTCATCAAGTTTTATTCATTTTTGTGAATGTTATAAGGATTCTATTTATGGGTGATGAAAATGGCTTTTAAGCAAATAGTTAGAAAATCTAAGAAATATTTATTTTTCATCTTTGCTTGTTAATTTTATTCTAATTGAGTAACTATTCTTTTGCGTATACCAATGGATGTGTAACTATCAGATGAAGGTTTTTATAAAGACTTAATATGAAAAAGTCAATATGTTGAGATTTTATAACAGTTTTAGTGAGGACTGGCGCGCCTGGACCAGTCCCTAGGTTAGCGAGCAAACTTTAAAAGGCTAGGTTACTAGGGTTAATGCTGTACAGGCAAGCCCCACTTATATTACACCCCATTCTTATAAAATCTGTATTAATTGCGAGGCATGACTCAATATTATTATTCCAGTACATAAAAATAGAAAACTGGAAAATGGAGACATTTTTAATGGTGTTTATTTCACTGAAACTACAATAATCATCAATAGTAGTATTCAGATATGGTTATTAGAAGCATTATTGGTTCATTCAGAAATTAGTTTATATGGCAGAATATTTTTAAAAGTGAATGCAAAAAAAAAACATACATGATGACATGCATGTATATTATATACTACTAAACAAGTGAAATAAAAGAGATAACTAGATATTGGTAATTTTTAATGTTACATTTAATTATATGAATGTAAAAACGTCCATGTTATTTATTGGACTGTTTCATATTTTCAGACTTATAAGTTAAAATAAAAGCATATATAATAATTATTTACATCTATTGTAATAACTTTAATACTTAAGTATCCACACATTTATTCTTGTTAGTACCCTGTTATTTCAGTTTTAGATACTCATAACTCATTAATTAATGCAAAATATAAATCTAGGCATTTGATAACTTAAAGAAACAGCCAACCCGTGTAACATATCAATAAACATACTTTGTGTTCATATGAAATGTTTCAGCTTAAGTCACTATTTACATCTGGCTAATAATGTAATAGTGATATATTCCATAAACACTTTAAAATACAAAATAAAGCAATTTGTGGACGAATTGTCCGTAGATGAGATGTCCTAGACCCATTTAACTTCTATTCCTATCAAAATACATTCAAGCATCAGCTGAACACCAAATGATTATTTATTCACTTAAATAATGGTCTGCAGAATATGGGAAATATCTAGAGATTTTCTATATCAAGAATGAACTATAAAAATCCATATCACTAGAATGCGCAATAATAGATTGATGGTTGGTTGCCCTATGAAATCCATGTTATAGAGTAGGTCATAATGTCAGTTAAAGCCAATTAATTGGTTTAGATTTCAAATGGTCAAAGCTCAGAAATATGTAATAGGCTTAAGTTTTTTTAGTTAATTTTTATGTTCCCATGTTAATTTTGGCTTGAAAATTTGAATATGAGCAAAATCAGCTTACAGCTTGGATCCTTTGAAACATGGTATGAAATGTACCCATTGGATGCATAAACTATAAAAATTCATGTCATTTAAATGCACAACAATTGATTGATGGTTGGTTACTTTACTAAATGTAACAATTTTTTTTGTTTACAAAGACTATATTTTTCCATTAGAAACAAGACAATTATATGCATAAGCTAAAAAAATCAATCATTTGAACATGCAGAAATCCCAGTCTGTATTTGGCGCACAAAATTCCAACTTTTTCAAGAAGCTGAAAAAATCCACCAATAATTTCAAATAATTTGGCTGATCAATATACAGTTTTTCCAATTTATGCACCAAAAATTAACGGTACTATTACAAATATTGGGATAAATTGCTAAAATTCCACAGACTTTGCTATAATACTTTTTGCCAGTGAAAAAATTCTAGACAAGTTGATGGAATTTACCTGAAATACAGACTGGCAGAAATTGATCTACTGAAACCTATAAAATAGGTAATTGGGTATACCTTATTTTTCAAAAAATTTGTCATATTTTCAAAGAAAATGTAATAATATTATTGGTTCGCATTGAATGTTTAATATATTAATAAAAATGAATTATGCTATCTATATAGACCGGAGGTTTTTCGCACTGGGGTTTTTTTACTTAGGGGGGTTTAATGTACAGGTTTTTTTGCACGAGGGGTATATTGCACGGGGGTTTTTGACCGAGGGGTATATTGCACGGGGGTTTTTGACCGTGTTTTTTTGCACGGGGGTTTATTGTCCTGGAATCATGCTAGACTTACGAGTTACATAATAGGTATTAATGAGCCATGGTTCAAAGCGTGAGAAAATGGATCAAGGTCGCAACACTTGAGATACTTAAAGAAGAAATTTGACTTCCAAGTGAAGATTTTACACTTGGAAACATCCTTAAGGGCACCGTTCCCAGATTTTGAAAAGTTTTTTATTATTGGAGCTACGGTTGTGAAACTTTGTACACATGTATAAAATGAATTCTAGGATGTTTTTGTGTCGTGACATTTTTTCGATTCGACCCATAGAAAACAAGTTATTCGAATTTCGAACGGTGTGTAAATTAATAAATGGATACTACAATTTTGTAGCTATGACATTAAGGTTTTTTACATTAGATTCCCCACAAACTGTAAAAGCGTTTTTTTGATTTTTCGAATTGGTTTTTGAATTATTAAAATTTTTAGTGAAAAAAAAAATATATAAATTAAAAAATTCAATATTTTGAAAAATAATTCGAAAATTAAATAAAACTCTTCCAGAGTTTGTAGAGAATTCCGGGGAGAATCGAATGCAAAAAAATGCAAAGCCGTAGCTTCTACCAAAAATAAAAGCCTTAGGCTTTTGAATTACATGATTTGTAGATATCTGAAGTGACGAGTAATCTCCCATTCAAAATTTGATAATCTGGCACGCAGCATACCACTCTCACAAAGGTCTGCGGGCAACTGAATAATATTTCTTTGCAAACCTTAAGCCCCGTCCAGACGGTCAAATTTTTTTAGAGAAGTGACAAACTTAATGACAAACTAAATGACAAACTTATCGTCAGTTTTCAAGGAGTGTCTACACGGTCAAATTTTCTCACCAAAAGTTTAGGTTCACTGGCGTCAGTTTCGTCAAAATTAATGTTATATATCGTGAAAATAAAAATTATATAACTTGGTATGTATATTTTTTAAATTTAGAACAGTAAGAAACCAGAAAAAATTATTTGTTTTTAATGACAAAATATAGTCTTGAAAAGGTTAGTCAAAAATAGATCATAGAAAACAATTCACAACGTAGGTAGCCTACCTATAACTTAGATACAATACATTCTAATACAACCAAGTATTAAAGAGTCTGTCGTCAGCCATTGTAACTAGATAGATACTAAGTTTGAAAAAAATGAGGTTTTTGTAGGTGTATCTAGCTGTAATAAACTAAAATGACGCGCAAATAAAAAAATATTATTACGGAAAGTCAGTGTGTACTTCAAACTTTATCGTCAGCAAATAGTTTGACAAACTTTTTGCTGACGATATCCAACATGTTGGAATCACAAAACTGATGAAAAGTTTGACGGTTTGCTGACGCTAGGAAGTTATCGTCATTTACTTTAGTCATTAAGTTTGTCACTTCTCTGAAAAATTTGACCGTATGGACGGGGCTTTAGTGGGCGTGTTATTAGTGGTAGGTTAGATACCAGATATAGAGAGATAAATAATTATTACGAATTATAATTGGCTGAGAGATGGTCTTTAGAGTACATATTGACTCCCTACCCCCCGGCCCTCTTTTCCTTTTCTCCCTCTCCCCAGGGGGTTTAGAGTTACACGATACCTCTAGTATTTTGCACACACTATAAGGTTATAAAGCAACTATTTACACAATAAAAAAAAATGATAAAATTTTGAGATTTCTTCAGGGACAGTCCCCTTTAGCTTCATTTCTGATGCATGTGTATCTTTTGAGACTGTTTTATAAGGGATTTACTCGTTATTTACAGGTTTTTCTACCTATTTTCCCCTCCAAAAGTTCCTAATTTACTGGTGAGTTTGGCCATATTTTGAAACATGACCTATGTATGAGATGGTTAGGTATCTTTTATGTGTATTGAATTGATTTTAATGCAAGGAAAATGACAAATGTAGAGTTTCTGAGACATACTATTATTCTTCAGAGATATAAGATATTGCTGTTTTATTGCAGATGACTCAAAGTTTCAAATGCGCGTAAGTCTCTACAATTCCTCTATATCTTCCACTGAGAATTCACTCATGAAAAACAAAGCTTTTCCACAAAAAAAGGTATTATTGAGGAACGTTTTTACCTACAATGGCTCCTTTTTCCTATATATAACCCAGTCTCTATTGCATGATAAATTCCACTAACCCTTCAGTGGAATTTTCGTCTGGAGGTATCATGGATAGTACCAATCAAAATAATGAGTTAAAATAGGTAAGTATATATAGTTTATATTAAAATGGCTGTCAGGATGACGTGATATTCTTAACACTTGAACATGTATTGAACTGGTTAAATATAGAAAAAGTTATAGCTATTCAATGAATATAAGCAGAGTATTAAGAGTACTGGTTAATTAAAATATACAGTATACCTAATTAACACAAAATACCTTTCTATTATAAGTACAGCTAAATGTTTGAATTTTAGATTTTCGATTCTAGACAAGTACCGGACAATTGTCTGGACTTGTACATGTTTTTAAGTATTTACAATTAGTCTAATATTTAAGAAATAATACGATCGGAAAATTTAATTTGAATTTGATAAATTATAAAGCACTAGTTTAAACATTACTGTTCATTCAATTAGGTATTTTGAAACTGAAAGAATGTACATAGGTACTAGGGTAACTTATGAATTATCAATCAGTTTCACATCTTCGGTCTTATACATTCCTAAGAAAGAAACTGGCAATATCATAATTATTATTACTTTAATTGGTATCGAATGAATGCCATTGATAATTAAAATAATAATTATTATGTAGCCTATTTCTTTTGTTTTTATTCTTTAACCAAAGATGCTATTCAGGGTTTCTGTGAGACTTCAATGGTCTGGTTTTCTTTTGATTCAAAAGAGAAAAAGAATATTTTTACGGTACCTGATGGTTACTGGAAATGTGGTAGCAAACTAGGTATGATAATTGATATTATCATACTGTATACCTAGGTACTATATTGCATTAAATAAATAAAATACTATGATGAAAACTGTAGATCTTATCAGAAAAATATTAAGGTAAACAAAAAACAAGCTTGCAATATTATTCATGTTTCATTTAGCTCAAAATATTATGGTACCAGTCTGTCTGATTTTCTACTGATTCTTAAGATAAGAAGAAAAAGAATTTTAGAATTTGGTGGTAAACTGGCAAATGATATTAGGTACCTATACAGTATACTTAGTTAGCTAGGTAGTAATAGGCACTCTATTTTGATAATTAAATAAAATACTACGATTTAAACTGTAATAAGTAATAATTACACTGATTTGAACTTTTATTACTAGTTTGAATTGTCCTGAAAGATTTCTTCCTAACTAGTCAGTGGAATTTTGTAATTTAACATACAGTGGCGGTGGGGCAACTTAATTTTCCTGCTCATGGCGGTGGAATGGGCAAAAATATGGTGACTTTTTCGGTGGAATTATTCCTATATAAGGCATGTCGGTGGAGTTCCATGCACCAAATACAGACTGGCTTAGGCTAACAGATGAACTCTATTTGCTAAATGCTGCGGATTATAGAATTTTTAGCAATTTACCATTAATTTTTGAAGTCTGTAAAACTCCAACAGAGTAATTAGTTCATCATAAAACAGTAAAAGCACCTATTTTTCCAGACTGGTAAGAGATCTCTATTCTCTACCAGTCTGTATTTGGTGCACGAAATTCCAGTGACTTTTTGAAAAAAATGAAAAATCCACCAGAAATTTACAGCAATTTGGCTGATCCACCAACATTTTTCTCAGACTGCAGGAATTGGTAAACTGTTCTCCAAGATATCCTCTATTTGGCTTTTGTTCTCAGTAAAATACATGTAAATATAACAGTCTGTATTTGGTGCACAAAATTCCACTGACTTTTTAAAATAGCTGAAAAAATCCACCATGAATTTCCAGTAATTTGGCTGATCCACCAACATTTTACCCATTTTTCCACCGAAAATTAATGGTAACATAGGAATGAATAACTATAAATCCACCGACTTTGCCAGAATATTTTTTCAATGGAGAAAAATTCCACCGACAAGTCGGTGGAATTTACCCAGTCTGCAGAATAGGGAACATTTTTCCAAGACTCTCTGCGGGAGTTTATTTATTGAATTTTAGAAATTGGAGATCTCTGCGGGAGATCTTGAATTAATTCCTATATTACCATTAATTTAGCTGCGAGAGATTCTTAATCTGCTGCCGAGAGTCAGAGAGTGACTCTCTCTCAAATTAAAATCTCTGCGGGAGAAGAGACACATTCTGCAGACTGGGAATTTACCATGAAATACAGTCTGGTAAATATAGGAGGAAATTAAGGATTGTTCGCACAGAAAATGTTAAAAATGTCCCATGTTCTGCAGACTGGCATTTTTCCACCAAAAATTAATGGTAACATAGATTTAAATATCTAAAACTCCACCGACTTTGCCAGAATAATATTTTCGAAGCCTCGAAGGGGAAAAAATTCTGCCGACAAGTCGGTGGAATTTACCATGAAATACAGACTGGATCCTCTAGGAACACTTTACCTACTAGGCTTCCAGTTTCTGCAGACTGGCTAAAATTTATTAAATATTTAAGCCAGGCCAACTTTGGCTACTTAATAAGGTACCTACTTCGAAATTAAAAATTTCAAGTCAAATTGTCAAAATCTGCAATTTTAACTTTTGAAATGTACCAAGTTAGGCCAATTGGCAATTAGGTAGGTACCTACTTGGCTTTAACTTTTTAACAGACACACTCTGAAATACTGAAACGTCAAACATGGGCCATGGGGTGTCCACATTTGGCTAAAATGTTCACTCATAAACTACGTGTTTTAGTTTTACTAGGTTTCCGTTTCATAAGCACACAGAAAGCTTATTTCAGTAAAGTAGTCACTACAATGGATAACTAGGTACAAGATACAACCTAATCTGATAAGATTTAAGAGTGAGTTAGGTAGACACTTGGCTAGTTTTGGTTAGCTCCTAACTAATGAACAATTAAAAAAGAAATGATTGTCATCTATGATTTAAATTAGGTAAATATCATTATTAAAATTCCTACCTTATAATAACCTCCATTTGGACCTATAGCTTCAACAAATAACTCATCCATTTTCAATACCGGCCACAAGCATGCAATGTAGTTAGAAACATAGAGAGAACTGAGTGAATGCAGGAATACCAACCACAGTATTAATGAATGAGCACAGTATTAGCAATAAACTCTGACGTCATTGGAGCAACATGCTATATATAGAAAAAAAGAGTTTGGAACATTGAACATTTGATTGTGTCCATTATTTTTTCATGTTATGACAATAATTAAACATTTCCTACAACTTTTCACACTTGAAATTTCTTTTAAATTGTTTCATAATGACGTAACATACACAAAACATCTCTATTGCCATCACTTGATTCATTTTGTACATTGAGGTACCAACTGTATCAGGTAATAACAAACGCAATTTAATTTTTTTCACAAATAAAAATATCCTCATTATCAAATAAGAATAGAGCTTGTTGAACATCATTTTACAATCGTGAATGATTATTATCATAAATTTATTTTATTAAAGAAAGTTTATTAAAATGTTTAGTACTTATCCTATGTGCGTAGGTTTCAAGCACAGAAAACACCTAGTTAGACGGCAAATTAAACATGTTTCAGTCGCATTCGAGTGTCGATACCAAATTACCAATAACTTCATCAATAATTTTATTTTAGACGTCTAAAAAGTGAATAATCATAATTTTTTTTTTCATATTTGATTGGTTATAAAAAATGAACCCTATTCCCATCTGAAGATAAATAAATCGCACAGAATGTTCGTGAAATATTGTGTAATAACGCTAAATCATGACGTCACACTTACGGTGACTTGCTTTTCCACCCCCACCGGGTTCAGAACAAACATCAAAATTAAACAAAAAAATAATTTCCAATCAAAAGCTGTAAGAAACTTTCTGGCGTTTGGACAGTTAAAAATTAATGCATTTCACAAGTCTATATTGAGCACGTATTTAATCACCACGACGGGAACACTAAATCTAAATATATAATTTAGGTATATTTCTGTTGGCGCTCATATAGGTAGGTTAAGGGCTTGTTACACGGTGCGAGTTACTACCGTGAAGGTGGACAGCAGCTGTCCCACTGTACTCGCATGCCAGTAGCTGAATGTTCATAGCATTGAATTTCCATAAGTTATTCGGCTGATACGGTCACACTGTGCAAGTAACTGGCTAGGCCAACTCGCACCGTGTGAAAATACCTTTAGTTTCAATTCTTATACCTATTTTAAATAAGACGTACAGATATATATAAAGAAAATTGCAGATTTCATTATTTGTAAAGCAATTAATTCATCACCAAGGTATTTATTTTTAGCAAGGTATAAAAAAAATAATTTATTTCACTAACATGTAGGCTATTATTCTGTTCACGTAATAATGTATTGAAACTTCATTCTTCAAATTTCGATAGAGCTACTTGTTTATGTAGCTATGCAAATTAAATTCGATTGGAATCAGGACTCGGCTTTTAATTAAGTTTTTGAAAATATTAAAGGATACTTGTGAATGGACAGAATTCATGGAAGTGAAACCAATATCAAACAGAATGTCATTTTCCACTCTTCTCTTAAAATTTTATCTGCAATTAAGTAGATCATCATTTTACTAATAATTTAATAACTTAATTAGGAGTTTAAAGTCTGATTCAGAACCAAAGGCCATATCTCTAAGGTCAAAAGGAATTTAAATACAGGAATTAGAAGAAGCAGTCCGAAAAGAAAGTGATTCTAAGAACAAAGTCACCTACCACCGTGTGTGATAGTGCTCATGGATGCATAAAAGCTACTCCGTGAATGCAGTCACTTACCAAGGAATGTTACGAAAAAGAGACACAAGTACCAGACTACCTACCGGTGGCTGCACTCACGGATGGAAGAGGAAATTGAAGAGTTGTTTGTAAATGGAACCTACCAAACGCGAAAATCTAAGAGGAAAATGAAGAGTTGATAGTAAATGAAGCCTACTAGACAACCAAGTGTAATATTCTAATGATTTATTATTATTTGTTTAGACTTTTCTTTTCCACTCTACAAACCTTTGAGTTAAAAAAGCTCCTATTGCTGCTTACTCTTATAACTACCAAGAAATTAAATGAACTGTGCAACCAACTTGAAGATTATTATAACCCCGCGCTATCCTCTAAAACTGCAAGTAGCGTTAAAAAAATGATAAGCATGTATACTAAGAATTTCCTTATTGTGTTTAATTATTTACTAGTGTATTTGCCCGTTAAAAATAACGGGTCTTCAATTGTAATTTATTACCAGTTCTTAGTTTTTTTTAGTGAATTCAAATAAATTTCATTTTTCTGCATAAACTGATACTTTTTTCATAGATAAAAACATTTAAAAATTGAATAAAAACAAAGTAATTTACTTTTCATATCAATATATTCCCGTGCGTATAATAGTCACATTTTCATGCTTTATACCCGTCAAGTAAAAGCGGACACCAAATAAAAATAAATAAATAAACAAACGTGGGAATTTATTAGTATAGATTTGGTGTCCGCTTTTACACGACGGGTATCAAACCTGAAGAATGTAACTATGATACGCACGGGAACATATTGACTTGATATTTAAATATCCTGTTTCTATTCAATTTTTAAATTTATTTAATCTATAAAATGAATTAGACTAAGCAGAAAATTTAATTTTAATTGAATTCATTAAAAGTAACGTAATAATGGGAAATAAATTGGTATTGATGATGACCCGTTATTTTTAACGGGAAGGTACTTTAGTAGTAAAATATTAAAATAAGCATTTGTATAGGTAAAACAGGTAATAATGAAACAATGATTAGAAAAGTGACTATTAAAATTAGATTAAATTTAAGAGGTTAGGTAGTTACATAAAATACCAGATTTAACGAGATGGGACAATTTTAACTCACTGAAAATACTACACAAACTTACAGTTACATCAGGTAATGAATAAACTAATTACTATCTACTAATTTGTACAAACTCTTAAAATAGCTACTTTTAAGATTTCCGCACCTAAAATTTTGAAAGTCATCATCAGAATTATCAAATTTTCTCTCTTTACAAGAAAATGAAAGCTAAATAAGGAGAATAAAAACAGATCATTAATAGAAAGGAGTTCACGGACACTTTCTATCAACTTGGCTCTTGCCAGCCTCGTCATACTCTTGTCTGCTTATCCACATCTGCTGGAAGGAACCTAATGAACCAAGGATGGAACCACCAATCCATGAACCAAATCTGCCAAAGAAAATATTAAAATGCTTTAGTGAAAAATAAAATGATAGGTAGAACTTGACAAAGATCTAGATTAAGTTCCACATCTTCTTATATGATTTAAAATGTAGAATCATCATAAAAATCTAGAACTTACCCTAGGTATCACTAGTAAGTGAAATAACTACCTAGTTTATTAAGGTTTGTGTGCAGGTAAAACATTTAACATCTGGCAACAGATGAAGACGTATGTCAGTCACCCAATTATTGATTATCGCTAACCTTTTACTATTTTCAATAACGATGACCACTGAATAAAAATACTTATATTCATTATAATAACAAGCAAAAAATGAACACTGTTACTTTTTGGTACATTTTAATATGATCAATGGTTAACGGAATCTATCAAGAAAAACAACAGAGGTGGCGCCAATGGCACTGTCTGGCAGACTGTGATTGGTCCACAGTTGCTGACGTATGACTTCACTATGCTGTGATTGGTCCACAGTTGCTGCCGTATGACTTCACTATGCTGTGATTGGCCCACAGTTGATAACTTATGACTTCACTATGCTGTGATTGGTCCACAGTTGCTGACGTGTGACTTCACTATGCTGTGATTGGTCCACAGTTGTTGACGTATGACTTCACTCTGCTGTGATTGGTCCACAGCTGATGGCGTATGACTACACTATGCTGTGATTGGTCCACAGTTGATGACGTGTGACTTCAATATGCTATGATTGGTCCACAGTTAATGACGTGTGACTTCACTATGCTGTGATTGGTCCACAGTTGATGACTTATGACTTCACTATGCTGTGATTGGTCCACAGTTGATGACGTGTGACTTCACTATGCTGTGATTGGTCCACAGTTGATGACTTATGACTTCACTATGCTGTGATTGGTCCACAGTTGATGACGTGTAACTTCACTATGCTGTGATTGGTCCACAGTTGATGACGTGTAACTTCACTAGGCTCTGATTGGTTCATAATTGTTGAGGTGTGACTTCACTACGTTGTAATTGGTTCACAGTTGATGACGTGTGACTTCACTATGTTGTGATTGGTCCACAGTTGCTGACGTATGACTTCACTATGCTGTGATTGGTCCACAGTTGCTGACGTGTGACTTCACTATGCTGTGATTGGTCCACAGTTAATGACGTATGACTTCACTATGCTGTGATTGGTCCACAGTTGAAGACTTATGACTTCACTATGCTGTGATTGGTCCACAGATAATGTTGTCCGTGACTTTACTTTAAAATAATGAGATATGAACGACAAGTAGCTATTTATCTTAGCTATAGCTAGTGAGCAAAAGATATATTTTGATATCAAACCTTCTCTCTGTAGCTCCCTGGGCACTGAGCATCTTGAGTTTCATATTTGGAGGTGTTCTTGAGCTCAGGTCTCTGGTGAGTCTGTCCACGAAACCGTCAGTGAGGGAGTTACCGCCAGTAACCACCACACCGGAGTAGAGGGAGGGGCGCAGATCCACATCACAGAGAGAGATGGAACTAGCCACCACGTGACTCATGCCTAAAAAAAAAGCTCAGTTATTCCTCTTTATTTAATTAAATTTTTCAGTTCAAAACAAGATATTTTTCCATTAAAATATCGATTATGTGACGCAACTAATCTCTCTAGTTTCAAATATTAACACTTCTTGAAATAAAATGTATTTTAACATTAATGAGTCATCTCAAGTTTCCCAATATGTCTATTTGAACAGCTAATTGATTCAAGGATTCATAATTTGGTTTGAAAACTAAAACAGCTTCTAAAATGTTTACAAAATAATTTAGCATTCAAAATCAAAGAAAATTTACTCTTCCAATCATATGAATTCACATTGACTTTAGTGTGAATGAGAGCGACTTTACAGTTTATTCTCACCTAACATTGTTGAGTTGCATCCCTTGATGTAACTAGGGTCAAACAGGGACTCTGCTAATTTGAAACGGTCAAAACCAAATTCCTGCAGAACAAAAACACAATATAATGAACACAGCAATTCAAATGAGTTATTAGAAGAATTACTTCTTCATAAACTGGATATCTGAAAGTTGCTATAGTGTCAAATCTAACTATATCAATCGACTGTTGTACTTGTAGTCAGTGTGAATATTATACAGAGCACACTAGCTATAATCTTGCTATTATAGAGCATGAGGATTACATAACATGTTACAAGATAATACAATGAGCTACAGTGTATAGCACTAGAAATATCAGTAATGTCAACCTCAGTGAAGCCTGTGGGGAACTCATAGCTCTCTGTGGGCACACTGTTAGCCACATCTTGGTCGTAGGTTGTTTCGGAGCAGCTAAGCAACGTCTGGGCAAAGTCTCTGATTGTTTGCTTTTCCTGTAATTAGACAAATAATATCAATTACTATTCTGAAGATATCATTTGTGTCATAGGCTGCACAGATTGTGTGCGTACGTACCATGTAGTTGTTCCACGATGAGGTCACTTCAGGTAGGTTGTTTTTTCTGTTGTACTTTGGAGGGTCCCCTTCCCTCACTACTTTCTTGTCTGCGATCATGTAGGGCAGAGTGAGATCTAATTTACGGTCTCTAAGGTAGTTTGTGCACTGAAAAAGAGAGTAGCACATTAATGAAGTTCTGAATGAAATCAGAGGCTATATGAGACTAATATTCTCAAAAAGTAATACCCTTCCTCTTTACTACTAAGCCCCACCTCCTCACTAAGGCTCCACCCCTTCCCACCTATGTCCCACCTCCTCCTCACTAAGACCCCGCCCCTTTCCACTTAGGCCCCTCCTTCTTTTCCACTAAGGCTCTTTCTCCTCCCTTTTCTACTAAGGCTCTTCCTCCTCCCCACTAAAACTCTTCCTCTTCCCTACTAAGGCCCAGCCTCCTTACCTGGTTAACAAGGAACTCTCCCCCCAAAGGACTCTTGATGATGGCGTGCTGCAGAACATATCCGTCAATGACAGGTACTGCCGATGTGTGCGAGGCTCCACTGTCCACTACTACACCGCTGAAACGACCATTTGCAAATGCAGACAGAACGGGACTTTTCACTAGGAAAAATGCTGGCACCTAGAAAAAGAGCAAACCATGGTCAATACTTAATGGACTGCATGAATTAACTGCATAAGAAAAAAATGCTGGGAAAGCACAGAGGACATTGGAATTTTTAATATCAGCACCACTTGAATCAATTGAAAAGATATTAAAATAATTAAAATAACAGTGGAACTAAGAGCATAGTAATTAAATAGAGAACTGTAAAATACAAAAAATAGTCTGTGTGATGTAATAGAGTTGTTTACATTTGTTTTTAAATAAGAAATGTGCTATTATTCAGTTAAATGTGCACTCTATGGAAATTAACTTAAATTTTATTTTTATCACGTTTTACACTCTATTCACTTATAATATTCAACTAATAATACTTATATAAGTTATAATATTCGACATTACTCTGTGTATCGTCATTTGTTGACATATTTTCTGAAGAATTGATCAAGTTCACCGTCAATGAATTCGAAACTTAGCATACATCTCTAATTTATATACTATGAATAATAGTATCGGTTGATAACACTTTAGAGTTTGCAGAAAAAAGTCCATTTATCAACAGTTTTTGAGTCACCAAATCATATCAATGATAGATGAATTTTATGAGGGTTGAGGTGGAATGGAAGTAGCTGAAGACATACAATGAAAAATGTAACTAGAAGCAACTATTTCAAAGTTTCAGTATTAGGAGAAGAAGGCTCAACATTAGGTACAGTGTAACACAGATGGCTCAAGGATAGAATCTGGCAAAACAGTTTCAGGATTTATTCTATGAGAAAAGAAGTGATAAAATATTGGAATATCTAGGATTTTAGGGTATCCCTCTCCTCTTTTTCAGGCAGAGATATTGGCAATTACTTTGGCAACAGAGACTGACCAGAATCATATCTAGGTAATCTTATGTGGAGAGAGTCATCATATACACTGACAGTACTGCGAGCAGACTGTGATTAATTTGAGGACACTGAACTCACTAAGGCAGCCAACTGAGTCACCCTTTACGACAGTACCATAGTTCATAGGTAATGAAAAAGTCAATTACTTAGCAAAGGAAGCAGCAGAAGTCCTGGTTTTACCCATAACAAGAACCATTTCTACCAGTGTCAAACAGTGCATGTAAACTGTTAATTTACCAGTAGATAAGAAGAATATTCACTATAGAAAAAAAAATTTGAGGGCCAACCTATCTTCTTGCAAGTAGACGAAGGAATTCTTCAGATGGCTCCTTGACAAGAGAGGAGTTCGAAAACTACTGTCATTAAGTTTTACTGTTGTCATTTTCACATAACAATATTACCAGAAAGTCGGACAATGACACTTAAAACCATGTCATAAGAGCGTTTTTGCAGCTTTCAAAACGATCGTCTGACATGATTTCGGTGCTTCTAATGCAGACAGTTAGAAATATACTGTTACTTGTTTAAAGATTCTTTCAGTTACTGCTGGACTTTGAAGAATTTTGAAATTCTGGAAAGAGTATCAAATCTAGTAATATGTTGCCCAAAAAAGTCCTGATACTTACAGGGTTTTATAAAAGGGCTTAATTTGGAAAAAAATTGAGCTGTATTATGCCATATATTTCAATATTATTTTAAACAGTTCTTGTTTCAATAAAGTTGCATCATTTTATGAAAGAGACTTAAAGTACCAACTTCAGAAAGCTTGATGAATTGTATCATGTAGTCACACTGGTGTTGAGAACGCTGTAAAAGCACTAGTGTGACATACCCCCTGGAGGGTCTGACTTTAAATTAGCAACCGAGGGCTGGAACTGAGAATGCCAAAAAAACACTCATGTGACACCCCCCTTGCTAATAACATGGAAAATAATTTCGTCAGCGTGTGGCATGGCCCTTACAGACGATGTGGATTTGACCCAGATAAAAACACAAGTTGTTGAAGACTGCCATATTTATTACAGGACTAGAGGATTAATATTGGATGGTCACCTAACGGACCTTCACATATAATCACTCGGATTATTATATGAGTTACTAGATGAGTCCAGCAAGGTATTTAGCCCATATGGCCAACCCGTGGCACAACGGCAAGCAGGAGCCTCCATTTCAATAATAGTAATTAATTTTACAACTTGAGACTTGTGTTTCATTAAGCCTACATGAAAAATGAGCTGAAATTATGTGTTATTTGAACAAAATACAATACTTAAAGAGCCAAAAAATGCAATTCAAAGCAGTTACTATTTCCATGACATTATGTAGGTACTCGTATTCAATTAATAAATATCTGAAAAGCAATGATTTCATATAACTAAGAATTGTGTTGAAATACTTATTTAACTATCTAACCTGGTACTTTTCAAAGAAGAGTTCACAAATCTTTTCCCTCTTTCCTCTGGCATTCCAGGCAGCTTCAGAACACAGTACTGGATGGTACTGACTCTCGCTTTTGATGCACTTCGAGTAGGAGTAATCAAGTAGATTTTCGAAAGCGTCCCAGTCCTCCACCATTCCATCCTTCATAAAGTTGGATATTTCACATCCTAGATAAAGAGGAAAGACAACATTGCAACTGAATTTACTAAGTCGAGCATAAAAGTACTCCCTAAGATTCAAAATTTGTCAACAAACAGAGCATAGAGGTTACCTCCTAAATAATAATGTTAATAATAGGCTATAATTATATAACTTTTGTGGATTGATGTCAAATTAGAGCACAGATGCATATTGTTAAAGCTCATCATATTGCTGTGCCATATGACTAGAATTGTTGTTAATTCAAAGGATTGAATAATTGATCATTTTGGGCAAAAGCAATCAGAGAAAGTAAATATTCCTCAAGTCTCAATTAAGTAAAGGATAACATCTCTTCAAATATTAGCCATTTGAAAAAGGAGAATATGTAGAAAAATTAAAGTCACCTTTCCTTGGGGCAGACAAATTGACAGTATCGATACTGTACTTCACTTCTTGCGTTTCCAGATCAGTTGTCTTTCCAACATAGGATGGAATATCGAATTTTGGAGAGTCTTCCCCTGCATAGCCAATGCGTGTCGTGTAACTGCCGGGGTCTATCACAATAGCCCCAACCTCATCTGTAAAAGAAGAAATTGATGTTCAACCAAATTTTAAATGAAATTGTTAGAACTCTATTGAGAATGGAAATATTTTCTGCCATCTTGTAAACAAAAATTCTTTGACATCTCTACTTAAATGCACTTATACAATTGGTGCGAAATGAATTATTAGATATTATTTACAATTTAATTGATGAAATAATGATTGAAGAAAATGACAAAAAAGCACATCCTATTATTATTTTTTATAGAGCATTCAAATAATTCAATAACAATATCCTAATTAAAACAAAATGTATAAAACTTGAAGTATTTTGGATTCCAAAATGAAAATAACTAGTATAAAAAATCAAATAGCTACCTAGGGAAATTAGATATATATTTTTCTAATATGAAAAAGCATGCAATATAAGAATTATAGTAACTTACCTCCACCATAAACTCCTCCACTCATTATGAAATGGTTTAAACGTTGAGCACTAATAATAAGTTTCTGTACACGAGTATAAAAATGCAGATTAGGTAATACTAGGAAAGTATTAAACAGTGGATTGATGGATTAAGGAGTGAAATCAATTTATAACACAATAGGGAGACCAATTTTTATATTTATTAAATTTGGAATTAAAGTAATGAGAAAGTGTTTAAAGTCCAAATTGGCAAATTTTTATTGTTGTTTATATAGTGTCACCAGATTTCCCGACTAGGTCTATAATCAAAGTTTTAAACTGCAACATGCATCATGATTTTAAATTGGCTTTATCCATTCTGTATTCAATATACAAAATTTTGCCAAATTTCTTAACTTAAATTTGGAAAAGTCTGCAAAATGCTTTAAAGATTTCCCTGCATTCTCCCCCATATATCTTTAAGAAAAAATACCCGAAAAAAAAGTGGTTCTAAAAGGATTTATCTCTTTGCCCTTTAGCAAGCCACTTTTTTTGTTTTTCTGACTTTATATAAAATATTTGATAACTTTTTTTTGAGTTAAGACATCAGAGAGGATATGTATAAAAATCATTTGATGAGATTTTTTTTAATTTATAAAAAAAAAATGAAGAGGACACATATGGCCAGTTGGTCCCATGGGACTACTAAATGAAAGGAGACACGAGTGTGCACCTGGTCGCTAAAGGGTTGATATAAATATCTCAAGCAATATTCATATAGAATAGAAAGGCTTTACATGACATACTATAAAATATGGGAGCTTTAACCATAAGATTGTCTAATGGGAAGAAGTGTTCTGAGAAGTGCATATTGCTTTGTGTGCTGGTGCACACAAAGTTGGAAATATGTTGGAACAACATATTTAAATTCATATCTTGGATATCTGGGAATAAACATTCTTCAATGCATTTTCGATTTGATCCTCCCTTAACCCTTTCGCTCCGATTTTTTTCCGAGTTCATTATGAGTAATAATAAAGTTTTTTTAATAATATTTATGTATTTGTATATTATTTTAATCTATTGATAAAGTGTTTATATCAAACTTATGATGGGACAATATTTCCCACCAGTAATGTACATCACAGACTATTGGGACAATATATCCCAATAGAATATGAATGTTATTAGTGGGACATATTTAGCCCATTCGGCGCAAAAGGGTTAATAGTCTCAGTTTAAGTTTCTCATTCTCATCCTCAAAGAAATGTGGACAGATGATCTTCTTGCATGCCATACAGCACCAGACAGTAACCTTTTGAGGATGCTGTATTAAATTGTCTGTAGCCGTAAATACCATCATCACAACTGAATCATTGATATACTAACAAAAAATTTTAAATCTTCTCTTTAGTTTAAAATTAACCAAATGGTTCTATCTTTCTTAGTTTTTGCATCTTGTTGAAATCACACACATATAGTAGCAAGCATAAGTTAAGGGACAGTGAAACAAATTCAACAGTTTTGTTTATTGCAAAGAAACAACACCATTTTACAGTCAAATTAAAAACATCAAATTTAAATAAATCAAGTTCAAATTAAAAAAGATAAATCTATTTAAAATAGTTAGTATTCATATTAAAATAAATCAAATTCAAATTAATAATAATGAATACCTTCAATTTACAAATTATTTCACTTATACTCTAGTAGCTCATGCTGGTTGAGTATGCACTTTAATGTAGAGACCTAAACTCTTCAGAAATCTACAAATTGAAGGTCCAGGAACAATCATTTTTTGGTAACACATTTGCCACACACGCAGAAATACCAGAAATGACCACGCCCCTTTTTGGACCACACCCCCTTTTTGCCGTGTCTGTATAGAACTATTTCACCTAGGAAGCTGTACGACCACAAACATTTTGCGCAATGGCCACATTATGGAGGGTCAGTACGACATTAAGACATTCAAAAAGTCAATGGTTTATGAGATAATTGCCAAAAACCGATTTGAAGATGTTACGTACCACTGTGGTGGTGCATGATTACCAACTCAAATTGAAATTCTCTTTAATTACAGGACTTAATAATTTATGTATAGTAAATTAACTAAATATACAATACAATTAAATATTTAGTCTATATTTGATCTAAATTATGTTTAAATTATACACATAGTTAACGATGTCAAATTTATAATTTTCTCATAGATGTTTGTCATGCATAATCATATTGTAACGTAACTCAAATATTTCAATATTTAGAGATCGTCATGCGGCACAGCTGCTTGAATGGTGAAATTTGGGTGACAAAGATGACAGTGAGCTAAGCCTAAACCATGAGTTTAATCCAAGTTCTACAAGGATTGGCCATGATTGTGCAAATACGCTTCTTGACTACATAAAATCTATCAACAATCCGTTCGATGCTGGAGTAAGATTTCAGAAAATCTCTACTGGAGCTGAAATTCCCCAGGAGGTTGTCGACGTATTACAAGTATGTGTGGAAATTAGTGAGAAGAGTTTGTTGAGACCAGATTTCATGATAAGGAGAAACATTTACATGATACCATCCCTATCAACCGCAAAACTGTTTTCGTGAAACATACTTCTACTCCATCCACAGCGAAAACATTGATGGCAAAAAAGGAAGCAGCAGAAACCATGAGATATATTTACTATGCTTGAGAAAGAGAATACAGCATGCAGTACTCCTGAGGTATGAATTGACCAGCACATCCCAGCTCCTCACTACTGAATGTAAAGATGGCATCTTATTGAAAAAGCCCGATAAAGGCTCCTTAGAGAGGGAACTTGTCAGCCACCTTCCACAGGAGACGAGAAATGTAGAGAGTGACGCTCGGATGACAATAGTGGATTTCATGGCACTTGTACGTAAGCTACCGATGAAAAATATGGGCCTTCACACATTCGGGGAATGGGCTTAGAGTCTTAACAATAGCTAGAATTCTTGCTACAGACTCAGTTTCAACAAAAACAGATATAATTTTAGATTTTTATCAAAAATCATCAATCAAGCAAATGGAACGGGCACAAAGAAGTACCTCGAAACAAATCACAATCACCATTCGATCTGACAATCAAAAGCTCCCTTTCATACTTGATATGTTCTGGAGCTCAATGTTAAAGTCCGGTTACAAGAGTATGTCAACAAATAGATGCTGCAGGATGTCAAGTCTGACTGGGAAATTTTTAACATTTTCTGTGCGAACAATCCTTAATAACCTCTTATATTTACATGCATTTTACTGAGAACAGAAGCTAAAATAGAAGATTCATTGAAGAACAGTTTACCAGTTCCTGCAGTCTGGCACTACATCTAGAATGGTAGCCAGTCTGCAAAAGATGCAGGAAATTGTGAATTATAGCTGGCGACTATTGAGGGTGATACTGATGCCTTGAAATTAGTCTCCTGAATTATCCGGCTACAACTTTCTAATTATTCCTATGTAATATGTTTACATGCCACTCTGGAAAAAATGGTCTCTTCTGATGAATTAATTACTCTGCAGTCAAATGGAGTTTAGCAAACATAAAAGTACAGTAATAAATTAATGGGAACTGTAAAATCTGCAGCATTTAGCCCCTAAAATAAAATACATCTGTTAGCACAGTCTGCAGAATATCAAACATTTTTCCAAGACACTCAGCAGGAGTTTATGATTGAATTTTAGAAATTTGAGATCGCTGCAGGAGATCTTGAATTAATTCCTATGTTACCATTAATTTAGCTGCAGGAGATTTTGAATTAATTTCTATGTGTTGTATTAGTCACACTTAGTTATAGTTTTATGTTTATATTTTGCATATGTTGTGTTTAGCTAATGTATTTTATAACATTAACAGCTCAGCATAATTGTCTTATGATAAACATTTCCTGGTTCTAGCTATGACTCGTGTTGTATATTTGTTTCCTGTTTAGCATTATATAAGTGCCATGTTTAATCTTACTAGTATAATAAACTTATACTTTTAAACTTGTAAAAACCACTGTTCCTTTAAGGGGACCACCCCCAAAATTTTGAAAAAAATTTATTGTTGAAGTTATGGTTCTGAAACTTTGTATGTATATACAAAATTGAATTATCTATCGTTTTTGTTCCTGACATTTTTTCGCTTAGACCCATAGAAAACGAGTTATTCGAATTTCGAACAAATTTCGAACCATTTTCAAAAACCTAGTCTTTTTTTTTTTTGGTTGAAGCTAGAGCATTGCAGTTTTTTGCATTCGATTCTCCATACTGATATCTACAACATGATCTTCTTCGATTTTTGATTTTCGAATGGGTTTACTAAATTTCGACTTTTTCATAAAAAGTAAACCAAAATTTTGAAAAAACAATTTTGTAGAGAAAAAATTTTCTACAACAAATTCGAAAATCAAAAACCATCATATTGTAGATATCATTATGGAGTATCAAATACAAAAAACCGCAATGCTCTAGCTTCAACCAAAAACCAGAAAATGAGGTTTGAATTGCAAGATTTGTAGAAGTCAGAATTAGTAGGAATTTCCTTTCAAAGTTTGATGATCTGACACGCAGCGTCTATCCACTTCGAAGGTTTATGGACAACTGAGACATCTTTCTTTGCATTCATTGGTGTGGGCGTTAACTAGGGGTAGGTTAGATACCAGATATAGCGAGATAATTAATTATTACGAATTATAATTGGCTGAGAGATGGTTTTTAGAGTACATATTGACTCCCTATCCCCCCCCCCCCCTTTTCCCTTTCTCCCTCTCCCCAGGGGGTTAGAGTTATACGAGACTTCTGATATTTTCCACACACTATAAGAAGGTTAAAAAGCAACTATTTACACAATACTTATTTTTCATTAATTATGCCATCCTTCCTTGGGGTGGCCCCCTTAACCTATGTTTTATCAATGGTTATGGGCTCAGAGAAACATTTTTACAAAGTGAGATAACCTGTTAAGTAGAGAAAAACCTTAATGGTTATTTATTAGTGTAAAAGATTATAAATAGCATTGTTGAGAATATACAGTGATTATTTTTGATTGGCTTGCTATGATAACAGGATTTATTTTATATTGGATCAACATGGCATTTCAACTCAAGTTTTATTTTATTCTTCATGAAAGCAAGAATAATTTACAAAAATCTGGTACAAATATATCAGTAGTTAGATGTATGCTTAGCCGACTTGTGTAAATAATTCCAAGAGGTTAAAGCATAGTGGTAACTTGTTTTTTAGAGTTACATGTAAGTATAAATCTCTTATAAATTAAGTGTCAATTGTTTTCATATCATGGCTAGTGATGAATTCTTGGGGATTACCCCATTAACTGAAAACAATTATCCTACTTAGGAGGTACAGGTTGAAATGTATCTACTTAGAGAAGGATTAATGTCAAAAGTTGATGGGACAGAGACAGCTCCTGCTGATTCAGCAACTCAGGTTATCCGGGATGCATTTAACACAGGGAAAAATAAAGCCTTAGCTAGTCTTGTGTTATCTATATCAACCCACCAATTATCTATAGTTGGTGAACCTGATAATCCAGTGACTGTTTGGAATTCTCTACAAAATGTATTTCAGGCAAATACATGGTCCAATAAATTGTGACTGAAGAAGAGGCTTTTTAACCTCAAGCTCACATCAGAAAACAACCTTCAAGCTCATTTGAAGGAATTCACAGAAATCTTTCAAGAACTTGCTGTTTTGGATGAAGCAGTGAGTAATGAAGATCAAGTCATCTGTTTACTCTCCTCACTCCCTTCTCACCTACCATTAATTTAGCTGCGGGAGATTCTGAAACTGCTATTGAAAATCAGAGAGTAACTATCTCTCAAATTAAAATCTCTGCAGGAGAAGAGACACATTCTGCAGACTGGCTGAGCCTGTTAGCCTAAGCCTTAGGCCAACAGCCAGTCTGAAAATTTTGAGATTTTTGGCCATTTTGATGAGAAATTTGAAAATCTTTAGAAAGAAATTGCCCAAAAAATTTAATATCTGGAGACTGATTGTGCATCATGATTTGCAGACTGGAATGGTATTGGGAACAATAAAAAAAATCTTCAGAATCAGAACAGATATGTATATAACTATTAGTGATGGAACGATTGATCAGAATCGTATCGGAATAATCGTTTTTTTTCCAAGGTATCGGGAATCCATGTTTCAGAGTATGGACAAAGTCGCCAGTATATTGGCGACTTTGGAGAAGATGAAAAACATGTAAATCACTAGTAAAATAGTCTCAAGATATACACATGCATCAGACATGAAGCATAAGCCATAACAATGTTTTCAAGTGTAAACTCTTCACTGGGAAGTCAAATTTCTTCTTTAAAGTATTTTAAATGTGGCGACCAGGATCCATTTTCTCACTAAAATGGCGACTTTGCTGCCACACTTGAAAACATGGACTGGAATCGGAATACCAAAATTTTAGGGCGATTCCGATACCTAAAACGATTATTTGTGTAATATATGTAACATGGTAATTCATATACATGTCCTGTAAAACTTAAAATGTAGTACATGTATTTCTAGATGAGGTCAAAACACAATACTACCTAATAGTAACTAGTTAAATAATATCTTTTACTGTAATTTAAATTAAATTAAATACAGGGTGGGGCGTAAGTTTGGAAGCAAATGAAAGTGCATATTATAATCCAACGAAAAATATATTTAATAATTTACAGTTATGTATTATTATATAAGGGTTTTAAGAATTCAAAAATCATAAATTTATTCAAAATGTCCCCCCTTATTTTTAATAACAGCCTCAAATCTCCTCCGAACTCCTCCTACTGCGGCACGCAACTGTTCTTGTGAAATTTCCTTTCAAGATCTCTGGAGCGAACGCTTTAAATCATCCACACTGCGATGGAATTTACCACAGCCCTTTGATTCAAGAATGGACCATACCGAAAAGTCCATAGGATTAACATCTGGGGAGCAGGGAGGCCACATTTCTTTGGACCAAAACCGTGGAAGATGGTCATGGCACCAGTTTTGAGTGACATTTGCAGTATGTGAAATCGCGCCGTCTTGCTGAAATATCCATAGAGTGTCATTACCGAAGTGATCCTTAGCTGACTCCAACATTGGCGTCAAAATATTCTCAATATAACATTTAGCATTGATTTTGGCGCCTTGTTCCACAAAAATTAAAGGAGATCTCCAAGTTTCTGAAACGGCGGCCCAGACCATTACTGAAGCAGGTTTCATGGTTCTGTGGACAGCTTTTTGGTTGCATGGGATGTCTTTTGCACTTTTACCAATTATTCTGTCATTCCTCCTGTTGTGAGCCATTTCCACTGTGAAATTTTTTTCGCCAGACCAAACAATTTCACCAGCCGTGCCAGACTTCAATTCTCTCAGAAGTGCTTTGCTTCTCTCCAATCTCTTTTTCTTTACAGCTTCTGACAGAGTCTGTCTCTTTTGGAGGGTGAAAGAGGACATCTTTAGGTCTTCTTTGACAACTCTTCTCATTATTCTGGGACTCACATTAGCTGTTTGGGCTAACAATCGTATTGACCTTTTCGGGTTCCTCCTGATCTTTTCTCGGGCACATTTTATCAGTTGTTTGGTGCGTTGTGAGCGTGGACAATCACCACTTCTTGGACAATCAGTCAAGTCTCCTCTCTCATTAAAACGCTTCACACACTTTCAAACAGTCGATCTCGCTATTGAGAGAGTCTTTGAAATGACGGAATCTGACTTCCCGGCACGGTGTAGAGCAATAATGGCTTCTCTTTTGTCTGACATTTTTGAATTGACTAAATTTTTGTAAAAAATAACACTGCCACGTCATAATGTAGTGTCTCTACTATAGTTCAAACCCTATCACCTACTTAGGAACTTATTTTTAAGAATTATATTAATGTTTGAAAAATTGCTTCCAAACTTACGCCCCACCCTGTATATTCCAGATTTCCAATAGTTTAACTATCAACTAAATTTAGGATTTTATTTATTATTTAATTAATATTTACATTAGAGCTCCGGAGTCCCCTCAAAGCATTTTTGATCATTTAAATCAATAAGGCTAATGCTTGTGCTTCTAATAATTTTGCTGCAAACCCCATAAAATTTGAAGCTTATTTTATAAGGTTTTAAAGATTTTTATAATCAAAACACTACAAAATCAATTTTATTTCATACTAGCTAATTTTCAGTCAGAGGAAAAAGAATGTAGCTACACTGTTTGCTTTGAATGCAAACTGGGAAGGTATCATCAATTCACCATTAAATATTACAGTAAAGGTACAAAATTGAATAAACTTATCATAGATACGTTTTTATACTTCAGGAAACAATTTAAATCTTAAATAAAGACTAAACATGCATTTTTTGTTTATAAAATTGAAATTGGAAAAAAAGAGTGTACTGTACAATCACTTTCTTCAGCGTCAGATAAGTGTTTCATACAATTGTTGCACTAAGAAAATATTAAAAACTTTGAAAGCATATAGGATAATAGAAAAATATATACTGAACTAAATTTTAAGCGGTTTGGCATTTGCAAATTAAAACGTTAACCGCCATGCCTGATATCAAAAGTTAGCCACTGCGCACTAGCGCCACGACTTTGCTGCGGTTCCACAGTTAGTGCAGTGACAGCAGCCACGCCAGTCTGCAGAATGTGTCTCCTCTCCCGCAGAGACTTTTATTTGAGAGAGAGCTACTCTCTGACTCTCAGCAGCAGATTCAGAATCTCCCGCAGCTAAATTAATGGTGACATAGGAATTAATTCAAAATCGCCCGCAGCTAAATTAATGGTAACATGGGAATTAATTCAAGATCTCCCGCAGAGATCTCCAATTTCTAAAATTCAATCAAAAACTCCCGCAGAGTCTTGGAAAAATGTTCCATATTCTGCAGACTGGCAGCCACAGGGAGAATGTTGTCATGTGTTTTTCTCCTCCTAGACTACATTACGAGTCGATAAAATCTTTTGTTCACCAATGGCCCGCCAAATAGCGTTCAGAACGCACCATATCTCCTGCAGCGCCCAGTCTGTAATTTTTTCCCTTTGAAAATAGCATTCTGGCAAAGTCGGTGGATTTTTAGCTATTTATTCCTATGTTACCATTAATTTTCGGTGGAAAAATGAGCAAAAGTTGGTGGATCAGCCAAATTACTGGAAATTTATGGTGGATTTTTTCAGCATTTTGAAAAAGTCAGTGGAATTTTGTGCACCAAATACAGACTGGTGCAGCACCACATGTACCGGATATGCATTTACATATACAGGTACCCAGACTGCAGGAACTGGTAAAGTGTTCTCCAAGAAATCCTCTATTTTGGCTTCTGTTCTCAGTAAAATTATTACTAAAATTATAGTAAATAAGTAAAATACATGTAAATTAAAATATACTTAATTATTAATATAGGAGGAAATTATGGATTGTTTGCACAGAAAATGTTAAAATGTCCTAGGTTCTGCAGACTGGACAGGTACTACTGTATAAGTGTATATGACCTCATTCCCAAAAAAAAAATCACGACTCAGATCGATACTTTACGAAAAGATAATAAGAGCGAGTTTTTTTTTCCAAAATGACCAAATTTCTTCAAAATGTCTCCAATAATATTATAATAATATGTAAACATAGGAATTAATTAGAAAATAGTCACCTAGATCTTGTTTTGATGAAATTTCCCTCAAATATTTAATATAGTCTCCAAAGATCTTTGGCGACATGGACGCGCTTTGCAGACTGGCCGATACATATCTAAAAGCTGAGCGGCGCACACCAGTACGGCGCACCAGATTACGGCGCACCACTGTACATTCTATTAGATAGGTAATTTGAATACAGATTAATGACAAATGGAGTGAATTTGATAGGTAATTGTCGTATCAAATTGGTACCTGAATCCAATGTTTATACCTACTACAAAGTTTAATTATTTGATTGAGATGTTTAATTTGGAATAGAAAATAAAATTCATCATAGAAAACAGTAATTGTAATTTTATGGGGTAACTATTGTAAACTTTCAGTCTGAGATGTAAATAAAAACTTATCAGTTAGCCGTTAGGTAGATGTATCGGGGGGCGTGCCGCCCCCCGAACCCCCCTGCCAGCCAGTCTGTATTTGGTGCATAAAATCCCACTGACTTTTTCAAAAAGCTGAAAAAATCCACCATAAATTTTCGTTAATTTGGCTGATCCACCAATATATTCCTAATTTATCCACCGAAAATTAATAGTAACATAGGAATAAATAGTTAAAAATCCACCGACTTTGCCAGAATGTTATTTTCAAAGGGGAGAAAATTCCACCGACATGTCGGTGGAATTTACCACGAAGTACAGACTGGCCTGCCAGGTCATTAAACAATCATCATATCATGAAGTGTGCAGAACAACAAACTAGCGGATACAACAAACTACATAACAGTTTTTCACATTGAGGTCATTAATAGAAAGTACAGTGGTGCGCCGTATTGTAGTGCGCCGTAATGTGGTGCGCCGCTCAGCTTTTAGATACTTATGGACTGGCCTACTAACTAACTAAAAATTAGCTTATGGAATTATTAATATATTGAAGATTTAATATGGAACTTGTTAAGGTACTATTAGGTAGCTAAATATCTAGTCCAATTTTCAAATAAAAATATAACAGGTATCGGGATTGGAATCGGTACATTTGGATAGAATCGGAATCGTTAAAAATCTTGGTATCGTCCCAGCACTAATAAGTAAACTGTTTTAGTGTACAAAATTTATCTCGGGATGAGCACGATTTTTATCGAGGAATCCCGGGACAAGCAAAAGTGGCCAATATGAGAAAGTAAGAAACTCAATCGCTACTACTCACGCTCAGAAATTGGAATTCAAAGCAACAAAACGCGAAAAAGCCGGATTTTTCAGATCTAAATGACGGAAAATACTGGAATAACGGAAATTTACTTTTAATATCATTTGAGCAAACTATTTCTCTCTTGTTTATAAATCGATAAGGGGACATTAATCATAGAATACAATGATCTGATTTTATTTAAAACAAAAAACTTTTTTTAATTCTCAACTGCAGCGCCATCTTCTGATGAACATTTTAAAGGTCCTTCATATTTTACCCAGCAAACATGAATGTATCTATTCGATGTCTAAACGACTCTGTATAACCTCTCTTCCGACATCAAATACCAGTAACAAATTAGACATGGTGACATCAAGTAGACATCAATCCGATATCCGTTTGCACCGATAAACCGCATCATATCAAGTATATTTGGCATCGAAGTGATACCGTTAAAACAGCGTTGAATAGAAAGATAAATTACGGCATCTAACATACATAGGGATTCTACATCGAACAGACGCCTAATTATATATCTAATATGCTTCGAAACGATATCCACTTGCATCCAATAAATAAATAAATTAAAATTGAAAACTCTTACTTCATTGATATAACATACCGTACGTTTAGGTGCATATCAATTTGATTTATGTTACATCAGGCGCGTATACAAGGGGGGGGGGGGGCATTTGGGGCAGATGCTCCCCCCCCCCCCCTTGAGGTCTGAACTTTTCAAAAATAAATCTACGGATTAATAAAAATATATGGATTAATCCTCCAAATTGAAGAAATGTCAATTATTTGATTATTTTTAATTGCTTTTGACATGCTTGAACACTGTATTCTATCAAAATAGTAATTTTTAAATTGCGAAATGGGATAAATTAAGTTGCTTCAAGTCGTATTTGAGATGAAATGCATCGTCCTGTACTCTGTAGTTTGCCAAAACACCTTCTTCTACAACAGTATGTCGAAAATTCATGCTTCACTCCATGACAAGTGGAAGGGTGGCTAAATCTTACCACTTGAAAAAGTTCACAAGAGTTCGTGGTCTATTCAATGAAACTGGTTCTATTCACAAGAAAAAGCAAATGAAAACAAATCCAAAAAAAACACAAATTGCGATTCAGGAGGTGAAGAGTTTCTTTGAAGCAAACACTAGTTTTTCTCTCAGAAAAGCTTTACAGCAGATTTCATCCACACCAAAACCACGTTCTACCATTAACGAAAACCACATAAATAGCGGTTTTGTGAGTGGATTATGCAGCAACCATCCAACATTGCCAATTGAATCGTTTGGACAGACGAGAAGTTAATTTTCCTCCATCAAAAACACATCGAAAAAATACGAATGAAAATCCTCGAAATATCTGGAAAATAAATGATAGGTATGATGCTAAGGTAATGATCTTCGTTGCAATTATTAATGGAATGGTTCCAATTGTTCAAGCATTCCTTAAAGGTCCTCTCCAGGCTCCGGGAAAAAAAATGAGTTTATCACATAATATTATAGAACTAAGGTCTACGATCATTATTCCGCAAACCGCATACAATTCGGTTCTGCATATATTTTATTATTTGCTTTTAAAGTTTTTTAATACTATGTGAGCAACAATCGAGCGACTCTCCAACCTGACGCTGAGAAAGAAGAATGTACACTCTTTGTTTTGATTTCAAATTTCGATTTTTAAACAAACAATGCGTTTTTGGTCTTCTTTTAAGATATTAATTGTTTCTAAAACTATAAACGTTTCTATTATAAGTTTATCCAAATTTCAACCTTTAAACGAATAATAAATAGATTTATAAAACCAAATACCTAGTTGACAATCAAAACAAATGGTGTACATTCTTCTTCTTCAGACTGAAAATTAGAAAGTCGGAAGTAAAGTAGGTTTTGTAGAGTTTGGATTATAAAAATGTTTAAAAGCATATAAAATTAAAAATATGCTATCAAATTTTATGGGGTTTGCAGTAAAATGATAAGAAACATTAGCCTCGTTGATTTAAACAATAAAAAATTTTGCCTGGAGGGGACCTTTAATGAATATGACAACTTGTTACCAGTTAATGGTTTTCAAAACTCTGATTGCTCCAGCACATTATTTGGCCCAGCCTGCAACTTCTTCACTTTGGTGGATGCAACACCACATTGCACAAATGCAGCTCTAGAATTTTCAAGGAAGAGTTTCAAGGTCGAGTGATTAGCAGAAGTACGGAAATAAAATTCCTGGTCAGCACACAGTCCAGATATCAACTCTTTGGACTTTCGCATATGGGCTGCTGGCTGCTGCACAAACTCGAATTTACAAAGGGAAAAAAACAGATCCCAATGAGTCTCGTATATAATGTGCTCAAATCTCCGCTCAAAAATATAACAATAAGACTTTCAAGAAAGTATGCAAGAATGTTCTGAAGCGTGCATCATTCTGTCTTCACATCGGAGGGGGTCATTTTCAACAACTTTTGTAGGACCTCAGGAGATTAGCCTCGTATGATAGAAGACAATAAATGTTTAATAAAAATAAAAATCCTTTCTTTTCCTTCAAAGTGATACATCTATAATGTTATTTGACTTATTTTTAAGTACTTCTAATTCACAATTAAAAAATTAAGTTATCTGATGAAACACAGTGTAGCAGTATGGTTTTGATAATTTTTGCTGCAGCCAATAATTGAATATCGTGATTAAGTTTAATAACTATCAGTCTATTAGACTTAATATACAGCTTATGGACTATACAATACATCCACTGACACACTGTGATCCATCAGAAACGACATTTTTAAATTGCGAATTAGAAGCACTTCTAATGCATCAACTGTCATCATAGATACACCACGTTGATGAAAAGAAAGTATTATTATTAAACATTTATTGTCCAATATATATATGGCTATATCATATGAACCACATCTCCTGTGGCTCTACAGAAGTCCAGCCTGAAGACAGAACAAAGCAAACTTCGAAACATTCTATCAAATTTATTAGAGGTCTCCGGGTTATACCTTTCAGCGAAACTTTAAACACTTTGTATAAGAGACACAATGGAATATTCTTTTTCATATATAAACTCGAGTATGTGCAGCAGTCAAGAATAGAAAATCCAAAGGGTTGAGATATTGATTGTGTGCTGGCCAGGAATTTTCCGTTCTTCTGCTAATGAATCGACCTCTAACCTTTTCAATGAGAAATTCTAGAACTGCATTTGTTCAATGTGGTGGAGCGCCGTCTTGCATCCACCAAAGTGAAGAACGAGATGCAGTATGGACCAAATAAGGGGTGCTAGTTTGGTATGCGATCTGTAAGGTTAATGTGATCTGATAATGCATTAGTGTTTATATTTTAATAATTATGATAATTTTTCTTTTTAAGTAACTGTGATACAATACAAACAATATAGATGAGATGATATTGTCACAATCCATTAAAAGTAAAAGAAACATATATTAATTGCTTAATTTTACTTTATATTCATATAAGTTTAGTAGGATGTAGTCTATATAACGATATTTTCTTGAAGTATTTCCATAAGGCTTTGCATATGTAAATGGTATATAATTATTTAAGGAAATAAAATATTAAATATATTTTGTATCTCGTATACCTGTTTGTATCTTTTATATTTGCTAATAAATTCTAAATAGATTGCATGCCAAACCAGTAAATGATGATCAGATCGCATATAAACTAGCACCAAATAATATCCTGTAGCTGAGATATGAAACACCATTAACCGATGACAAGTTGTCATCATCATCAAGGAATGCATGAAAGATTATATCCTTTCAATTAATAATGGCAATAAAGATATTACCTTAGCATCATACCTATCATTTATTCCGTTGATATTTCAGAGATTTTCATTAGTGTACCTGACGATCCTCCACAATGGAGTTATGGAGAGCCTGGGTGGTTCACCTCCTGAATCACTGTTTCTGTTCTTTTTGGTTTTGTTATCATTTTCTTTTCTTGTGAATAGAACGAGTTTCATTGAATAGACCATGAAATCTTGTGAACTTTTTCAGGTGGTAAGATTTAGCCGCCCTTCCACTTGTCATGGAGTGAAGCATGAATTTTCGACATACTGTTAAGAAGAAGGTGTTTTGGCAAACTACAGAGTACAGGATGATGCATTTCTTCTTAAATTCAAAAACAGTTTTAAGGTTAAAGAAAAATGCTAATATTAATAGGATAAAATCCATTCTTTATACTTTATGAACATAATGACGTCCTCCCATTTGCAATGTATAAAATGACGCTTCTGACGAAACACAGTGTTAGCATGTTCAACGCAATTAAAATAATCAAATAACTGACCAGTCTGAGGAATTATCCGTAGATTTTTTTCAGAAACGTTAATTTTTTTGAAAAGTGCCCCCCCTTGACCAAATCCTAGATACGCCCCTGTGTTACATAATGTTATGTGTAAATTAAATGGGAAGAAATGAAGTGATGTGTCCTGGTATCGATCTTGGGACCCTCCGTCTTCGTGCCTGAAACTCTGTCACATGGCCACTGTGGATGTATTAGACTAAAAAAAAATTTTGATATTAAACGACCCGGAGATACTCAAAGATATTTTAAAGTGAATATAACAATACAGGCAAGCACCGCTTTTTTAATCAAAATCACAACTTATTCTTATTACAAATAGTAAAGAGTTGGTTAAATTTTTATATAATTGTAACTCCTTAAAATTTTCGTTCCTTCTGAGTTCAAATTAAAGAAAATGTTTTGAGGCCACGACTTAGAAGAAATTAATATATAATTAGATTTTTATAATTATTGTGTTTCATTGAACAAACAGGAATTTTGTGCTCTGTGAAATATTTTTAGCAGTAAGGTATATGTTCCAAGTTATTAATAGGGTCTATATTTTCGAACACGTGATAAAGGAAAATATAATAATTATTATTTAACTACTATTTAATTCGTAACATAATAACTGAAGGTATGATACCAATTGAAATAAAAGTTAAATAATGATTAAATATAGATTTATTGAGTCCGATTACCACTTTAAGTTTAATTATTTATAATGTGAATCACTGAATTTTAATTGTCTCATTTGCTCCGCTTTTGGCACTAGGTGAAAGCTCAAGTTATCAGATATGGGGTTCCGCATTTTACGTAGAAAAATTATTTAGGAATTGATTTTTATTTCTAAACTTGTATTTTACGTACTGGTATCATGGATACCAATTTAAGTAAGAATTAAATAATGATAATTATTATATTTATTTCTTATGTATCCGAAAATGTGGAAACATCCGATAACACTGAATCTACTCTAAAATGGAACATGTTAAATAGCCCATCAACTTTTAATTATTTACGTTAAGTAGAGGATTAACGTCTGCTTCGGAACGAAAGTCCATGTCGCTGACGTCAAAAGGAAATGAAATACAAGGTACTGGAAGAAGCAGTCAGAAAGGAAAGTGGCTCCATGGACAAAGTTACGACGCTCATGGATGCTGAAAAGCTACTCCGTGAATGCTGTCACTTACCGAGGAATGTGACAAAAATGGTCACAAGCACCGGTGGCTGCACTCAAGGATGGAAGAGGGAAATGAAGAGGCGATAATAAATGAAGCCTACGAGCCTACCTAACACAAGATCTAAGACCTCGTAATTGTAGAGCATAATCCTAGCGCTAATCCTCTAAAATTGCATGGAGAGTTAAAACATGACAAAAATAAAATAAACGACACGTGATCCAAATTACAACAGTTTGGGACCCAAGGCACGCCACCCCTTCTCTTCCATTCACCAAAGACAGCTTCAGGAACCCCTCGGTGCTTATTTACAATAAGCAGTTTAGAATAGATTTATTTTTTTATTTATTTATTTATTTATTTATTTATTTCCTCAAAAAACCCTTACAAAGAAGTAGAAGAGTCGGGTTAGTCTCTCCTACTCCATCTATCAATACAGGGAAAATTCATTAAAAATTTGAAAGAGGGCCCGGTAAGCTACGAGGCTTTAAGGGCATCCTATTTAAACACACGATAAATATATAACAATCATCAATACAATGATATACAAGTAAAAGTTTAATCAATACAAAAGCAACTTCTTGAGTACACTTATAAGGAACTGACTTTTAATTGTTAAAAAAAAATTCTTCTCAGTTTATCATCACTACTTATACAAAAGAAGTTTTATATTTCCAAATACATAACATTACACATTAAAGGATCACAAAGGAGATAATGCGTAGCATGCACAAGAAGCACAACTAAATGTTGTACTTTACAAATAATGAAGCCTTGTACACCGAACAGAACCTATTTATGGATTGTTCACCTCGCAAATCAAGAGGCAAGGCATTCCACAATTTAATACTAGTGTACAAAAATGAATTCTGACTCCTAGATTTACGATAGAATGGTAAACAAAGTTCACCAACATTTCTTGATTCATAACAATAAATGCACTGACCATCGAAAAATCTCTTGATTGATTACCCATCTCATTTTCACGGTACTTGAGGAACCCTGTTCAACAACCAATGCTCCAGTATCGCTTACTTTACGTTGATCCAGTGTACAATAGCACTAGTGTGCCAATGTCCCATCGCACCTTTTCAACTGTCGTTTAAAGGGAGCATTACGTACGTTATATAGAAAGATACAATCCAATTGAATAGAAATAATTCATACATTTCTATAAATATTAGAAAAAAGGGAGATAAGATAATGAATTTCCAAATTCGAAACGATTCTTTTAAAACTACGTATCTGTTTTCGTACTTCTGGTCGAAGTATAAATTCAAATATCGTTTGGAAACAGACATGCCAACACCAAGATGATGATGTTAAACCCATGTATCGGTTTTCGTGTTTCAATCCGAAGTGTAAATTCAGATATCATTTAGAAACAGACATTCCGATATCTACTATGAATCGAAATGGTTGCTAAGTCGTGGCCTCAAAATATTTTCTTTAATTTGAACTCATAGAGAACGAAATTTTTAAGGAGTTACAATTATATAAAAAAATGACCAACTCATTACTATTTTAAATAAGAATAAGTTGTGATTTTGGTTATAAAAGCGGTGCTTGCCTGTATTGTTCTATTCACTTTAAAATTTCTTTAAGTATCTCCGGGTCGTTTAATATCAAAAAATTTTTATGGTAAAATGCATCCACGGTGGCAAAGTGGCAGAGCTGCTGGCACGAGGACGGATAGACCCACGAACGATACCCGGACACATCACTTCATTTCTTCTCATTTAATTTATATATAACATTAAGTAACATAAATCAAATTGATATGTATCTAAACGTACAGTATGTTATATCAATGAAGTAAGAGTTTTCAAATTTAATTTATTTATTTATTGCATGCAAGTGGATATCGTTTCGAAGCATATTAGATATATAATTAGGCGTCTGTTCGATGCAGAATCCTCATGTATGTTAGATGTCGTAATTTTTCTTTCTATTCAACGCTGTTTTAACGGTATCGCTTCGATGCCAAATATACTTGATATGATGCGGTTTAGCGGTGCAAACGGATATTGGATTGATGTCTACTTGATGTCACCATGTCTAATTTGTTACTGGAATTCAATGTCGGAAGAGAAGTTATACAGAGTTGTTTAGACATCGAATAGATACATTCATGTTTGCTGGGAACAAGTATATACCTATTATTATTGTATCTTTTCAATCTATTTTAATGCCATACAATGCTCAGGGGGTGCTTGAGAAAAGCAAGGAGTGTGCGAGAAAAATACCTAAAGAACCACTGCCATAGACCATACTAGGTACAATATTGGAACATCTGCGATTAAACGAATGACGTCACACATGGTGTTTCCAATTTTTAAAATAAGAACTGTGATACCTATTAGTCAGTTAAATGTGCATCTTCATGGAAATTAACTTAAATAAAATTGTGTTCTTAAGACGTTTTACACTCTAATCACTAATAAAATTCTACTTTATAGCCTTCAAATCCTTCAGTAGAGTAATTAAAGGTGGCTGAAGGGTTTAAGACAATTTTGCATTTATCTGATTAAATAAGAATTTATTTTGAAAATTTCATTCGTCGAAATGTGCTTAAAGGTCTTCTCCAGGCTCCGGGAAAAAATTGAGTTTATAACATAATATTATAGAACTAAGGTCTACGATCATTATTCTGCAAACCGCATACAATTCGGTTCAATATATATTTTATAATTTGTTTTTAAAGTTTTTAATACTCTGTGAGCAACAATTGAGCGAATCACTAATCTGATGCTCAAGAAGAAGATTGTACACTCTTTGCTTTGATTACAAATTTGAATTTTATAAACAAACCATGCGTTTTAAAACTTCATTTAAATTATTTTATATACTAATTGTTTCCGAAAGTATATAAACGTTTCTATTATATGTTCATTCAATTTTGTACCTTTACACGAATATTATATGGATTTATTTAACCTAATACCTAGTTGACAATCAAAACAAATGGTGTACATTCTTTTTCTTCAGGCTGAAAATTTCTTAAATTAGTAAGTTGGAAGTAAAATAGGTTTTTTAGAGTTTTGATTTTAAAATTTTTTAAAAGCATATAAAATTAAAAATATGCTACCAAATTCGATGCGGTTTGCAGCAAAATGATAAGAAACATTAGCCTCGTTAAATAAAGCAATAAAAATATTTGCTTGGAGGGGACCTTTAAAATAACCTTTTACAATAGATAATCAGGTTTATATGTTAGATAAGGGTCACTTGAGTGTTCCATTTTAGGTACAACCGTACAATAGGTTTAGTGCAAAACTTCCATCTTACATTTTTCAACTTTTAAGTTTGCCAATAAGCCAACTTTAAGTACAAAGCTGCCAACCTGGTACCAATGTATAGGTATTTGAAAAAATATATTTTTAAAAAATTGCATTTAAACTAGGGTAAATTACGAATTATCGGTCAGTTTCACATCTTGAGTCACATAAAAAAAACTATGTCATAATTGTAATTTTATTTATATTGGTATCCATGATACCTGTAAGTATCACTGATACCAATTAAAATAAAATTACTATTATTATATCGTTTTTTCTTATATGACCGAAGATGTGAAACTGACCGCTTGAACACTGAGCTCCATCAGAAACGTTATTTTTAAATTGTGAATTGGAAAAAAATTAAAATGCTTCAAGTCATATTATTTATGGGTGTAGGTCATAAGCCCCCCGGGTCATAAGCCCCCCCGGTCATGAGCCCCCCTAGGTGATAAGCCCCCCCCGGTCATGAGCCCCCCTGTTTTTAAATCCTTATTTACCTATATTATTTAATCCTTATTGACACTTTTGTAGTTCATTACTGATTAGACATAAAATATATGTATATCGGGGGGCGTGCCGCCCCCCGAACCCCCCTGTCAGGTCATTAAACAATCATGAAGTGTGCAGTACAACAATCTAGCGGATACAACAAACTACATTAGCAACTCTTAGTTATTTCTATGTAAGTAGTTCTTCATTTGTTTAACTAGGTAAATAAGGATTAAAAAACATGGAGGGGGGGCTCGTGACCGGGGGGGCTTATGACTTAGGGGGGCTTATGACCAGGGGGGCTCGTGACCGGGGGGGCTCATGACCGGGGGGGCTCTTGACCGGGGGGGCTCTTGACCGTACCCCATTATTTATATAAGCCATTTTCGTCCTATTAATATTAGCATTGATCTTCAACTATCCTCAACCTGAAAAATGCTTTCTTAACTTTACAAGAAATGGATTGTATACCAAAAATCAAAACTCTCTGTCATAGAGTAAAGACGTGTACCGCACTGTCAATACTGTGATCATTTCATCAAGTTAAACTTAGTGTGTTTCTCTAGCCACTAGTTATGGATGCTAAACGTAAACAAAAGCAGCCTGCTCCTATTAGGGTGAACACAGATGATGAGGCTAATAGTTCTGAAGTGAATCATGATCTATCAAAGCTCTCTGAAGAAAGTAAAATCCTACTCTCCGTGCTGACTGATAAACTAAACGACGTAGTCAAGGAAATTATTAGTGAGTCTCGTGAACGAGATAAGAAAATAGAAGTCCTAGACTTCGAGCTTACTAAGATTAAGCGTGAAAATGCTCTGCTACGTACTCGCTTGGAGGATGTAGTCTTATCAAAGAGCTGATTCGTTTATTCTTTCTGGACTTAATATTCCGGAATGTACCAAGTCTGGGGAGATATGTGCTGAGGTAGTTTGCTCTACACTGAAAACCGCCTTAACCTAGTAATTGGTACTGATATGATAGCTTCAGCTAATCGTCTGGGCAAGGTACCAATTAATCAGGGACTTGATAAAAGATATAACTTACTAATTAAAGATGTTAGTTTACGTTTGAGGACATTGGAATAATGGCCTAAATATTCTAACTTAACATAAATTGGTTTCCTAGAACAAGTTATTTTAGAAGGAGGTGGATTATATAAATTGTCTATGGTCTTCCTAAACATACTATCTATAATTTTGTTTGTGAACTTATTTCTCAAAAAATATTCCCTAAGATAAGACAATTCATTTTCAAACAAAGTTACATTAGAACAAATCCTAAAGGCCCTATAAACTAAACATGAAATAATATTGAGTTTAAAACTAAAAGGAATAAAAGAATTAAATTTCATACAAAGGCCAGTGAACGTTTTTTTGCGATATACAGAAGTAATAAATTTATCATTTTCTCTACTTATTAAAACGTCTAAGAAATTTAATTTGGAATCAATTTCAGTCTCACAAGTGAATTTAATTTTAGAATGTTGAGAATTTAAATAGTTTAGAAATTTTGTAATGTGAGAACTGTGCCTAAAAAGAATGAAAGAATCGTCAATGTATCTTTTATAAACTATTGGTTTAAAGTCAGGACAATTATTGAGCCAATTTACTTCATGATAGCACAAGAAAACGTTCGCTAGCGTTGGACCTAAGGGATTACCCATAGCTACACCAAAGACAATATATACACCGTCAAACTGAGAATATAAAACATTATTAAAAATAAATAACACCTCCATTTCCAGAAGATTCTTAAAATATAATTTTGAAAAAGAAGGGACATCATAAATATTGTTGTCATTGGAATCCATTTTTATTTATGAACAGAAGCCCCAATTAAATTCACAAGGGGCTTCAACTGAATTATTTATTTTAAAATGATTTTTTCTTTTATATGTAGATTGTTTTTCACTGAGTTCATTTATTTGTTTATTTAACTCAATTAATTGTAACATTAGTGATATTTATTGATTTCTGTATCCTAGATAGGAGAATTTTGTATTTATATAGTAGAATTAAGATATGTTTAGGTTTTCCTGAGGATGATTTTTTGAAAAAATCGAAAGCTTGAAGAAATATGGACTTTTTTATTACCACCCTTGTTTTTATCTTCATTATTAAAATTCGGTTTCCACGGAACAAATCTATTATTGAAAATTTAAAACAACAGTAGTTACCTGAATAAATTGATTAGTAAAGAATTAAGATCTGCTTTGAGGCCAAAGCCCAAAGTGTGCATGCTTGACTTTATCTTCTTAAACCAATTCTTGTTTTATTTTCAGTTAAAAAGCCAATTTTGTGCCATATTTTCAATTTTTTTTTCGAAGAATTCAAGCAAAAATAAACATTTAAACATAGGAATTAAATAAAAAAATTGAAGCTAATTAGTCTATTAGACTATCAGATATCTCCCAAGACTCAGGCTCAGGGTATTAACCTGTGCCTAAATTAATGTTACCATAGGAATTAAATCAAAATCTTCCGCAGCTAAATTAATGGTAACATAGGAATTAATTAAAGATCTCCCACAGAGATCTAAAATTTTTTTAAATTGGGCTCAGATTTGCTTCAGAGAATCTTTGAAAAATGTTCCATATTCCGCAGACTGGCCTGCCAGGTCATTAAACAATCACGAAGAGAAGTTTGCAGTAGGTACAACAAACTACTGGGAGCAACAAACTACATAACAGCCATATATATACGATGAGACCATTGATAGAAAGTTGATACTTTGAGACCATTGCCCAAGAAGGTTATGTTTCTTCTGTCTAAAATTTTAAAAATATAGTTCAAAACGTCTAAGAATTGTTAGGTTATCGTTCAAATAAAATAAGTTTTTAAAAATACTGTTATTAATGAATATGGTAATAAAAATAGTTAAGATTAACGATAATAATTTTGAAGATATTATTTTCAGGATATCGTGTTATAAGGTTAATAAGGTATTTATACCTATTTTTTTTAAATACAGTTTTTAAAGTATATTATTCTTTGAATATAATATTTTTTGATATAGCTAGGTTATTAAAATAACAATAAAGATATTGTTTCTAAAAATACGTAAACAGTCTATAAGGTTTTTGAGTTAATGTCTCCACCGCCAAGTTCCTATCGAAACAGTGCAGTATGTATATTCTGAAATATTGCACTAGCGCAGACTTTTCTCTGATTGGTCGGCCAACAACTACCAAGGAGAAGGGGGTGGAGTCTTCTTATATGCAGTCTAATGGTGCGTTCCCGTGATGACGAACTCGAAGGACGTCCCTCAGTTCTACGAGAACCAACCGTGACGTCAAAAACGTAAACAAACATTCAAAAAGATGGCGGGAACAATAATTGTTGCTATAAATAATCGACATAATATTATTTATTTCTCATTTTATTATTTAGGGTAAGTAACGAATTATTGGTCAGTACTACATCTTCGTTCATAAAAGGAAAAACAATATAAAACTTAATATTATTATATAGCACTGTGTAATTATAATAATTTTTATATTATTTTTTCTTATTTTACTAGTTTTAACAAAAGTAATCGGATGATGAAAATGAAAACCAGTGCTTGATTACATCTCTACAGACTCTACTCGATCGTTTGTTTCACTCCTCAACTATTATTACTTTTCGGTTTGGTCTGTTTTCTTATTTATATAAGATGAACTCTGGACCGACGCCCGTTCTTGTTGGTAAGTTAATAAAATTGATGTTTGGAGAGAGATATCTTTGTAAGAAAACGGCAATAAACTTAGATATATAGATATTTTTCAAAGATAAAGATATTCATCATGATATACCTAGGTAGTTTTCGTAAATAATGATATCATTTAATTAAGATAACTACTGAAGTAGTCATTGGCTAGGTATATTATGAACTAACCTAGGAAGCTCAAAATTTCACTTTATACATCACCGTATATACCTAGCTATGTATAAATATCCTTAGATATTAGGAATATACCTAGGTAGGTTCAGTCTAGTTCTAATTTATTAATAAATTTCCATTGCCTAGTTCTATAGTAGTTAGAAACTATGTATTTGAATAGTTTAACTCTTTAACAGACCGAACTCAAATCTTTCATGAACATACATACCTACTACGGTTATTATTACTACACTATAATAATAGGCTTGTTACTATATTTTTGGGAGAGTATTTATTTTATCCTACTCCTACAAATGGATGTTAACTGGGAATTTGTAAGTGTTCTCATGATATCTTATTTATCAGGGGTTGGAAAACTTTAAGCCAATTTTAGATCCACAATTAATAAAAAGATTAAATCCAAGCCAATTTTGCCTTATTTTAGATTACAAATTAACAATCGGAACCTTAAATTTTTTTTTTTAATTCAGTACTAGGTACCTACCCAGCAAACATGAATGTATCTATTCGATGTCTAAACGACTCTGTAAAACCTCTCTTCCGACATCGAATACCAGTAACAAATTAGACATGGTGACATCAAGTAGATATCAATCCGATATCCGTTTGCACCGCTAAACCGCATCATATCAAGTATATTTGGCATCGAAGCGATACCGTTATAACAGCGTTGAATAGAGAGATAAAGTACGACATCCAACATACATAGGGATTCTGCATCGAACAGACGCCTAATTATATATCTAATATGCTTCGAAACGATATCCACTTGCATCCAATAAATAAATAAATTAAAATAGAAAACTCTTACTTCATTGAAATAACGTATTGAACGTTTAGATGCATATCAATTCGATTAATGTTACATAGTGTTATAAATAAATTAAATGGGAAGAAATGAAGAGATACGTCCAGTCTAATATGCTTCGAAACGATATCCACTTGCATCCAATAAATAAATAAATTAAAATAGAAAACTCTTACTTCATTGAAATAACGTATTGAACGTTTAGATGCATATCAATTAGATTCATGTTACATAATGTTATATATAATTTAAATGGGAAGAAATGAAGTGATGTGTCCCGGTATCGTTCGTGGGTCTATACGTCCTCGTGCCTGTACCTCTGTCATGTTGCCACCGTGGATGCATTTTACTATAAAAATTTTTTGATATTAAGCGACCCGGAGATACTTGAAGATATTTTAAAGTGAATAGAACAATACAGGCAAGCACCGCTTTTATAACCAAAATCACAACTTACTCTTACCACAAATAGTAATGAGTTGGTCAAATTTTTATATAATTGTAACTCCTTAAAAATTTCGTTCTCTATGAGTTCAAATTAAAGAAAATGTTTTGAGGCCACGACTTAGAATACAGATGAAAGCTCTGTGATGCATTAATTAAAATTAATAGATAATTAGATTTTTATAATTATTGTGTTTCATTGAACAAACAGGAATTTTGTGCTCTGTGAAATATTTTTAGCAGTAGGGTATATGTTCCAAGTTATTAATAGGGTCTATATTTTCGAACACGTGATAAAGGAAAATATAATAATTATTATTTAATTACTATTTAATTAGAAACATAATTGCTGGAGGTATGAAACCAAATGAAATAAAAGTTAAATAATGATTATTATATATAGATTTATTGAGTCCGATAACCACTTTAAGTTTAATTATCTATAATGTGAATCACTGAATTTCAATCTTCTCATTTGCAGCTTTTAGCACTATGGTGAAAGCTCTAGTTATCGGATATGGGGTTCCGCATTTTACGTAGAAAAATTATTTAGATATTGATTTTAATTCTAAATTTGCATTTTACGTACTGGTATCATGGATGCCAATTTAAGTAAGAATTGAATAATGATAATTATTATTATTATCGAACAGACGCCTAATTATATATCTAATATGCTTCGAAACGATATCCACTTGCATCCAAAAAAATAAATTAATAAAAATTGAAAACTCTTACTTCATTGATATAACGTACTGTACATTTAGATGCATATCAATTTGATTAATGTTACATAATGTTATGTGTAAATTAAATGGGAAGAAATGAAGTGATGTGTCCGGGTATCGTTCCTGTGCCCATCCGTCCTCGTGCCTGTACCTCTGTCACATTGCCACCGTGAATGCATTTGACTAAAAAAAAAAATTTGATATTAAACAACCCGGAGATACTTAAAGATATTTTAAAGTGAATAGAACATACAGGCAAGCACCGCTTTTATAACCAAAATCACAACTTACTCTTACCACAAATAGTAATGAGTTGGTCAAATTTTTATATAATTGTAACACCTTAAAAATTTCGTTCCCTATGAGTTCAAATTAAAGAAAATGTTTTGAGGCCACGACTTAGAATACAGATGAAAGCTCTGTGATGCATTAATTGAAATTAATAGATAATTAGATTTTTATAATTATTGTGTTTCATTGAACAATCAGGAATTTTGTGCTCTGTGAAATATTTTTAGCAGTAGGGTATATATTCCAAGTTATTAATAGGGTATGTATTTTCGAACACGTGATAAAGGAAAATATAATAATTATTATTTAAGTACTATTTAATTAGTAACAAAATAGCTGAAGGTATGATACCAATTGAAATAAAAGTTAAATAATGGTTATTATATAGATTTATTGAGTCCGATTACCACTTCAAGTTTAATTATCTATAATGTGAATCACTGAATTTTAATAGTCTCATTTGCAGCTTTTGGCACTAGATGAAAGCTCAAGTTATCGGATATGGGGTTCCGCATTTTATGTAAAAAATTATTTATGTATTGATTTTTATTTCTAAACTTGTATTTTACGTACTGGTATCATGGATACCAATTTAAGTAAGAATTTAATAATGATAATTGTTATATTTATTTCTTACATATTCGAAAATGTAGAACCGTTCGATAGCACAGAATTTACTCTAGAATGGAACATGTTAAAGAGCCCATCAACTTTTAATTATTTACGTTTAGTAGAGGTCTGCTTCGGAACCAATGGCCATGTCGCTGACGTCAAAAGGAAATGAAATACAAGGGACTGGAAGAAGCAGTCAGAAAAAAAGGTGGCTCCATGGACAAAGTCACGACGCTTATGGATGCTGAAAAGCTACTCCGTGAATGCTGTCACTTACATAGGAATGTGGCAAAAATGGTCACAAGCACCGGTGGCTGCACTCAAGGATGGTAGAGGGAAATGAAGAGGTGATAGTAAATGAAATCTACGAGCTTATCTAACACAAAATCTAAGACCTCGTAATTGTAGAGCATAACCCTAGCGCTATCCTCTAAAACTGCATGAAGAGTTAAAAACACTATAAACATGGTAAACATAAAATAGACAATATATAATCCAAATTACAACAGTTTGGGACCCAAGGGACGCCACCCACTTCTCTTCTATTCACCAAAGACAGCTTCAGGAACCCCTCAGGGCTTATTTACAATAAGCAGTTTAGAATTGATTCATAATAATAAATGCACTGGCCATCTAAAAATCACTTGATTGGTTATCCATTTAGTTTTCACGGTACTGGAGGAACACTGTTCAACAACCGATGTTCCAGTATCGCTTACTATTCGTTGATCCAGTTCACAACCGTACTAGCGTGCCAATGCCCGATCGTACCTTTACAACTGCCGTAGTCCCCTATAAGTGTATTAATTATTGGGAATAGTTTAAAGTGAGTATTACGTATGTTATATAGAAAGCTACAATCCAATTGAATAGAAATAATTCCTACATTTCTATACGTATTATAAAACAGGAAGAAAAGAAAATGAATTTCCATATTTGAAACGATTTTTTTAAAACTACGTATCTGTTTTCGCACTTCTGGTCGAAGTGTAAATTCAGATATCGTTTGGAAAGAGACATGCTGACGTCAAGATGATGCTGTTAAAACCATGTATCGATTTTCGTGTTTCTACTCGTAGTGTAAATTCCGATATCATTTAGAAACAGACATTCCGATATCTTCTATGAGTCGAAATGGTTGCTAAGTCGATACCCTCCATTGGCGCTACGAATTCGACAGCAAACGGCATCGAATCGACATTCATATGTTTGTTGGGTAGCTAGCTACAGTTCATTCACAATTTTTTTTTCAGTGTTCAAAGATTTCAATAACGATTACTGGCTGGATGAGGCAGCGTAGATCCCATTCACTGGAAATGTTGACAAGATTGGAGATATATACTTTTCAGCAGATTATACTGTACAATATAATCTTGTGTGGCTATCAAGGTAAGTTGAAATTTAATCAGCTAGCTATCTGTTAAAGTAGTCATGCTTAAACAGTCTTTCCTCTTCTGTAAAGATTATTTTAAATGTAAAATACAATCTTATAAAACAAATAATATTAGGCTTATAGTTTGGGTAATGGTCAGGGTAAAGCTTCAATTTTATTTTCAAAGGGAATATTGAATATATTCTTCATCAAATTAGATCTATTTCTAAGATGATCAAATCGTAATTGCTTTCATATGATCACAGTACTAGTTTTAATACATGCATTACCCCAATACTCAATCATCGCACTGACTATGCTGTATTGTAGCTAGAATACGATATCAGTTCAATTGATAAGCTTTCTTTCTTAAATTCCTTTAAACTTTTTTCAGATTGTTTGCTGAATTCGTGGGGCAACCACTTCTAAATTCTGAACCATCATTTGAGTTGGACGTTGTTCAGCAGTTGGAATCGGAGGCAACTGAAAACCCTATTGAAGATGTAAGTGCTGCATAATGCTTAGAGGAGTTCATATCTTATGTAGGGATGGAACGAGGTATTGATATTAGAATCGGCAACTATCAAACTTTTTATGTTGTTGACTGAAATTTGCTATCAGCCTAAAATCACTATAATTCCATCCCTAATTTTAATATAATAATTTGAAAAAAATTGCATCATGTTCTCTCATTCAGGTTGTAGTGATGGAGGTAGCAGATGGTTTCACCGTCGAGGAATCACAATTCCTCATAAAACTCATGAAAGGTTTTCTTGCAGAGCAAGAGGAACCTCCTTCTTCTTTGCTAGAGCTAAATGATCGAATAATGTTAGGAAAAAATAACAGAAGAAAATTAAATTCAGAATTTGCTGAAAAATTGAAGGAAAAATTCCAAAGAACTTTTTGGCGGACAAAGTAAAGAGGAAATGGCACGGACTCATTCATAGCTACAAAAAAGCAAAAGATAATAACATGAAAAGTGGAAGAGCTCCATCCAAGTTCCATCATTATATTGAGATGGATGCTTTGTTCTGTAACGCTGCTGATATCACTTTCCCTGTTACTGGAGATGTTTCTGGAATATTACGAGTGAATCAGGACATTCAGGTTAGTTTGATAAAATAATGCATGACTTTATGTTAGTTGATGAAGGTTTTTCTTGAAAAACGCTATTTGGACTAGTTACATATTTCATTTGAACAATTAATTGGTGTCTAATATGACATTTATTCAAAAGGAAGAAGATGTGGACGATTTGGAGGTGGCGGGTCCATCTAGGAAAAGGCCAAGGAGTGGAGGCAATAAAGAAACCGAATTGTTGACCTTCCTAAAAGAGTCGGAAGATAGGAAAAATTCTATGATGGAAAAATTAGTCACACAATTTTCAAGAAGTAATGATATAATGGAAAAATATTTATCTTTCATCATGAAGGAATAAGGTTGAAGTACCTAGCTACTTAAATTTTTGTTTTTTGACAAGTATAGGTATGAGTTATTTATTTTTTTGTTATCTACTAGCTAATATAGCTAAGCAATGAACTGTGATTTTTTTTATATAATTTAAACAGTAGTCATTAAAGGATATTATAAAGTGCTTATATATTAAATGAATATAATATTAGCCTAATACAGTATTGTTTCAATTAAATCCATCTTCCTGCCGAGGACATCCTAGAGGATGATCTTCACATGTGTGATCACTGTTGATGGAAAGGTTATGGAGAGAGCAAGCAGCTATTATCAACTTACCACAATTGACAAGATTAGAATTTTGAAGGTCTCGAACACGTCGAAACTTGCACTTAAGACGTCCAAAACAGTTTTCAATGACCACACGTCCTCTACTAATTAGAAGATTGTTTTGGATGTCTTCATCTGTCAGATTTCCATAATCTTTCTTCGGTGTTAAGATGAAATTAGAGAAGTCTCGCGCTGCGTAAGCAGTATCTCCCAATAGATACATATTGCCCATTTTCTCTTCTCTATCTTCGAAGAAGGTACTTTTTCTTAGTACTCGAGAGTCGTGAACCTTCCCAGGAGCACCAACGAAGATGTCTGTGAATCTCATGTTTTCATCACATATACCTTGCAGGATGATGGAATAGTATCCTTTTCTAATAAAAAAAGAATTGCCGCTAGTTTCAGGTTTGTTTATTTTGATGTGACAGCCATCAATTGCACAAATTATGTTCCGTATAGAACATTTCCTACTAAATTGGCTAGAAATTCCAATTCTTTCATGAGGGCTAGGCCACTGGATAATCTCATTGCTGAATTTCATCATAATATCTAGCAAACGAATGATGATACGAGGAGCTTCAGACTTAACAACGTTAAATCGATCTCCAAATTCCCTAAATGAATTCCTGTTTGCCATATACCACAGTAGTATCAGGAGTTGGATTATTATAGGTATTCTTTCTGGACCACCAACCTGATTCTGAGCAAGTTGACGTAAACCTGAGAGTAGGAAAAAATATCAATGTTTAAGGTTATTTCACATTATACCTGCATAAAAATATTTTAAAATTAAAACCATATCAAATTATGTAAACCTGGAAAATCAATATGATCATTGTAGTTACTCCACTCCTTAAAGCTCTACTCTAAACTATAGACGCAGCTTAAAACAAAAAATGGATGACTTGAATGATGTACAAGGACTTTCAGAAGAAAGTTATAAAATAGTTCATTTGCTGTCGGCAAAAATTGAAAGTATAATGAGTAAATTCACGGAATTATTGAAGGAGCGAGATAGTAAAATAGGTCAACTAGAAGGAGAAGTCTCAACATTAAAAAATAAAATATTCTGCAATTTGAAGAGAAGATGGATGACACGGAGTCATTACAAAGGAGAAATGACATTATCATTTCAGGGAAAGTTTTACCTGTTGTGACAGAGGGTGAAAACTGTCGCAAGATAATAAGTGTAATAATTAAGGAGAATATGAAGATGAATATCAAAATGGGAGACATAGTGGAAGCCTATCGTATCGGCAAAAAACCATCTGCACCTACTGAAGACAGAAGAAACTTACTAATCAAAGTAAGTGACAACTAAATAAAACAGGATCTTATCAAGTCATGTAAATCTGTTAAGCCTGTGGGTTTATACGTGAATGAAAACCTACTACCAAAACGAAACAAATTCTTATATGTGTTGCGACAGGCAAAGAAAAAATTTCCTAACATAATTGCTAGCTGCAATAGTGTGGACATGAAGATATTTGTATGGGTGAAACCTCCAAATAAGGAAGCAAGAAATCAGAGAATGAAAGTCTGTAGTGCAACCAAGTTACATGAATTTTGTAGCAGAGTATTAAAGTCATCTCTAACTTCAATTGTCAATGATGCTGATAAGATGGATTTTTATTAAAGCACAAGCTAATTTATGTGGTATGTGAGAGTTTCTTTGGGAACTATCGCTGGCAGTACTGTGTTCTTCTTGGGTTTGTATTTTCACGAAAAACGAATTGAATGAAAACCTAGCTAACACAGAACCTTATTTAAATTATTTTGATGATCTTTTTACCTCTGTGAACTCTACTCAGTCCTCGTGCTATGATATCGATCAATTCAAGTTACTAAAAGTTGAGAATTTTGAAAGGGATGATGCCTTCATATTATCGATTAACATTAGGAGTTTTTATAAACATCGTGATGATCTGTATGCTCTCATTAATTCAATTGAATGTGAACCTGATATATTGATATTAAGTGAAACTTGGTTAACTAACTATGATAAAAGCGATGCAGATTTAGATGGCTATAATGCCTATCATACGGTTAGAGTACATAGAAGAAGTGGAGGTGTGTCAATATACTGTAAGGAAAAGTACAAAGTTATTTTTAATGAAGATCTGTCAGTTTGTAATGAGTGTATTGAGGCTTGTGTTATGGATGTTGTTATAGGTGATTCCACTCTCACTGTGTTTGGTATTTATAGGCCCCATTCGGGAACTATAGAAAATTTTGTAGGGTCATTGAATTCCATGTTTATTGAACAAGATTTTCTTGTGGGTCGTAAAGTGTGTCTGGTTGGTGATATCAATGAGAACTTGCTTAATCAGAATTGTGAAGCAATAAAATTGCTATGTAATTTCATGCAATCATTTCGCTTCATTCCAAAGATAAATCTACCAACTAGATATTCTTCAGATTTAAATATTAATAATCCTACTCTCTTAGACCATGTATGGGTTAACTTTTTAGATGTAGTAATTTCTGGTGTTATTGAAGTAGACATTACTGACCACTGCCCGGTGTTTATTAAATTAAAGTCTGTTTTCTCCTCAAACCAAGAAATGATCAAAGTCACATTTCGTGACCAATCTAGATAGAATATTGAAAGATTTAGAGTTGAGTTGAGCAATTTTGATTGGGATTTTAGCAACTTAGAGAATATGTTATCAATGGTTTATATGAAAAAATATGTACTCTTAAAATTAAAAATGTTTCTATAAAACGTATCAGAATTGTTTAAATTTTAAAATCTGTGGAAGCTAAGTCACGTTATTTTAAATTGTATAAAAGGGGTATAATTACTAAGCAGGAGAACAATGAATATAAAAATAGACTGAATTCAGTCATTAGGCAAGCAAAGCGAACGTACAATCATAATTATTTTGAAGAATATAAATCTAACGCCAAAAAGACATGGGACGGTATTAGGTATTTAATGGGGCGAGGTAAAAAGAAGAACAAACCAATTGAACGCATATGTTTTGAGGGCGAAGAAACAAGGAATGAGAAGGAAATAGTTGATGTCTTTAACACCCACTTCGCAACCATCGCAAGTAAGCTACAGGAATCGCTTCCAGAAAGTGATATCAATTCAGCTACTGATTCTTTCTTTAATGTTCAACCTAATTCATTCTACCTATTTCCTGTGAGCATCGCCGAATGCCAAAATATAGTATCGAAACTTGAAAATACGTCTTTTGGTTTAAATCAAATCTCAGTCAAATTATTCAAAGACTTATCGAATACTTTAATAGCTCCACTTACAATATTAATAAACGAATTTTTCAACACTGGAATCTTCCCCCAACTTTTGAAAAAAGCAACAATCACACCGATCTTCAAGGGCGGAGATCCTCTCGATGTAACTAATTATCGACCTATATCAGTTTTACCACTTTTAAGCAAGATATTTGAGAGATGTATGGCTGAGAGGATGACTAGCTTCCTAACTAAATTCTCGATATTGTCGCCTCAACAGTTTGGGTTTCAAAAAAATAAATCAACAGTTGATGCAGTTGCGACAATAACTGACTTTGTTTATGATATACTAAACAATAAACAGCATACGATTGCAGTTCTTCTAGATTTATGCAAAGCGTACGATACCGTTAACCACAAAATTCTGTTGAATAAATTGTTCCTGTATGGATTTAGGGGTATTACGTGGCGGTGGTTTAAGAGTTATTTGGAGGATAGGAGTAATTGTGTAAAGATTGGTAAATCATTTTCTAGTTTCCGAACTGTTAATAAGTCTATCCCTCAAGGTTCAGTTTTGGGGGGAATTCTCTTCCTTTTGTACATAAATGACCTTCCAAATGTATCTACCAAAGTGACCTCTGTATTGTTTGCTGATGATACTGCTCTACTACTTTCCCATTCTAACTATGCTTCTTTAGTGCATGAATTTAATGGTGAGTTGTCACTAATTGGCGAATGGTTGGTGAAAAAGGCGGTAGTAACCGCCTAGATCAAATTGATGCTGAAATGAGTATACTGTTAAATTCCAGGGAGATTAAGTCTTCTAAAGAAACAAAATATTTAGGTGTCATTATCGACAGCAATCTTTCTTTTAGACATCATGTGAATTGTGTAGCGGATAAGATATCCAAGAATGTTGGTGTATTATACCCAGCTAACCATATCCTCTAAGTCCCGCGTGGGACAGAGGGGGACATCCCTCGCTAGCGAGGGACGGGGGATTTCAGACGTCTCCAAACGTCTGAAATCCCACGTCTTTCCAACGTCTGAAATCCCACTCACGTCCCACGTCTTATACAAGCGGGATGTCCCTCGTCTGTCCCACGTCTTAAATCCCACGTCTTTCCCACGCGGGATGTCCCTCTCTGTCCCACGCGGGATGTCCCTCTCTGTCCCACGCGGGATGTCCCTCTCTGTCCCACGTGGGATGTCCCTCTCTGTCCCACGCGGGATGTCCCTCTCTGTCCCACGCGGGATGTCCCTCTCTGTCCCACGCGGGATATCCCTCTCTGTCCCACGTGGGATGTCCCACGTGGGATGTCCCTCTCTGTCCCACGCGGGATCTCCCTCTCTGTCCCACGCGGGATGTCCTTCTCTGTCCCACGTGGGATGTCCCTCTCTGTCCCACGTGGGATGTCCCTCTCTGTCCCACGTGAGATGTCCCTCTCTGTCCCACGCGGGATCTCCCTCTCTGTCCCACGCGGGATGTCCCTCTCTGTCCCACGCGGGATGTCCCTCTCTGTCCCACGTGGGATGTCCCTCTCTGTCCCACGTGGGATGTCCCTCTCTGTCCCACGTGGGATGTCCCTCTCTGTCCCACGTGGGATGTCCTTCTCTGTCCCACGCGGGATCTCCCTCTCTGTCCCACGCGGGATGTCCTTCTCTGTCCCTCGTCTGTTTTACGCGGGAAAAAGTACGCGGGATGTCCCTCTCTGTCCCACGCGGGATGTCCCTCTCTGTCCCACGTGGGATGTCCCACGTCTGTCCCACGTGGGATGTCCCTCTCTGTCCCACGCGGGATGTCCCTCTCTGTCTCTCGTCTGTTTTACGCGGGAAAAAGTTATACCAAAAAGGTATATCTATCTCAAGCTTTATTTACGTATCATAACTAGGAAGGTATTCATAAACAGATGTAGGTATCTAGGTAGGCATTGATGAATAATACTAGGTAGTAGGTAAGTAGGTACAGATTGATGAACACTACCTAGTAGGTATACTAGGTAGGTAGGTATTGGTACTGGTAGGCAAACAGTTATAGGTAACTAGATAACCATTGATAAACACTAGTAGATAACTAGGTAGGTATTGACAAACAGTTGTAGGTAACTAGGTAGGTATTGATGAATACTAGTAGGTAACTAGGACCTAGATTGGTATTTATATACAGTTGTAGGCAACTAGGTAAGCAATGTTAAACACAAGAAGGTAACTAATTAGGTATTGATAAGCAGATGTAGGCAACTAGGTAGGCATTGATAAACACCAATAGGTAACTAGGTAGGTATTGACAAACAGTAATGTAGGAAACTAAGTAGGTACTGGTAAATACTACGTAATAGGTAAGTAGTGATAACCACCAGTAGGTACAGATTGGTGGTTATCACTTGTACAGTAGGTTACTAGGTAGTTATAAATAAACTCTAGTAAGTAACTAGCTAGATAGGTAATTATTTCTCTTCTATTGCCCAAAATTTAAATAACAGTATTCCCACTTCTAACATGGACCCAATGAAGGTATAAGGTAGTGATACCACCAGAAGATAACTATAGGTAAGATTAATTAACAGTTATAGGTAATTAGGTAGTTAATAACAATAATTAACATAGTCAATACAAATATTAATAAATAACTTTATACACTTTCTTATCATATACATTAAAAAATAAAAGATACCAAAATGTAGAATATTAAATTATATTTATTAAAATGATTTTAAGAACCACGCAAGTTATCAAGTTGCATGAAGATCATTTTAATACTACTTTTAGCGACGCAGGCTTCATTAGTACATCACACTAGAGTCCTGAGTTCGATTCCCGAGATCGCCACTTCAATTCTTTCTCCATTTCTTCCCATTTAATTTGTATATAACAATATGTAATATTAAAATAATTTATATACAGCCAAATGTACATATACACTATATGCATTATAGTAAGAAATTGCAATAATTAATTAGTATGATCTTTTTTATTTCTTATACATATTTATATACCCCAATTAACCGAAGTAGTTTGAGCCAAAAGAGAGATATGTCCCCCTTGCAGAGGGGGACATCCACACTCTGTCCCACGTCTTGCAGAGGGGGACATCCGCACTCTGTCCCACGTCTTGCAGAGGGGGACATCCGCACTCTGTCCCACGTCTTGCAGAGGGGGATATTGCCACTCTGTCCCACGTCTTGAATACTCACTCTGTCCCACGTGGGTACCACGTCTTATTTCCCTCTTCCCTCTATAGCGAGGGACATCCGCACTCTGTCCCACGTCTTGAATCCCTCTATAGCGAGGGACATCCACACTCTGTCCCACGTCTTGAAAACGGAGCGGGGTAAGCCGTGGGACAGGTGGATCTCCCCCTCTGTCAGAGGGGGACAAGACGTGGGATCAGACGTCTTGCAGAGGGGGACCCCTGTGCAAATGAAGAGGGTTAGACGTCTGTAAGACGTCTGATGTCCCCCGCCCCACGTCTTGAATCCCTCTATAGCGAGGGGTATCAGACGTCTTAAGATGTGGGACAAACAGCTTTTGGTTAGCTGGGTATAGGTTATCATTTGATGCCCCGTATAACATTCTGTTAAATTTGTACCATACACTTATCTATCCTTACCTGACTTACTGTAATCTTGTGTGGGGTGGAACTGCTCAAATCCACCTTAATAAATTGGTGATGCTTCAGAAGAGAAGCATCAGAATTGTCACAAGCAGTGGTTTCTTGGAGCACTGTGACCCTCTATTCAGAAGAACTAACTGTCTTAAGCTTTCGGAAATCTATAAATATTTGTGTTGTATATACGCACACAGGAACAATTATCTACTTACCACTGCTGAACATAATCACTTCACTAGGAATAGAGATGGATATTCGGTACTTCGGTTTCAACGTTTATCACTAGCTCAAAATTCTCTCTCTTACATAGTACCTTCTTCCTTTAATAGTATTCCACCTCATATAAGAAATGAACTTACTTTTAGCTCATTTAAATCATTATTTAAAAAATACTTAATTTTTGACTATTCTGGTTGATCATTATAAAACTATTTGTTCAAAAACAAGTATCTCTTGTCTCGTCACTAATTTGTTTGTAACTGTGTCATTTGTATAGCAATATTTTTTTTTTCTCTCTATCTCTCGTGAATTTTGATGTTTTTACGTTTATGTGTTAATAGTCTGTCTTGAATGAAATCATGAATAAATTGCCCAAAAGATCAATGTTGGTCTAGTAAGGGCTTGTATGTTTATAATGTATATTTTAATTAGCAATTAATATAATGAAATGAATATGTATACATTATTCTTACAATAAAATTTGTTTGTTTGTTTGTTTGTTTAACATAAAACATAGCTAAGTCAAATGTGACAACAAAAACAATAGAATAGATTATATTATATCACAATTGCAGTTGTAATTCAATTTCCTAATAACCAGATTTAGTACTATTAAAAGATATACATTCAACTATTGGTTTTTGTTGAGTTAAAGGATAATCTCAATAGTAAACAAGTGTGAAATTTGGTTGTACAGTGATTGAGTCTTTATAAAAATTAAATAATTGTTGTCATTCATTTATGAAGCAATATTTCCACAATTATTTAAAGAAAAATATCATGTTAGCTACTTACCATGGATTGAAAATCTGCCCAATAGACTTTCAAATTCAGTACTGTTGAGCCTGAAATGGCTTTTGAAGGTCACATCATCCATTACAAGGAATAGATCACGTCTGATGCCACTCTTGATGATTATTTTTCTCTTCTTTCTCATATCCATGATTATTGATCTGAAATATGTAGACAAATTGTTGAGATTTGTAGTAGAAGACCTAAATTGCTCTCATAGACAATATAATTTATATTCTAATAAGTAAATCTATTCAAACCAAGGTATTGATTAATTACAATCAGTGTCTCACTGTGTCAGGACAGAAACTAAATAAAATAACTACACAAACTAGATAAAGTACCTTCCTTTAAATTCCTTGCCCATTGAATGAAATGCAATAGAATAAGATGCTGAAATTTTTTACCTATACAAAGAGTACAGTTGAGTTGTCAGACTGACAATTAGTCAATTACAACAAAAATTCCCCAAAATTGAAAAATACAAGAGTTTCCATTCATTCAGGTTTCTGGTTCCTAGATAGTATGGTGCTTAAAATCAATAATTAATTATGAATCTATGATCAACTACCTATATCTTATTTACATATTTTTAAGACTAGGAACTTCAACAGCTACTTTAATACCTAGGTATTTAGATAATAGATTAGGTATAAACTAAGGTGAGGCTGGAGCCTGATGACTCAGCCTCACTCAGGTGAGCCTCGTGAGCCACCAAAATACTACACTGCTATGATATTTACCTAATCTCTGTTGCAGAATCCTATTAATGCCAGCCGCCATCAGATCATTTTTCAATTTGAGTGATTGTATTACAATTATAGGATCCATCACACTTGTGTTCTCGATATATTTTAATTGGTACGTATTAGTGATATTAATTCCTAAACCACGGAATCGTACAAATTAAAGTGGTTGCACGGGAACGCTAACCGAAGGACCGTACTTCGTACCTTAAAAAAACTTCTTCGAGTTTTTTACGCACCAATATGGGTATCTTAGCTCAAACAGCAACAGCGCTTCATAAATTGAGTAGGGAACTTTAAAATGAATATCTGGTCTTGTATGCTCATTTTATCCAAAAAACTAACACCTATAAATAAAATTGTAATTGCAGATTTAATAAGGTGTAATTTAAATAATTTAAACAAAGATAATTATTACTAGAATTTCCAAAAGTCAGTTTGATTGCAAAAGGGATTTTTAGGGTTAAATAAATTTTAACTATTTACTGTGATGAATTATGAAAAATGGTCAGGTGCGGTAGAGCCAGGAGAGGTAACAACGGTAGTTGTAAAATGAAATAACAGATTTGTAGGAAAACTAATTTATTTATCATCTTGTTATTCGCTTAACTGAAAAAGTGTTCAACCAAATTGTCTGAAATTTGATGGGACGTCCAGGAACCATCTGATAGAATTTTAGGAGCGATCCGATCAAAGATCAAGGTCATTTATAACTCAAAAAGTATTGTACCATATGGCATGAAACTGGGTGGGACGATTGGTTATTATCCAGTTAGCAGTTTCTCAAATTTTGGGAAAGAACAGATCAAAGCGGAGGCGAAGGTATGCGCTCTAGCGAGTGCACATAATCTAGATAATTAAATGCAACACAGTTCGGGTACTCGGTAATGAAATTAAGGCATCCATTGAATATTATTTTAATGAGAGTTTAACGTCTGCTTCAAAACAAAAGGTAATATCTCTGATGTCGAAAGAAAATTAAGTACAAGGGAATGAAAGAAACAGTCATAAAGGAAAGTGGCTCCATGAACAAAGTCACCTACCACCAGTCTGTGACATGCTCATGGATGCAGAAAAGCTATTCCGTGAATGCAGTCACTTACCAAGGAATGTGACGAAAAGGGGCACAAACACCGGTTACTGCACTCACACACTATATCTGTACTAAATTTAATTCAAACTTTTTTTTCAACTGATCAATTTTTCTGAAAATTACTATACGGATAGATTTTAGGCCGAAGAAGAATAATTCGGTGTCCGTTCCTAAAAATTCTGAATACTTTTTAAAATATGAAATGGATTCAGATATAGCTCTGTCTTCGGCTACCCGTATTTGAATTCAAAAACTTTTGAATGTAATTGTAGGATAATAATAGAATAGTTTAATGCACTTAAACTCGTTTGATTAAATTTATTCATTACAAATTTGGAGACCTCCAAAAAAGTTCGAATAATTGAGAATCTCATAACTCTCGAAAGTAGCAAATATTTTGAAAATTTTCACGAATAGTATTAATTTTTATAAGAATCTTGTACTAGATTATGTTATCTGATTTCTAAAATTTTACACAATGAAGGAGTTATAAGGTCTAACGCGTCACGACATAGTGTTCGAAAGCCCGTTATGGAATTTTGAAATAATTTAAACCAAAATATGCGTATATACAAAATCTTCCAATAGGTGTGAAGAGATTTCAGTTTGGACGAAAAATAAAGAAGTTAATTAGGAAAAACGTTCAGGCATGTCATGCACAAAACAGAACGACAAAGATTCTATGCTCAATAGAGTGTGGCATCATTTTTTGGATCACTTTGAGGATTACTTTATAAAAAAGAATGAGATAGAGCTTCAAGTGAGGTTATCAGATGTGCTTTTTTACGTTGATCACGAATCTGGTTTCAAAATGTCTGAAGGGCTAATCCACACCATCGCTGCGGTCCAATATTCTTTAAGGGCTAATCCACACCATCGCTCCGCTCACGCTCCAGTCACGGTCCGGTCCAATATTCTTTAATGCATTTCACGTAGAGCATCCACACTGACAGTGCCGGTCAGGTCACGCTCCGGTCGCGATCCAATCCAAAGATATTTTGACTGGAGCGTGATCGGACCGTGAGCGGAGCGTCACTGCCAGTGTGGATTAGCAACGCTCCAGTCACGGTCCAGTTTTATTATTTGCGTGCTTTTTCTTGAATTTTACTATACATATATATGGTACGCGCATTTGACTGATCTGAAATATCGACCGATTTCGCTTCGCAATCTATTGATCAATCGTTATTGCAGCCATCGACCGATCGCGCAACCATCTATCGATTATTTTAGCTTATGCTTCTAATTGGCAAATTTTATCGCATTTATCAATCAATAGCGCACCTATCAATCGATTTCTGCGTGTTCGAATGATAGGGAATTTTTTAGTTTATGCATTTAATTGTCTTGATTTTAATGGAAAGATATTGTCTTTTTAAACAAAAAAATTGTTACATTTCATCGGGTAACCATCAATCGATTGATGATTAACCTATGAAATGTAACAATTAGATATAGAAATTATAGAAATCCATATCAATCGAACGCGCAACAATCGGTTGATAGTATCCCTATTAAATATACCATTTAGATGCTTAAACTAAATACATTATTTTTCATTCGAACGTGCAGCAATCAATCGTTGGTTGCACTATTGGTTGATGGCTGCGCTAACGATAGATCAACAAATTATGAAGCGAAATCAGTCGATATTGCTGCGAAAATAATAGAAAAAATTAGTTTTGTCATCTATTAGATGAGGATACAACGAGTAGATATCCTTCACACTTCCTGTCTTTTAGCATAGGATGAACTCAAAATAAGTACTTTTTGTTTTCTATCATCCTGCTCATCAATCAAGCGTAATGATAATCAGTGCAAAATCAGATGATACGGAAGGGACGGGAGCGAGAGCGGACCGTGACCGGACCGAGCATGTGTATGCACAAGGATGAGACCGGACCGTGACTGGAGCGAGAGCGGAGCGATGGTGTGGATCAGCCCTAATGCATTTCACGTAGAGCATCCACACTGGCAGTGCCGGTCAGGTCACGCTCCGGTCACGATCCAATCCAAAGATATTTTGACTGGAGCGTGATCGGACCGTGAGCGGAGCGGCACTGCCAGTGTGTATATAGCAACGCTCCAGTCGCGGTCCAGTTTTATTATTTGCGTGCTTTTTCTTGAATATTACTATACATATATATGTCACGCGCATTTGACTGATTTGAAATATCGACAGATTTCACTGTGCAATCTCTTGATCAATCGTTATGACAGCCATCGACCGATGGTGCAACCATCTATCGATTGTTTCGCGTTCGAATGATGAAATTATTTTAGCTTATGCGTCTAATTGACAAATTTTATCGCATAGGTATATCGATTAATAGCGCACCTATCAATCAATTTCTGCACGTTCGAATGATAGGGAATTTTTTAGTTTATGCATTTAATTGTCTTGATTTTAATGGAAAGATATTGTCTTTTTAAACAAAAAAATTGCTTTATTTCATAGAGTAACCATCAATCGATTGATGATTACCCTATGAAATGTAACAATTAGATATAGAAATTATAGAAATCCATATCAATCGAACGCGCAACAATCGGTTGATGGTTTCCTTATTAAATATACCATTTAGATTGATAAACTAAATACTTTATTTTTCATTCGAACGTGAAGCAATCGATCGTTAGTTGCGCTATCGGTCGATGGCTATGCTAACGATAGATCAACAGATTATGAAGCGAAATCGGTCGATATTGCTGCAGATCAGTCAAACGCGATTGACATATATAATACTTCTTATACCTTAGGGCTTAGACTCTAGAAGTCTAGATTCTTAGATATACAGTCAGTTTTCTCTAGGAGTGATTGTATTTTCAGTGTTGCATGTTTTCTTTTCTAAAATCATTTTCAATTTTAGACAGATTTTTTCAAAAGTTTCAATAGTCATTCGAAAATAATAGAACAATTTAGTTTCGTCATCTATTAGATGAGGATACAACGAGTAGATATCCTTCGCACTTCCTGTCTTTTAGCATAGGATGAACTCAAAATATTTACTTATTTGTTTTCTCTCATCCTGTTCATCAATCACGCGTAATGATAAATACTGCAAAATCAGATGATACGGAAGGGACGGGAGCGAGAGCGGACTGTGACCGGACCGAACATGTGTATGCACAAGGATGAGACTGGACCGTGACTGGAGCGAGAGCGTGACCGGAGCGATGGTGTGGATCAGCCCTAAAGGCTCACAGAGCTCCTACACTTATAATAGTTTAAAAGGGATCTTTCCCATTTGGCGATCCCTACCAAATTTAATTAAAATTACTTTTATAATATGTATTTTTGTCCATAAAATCCGAAAATCAAAACCGTTTTTTGTAGAAACTAATACTTTTTGAGATATGAGGGTTTAAAGTTATTTATTTCCTATGTATTACTGAAGGATTGGGAACTTTGAAAAAACACGTGTTTTCACGCTTTTTGGCTAGTTTGTTGTACTGCATACTTCATATTTGTTAAAAGACCTGGCAGGGGGGTATGGGGAGCGGCACGCCCCCCATTACACATATATCAGCATTGAAGTAATGAATTGAAAATATCACGGAAACAGGAAATATATTCTATATATGTATTTCGGGGGGCGGACCGCCCCCCGAGCCCCCCTGCCAGGTCACTAGTTAATTATGAAGTGTGCAGTACAACAAACTACATTACTGTTTCATATAAAAAAAATTATATTGTTTAAATAATTTCATTGAAAACACGAGTTTTTTCAAAGTTCTCAATCCTTCAGTAATACATAGGGAATAAATAACTTTAAACCCTCATATCTCAAAAAGTATTAGTTTCTACAAAAAACGGTTTTGATTTTTTGGATTCTATGGACAAAAATATCAGTTATAAAAGTTATATCTTTATAGTACCGTGTTTCTTTCATAGGTTTACATTTCAGTACAACGTATTATTTCTTTTATAACAGTTGGTTTTTGCAATGTAGCAGTTATTTTGATTGTGATAACAATTTACATTATATAACTGCTTCGAATATATTATACAAAATTAAACAATTGCTTGTTTGAAAGTGTGTCACTGACTCGCTGATTACCCCCAGGGACTCTACCCTAAAGCTGCCTGTGGTGATGGAAGAGACCGACCGTTAGTCATTTTTACCGTTATACATTTTGTCTGTATCAAATGGTTCTTGGATATTGAACAATTGTCCCACCAAATTATATGTAATTTGGCTGAATACTTCATGAGTTATTCGAATAGCACATAATTCGAATAACACATAATTCATGATGCCAAGATACAAATAAATATATTCCCATCAAAACATAACCTACCTACCGCAATTATTTTACGAAGGTAATAACTGTTGGTCGTACTTATTATGAAATATAAATTTAATTAATTAATGCATAAATCTATTTGAACGCGAAACCTATAATAAGATGGAGTGTAGGTCATGAGCCCCCCTAGGTCATAAGCCCCCCCTGTCATGAGCCCCCCCGGTCACGAGCCCCCCTGTTTTTAAATCCTTATTTACCTTTATTATTTAATCCTTATTGACACTTTTGTAGTTCATTACTGATTAGACATAAAATATATGTATATAGGGGGGCGTGCCGCCTCCCGAACCCCCCTGCCAGGTCATTAAACAATCATGAAGTGTGCAGTACAACAAACTAGCGGATACAACAAACTACATTAGCAACTCTCAGGTATTTCTATCTGAGTAGTTCTTCATTTGTTTAACTAGGTAAATAAGTATTAAAAAATCAGGGAGGGGGGGGGGGGGGGCTGATGACCTAGGGGGGCTCATGACCGGGGGGGCTCTTGACCGTACCCCAATAAGATGTAGGATAAGGTACAAATTATCTGTCAGTCTCACATCTTCGGTCATAAAAAAAGCGATATACCTAATAATAATTATTACTTTTATTTTAATTGGTATCCATGACACCTGCAGATTTCATCTAAAATAAAAATAATATAATTAGTATTATTAAGCTATCGGTTATAGTTATTTGATCTAAGTTGGACACTGACCGATAATTCGTAACTTACTCTACCTACCTACCTAGTACCTGACCATGCAAACGCTTATTTTATTTCTTGGCAATTTTCTTTATTCCACTACCTATATAAACTACACTAAATATTTGCATTCAAATATCTTGAAAAAAATAATAAACGAATCATAAAGAAAGACCATCTGACAAATTTAATAATATTATAAGATGTGAATACTACACTTTCTTCAATTTATGTGGTGCTGTTTAGCGTGTCAACTTGTTCACAGAGAGAGCTTGGTGTTAAATAGCTGAGATCAAATTACTTATAAATTTCCCAAGTGTGATGATAAAAAATTAGTATCTAGTTATCATTTAAATTACAGTTATTATTAAATAACTAGGAATTAAAAAAATTCTTTCAAGGCGCGGGACTTGCTCTATTAGCCCTACCTATTTGTAGAAAGAAAGATCACGTGAACGCGTTAACTGAACAAATTTCATCCGTTCACTTTATAAACTACATATAATCCTTAAAAATTGTCAAAGATAATATCTTAATAGGAATAAACAGTTCACGAAGAAAGACTTTGTGTAGAAATGAAATAAAATTAAGAAATGAATGCCTAGTTAATTTTTAGTAACCTAAACCTATTTCTTTATATATTGGACCGTCATCTTGAACTGAACAAATTTCATCATTTCACTTTAAAAGCTACCAATAATCATTAAATATATTTGCAAAGATAACATCTTAATAAGAAAAAACACTCAATAAAGATGGACTCTGTGTGGACATTAAAGAAATTCAAGAAAAGAATGCCTATTTATTTTATATATTTGACCGTCATCTTGAATTGAACTAATTTTATCATTTATCTTTGTAAGATAATACTAAAAGATGAATGCCTATATACTTTTCAGTTCTAGGTAGGTACTGTGCGGTACATTAACATACATGTAAATGTAGGTTACGCCTACTGGGAAATTTATAGCTAGTATGCTAAATTTGAAATTACAATATTTCAGGCTTCAATAACCTAGAGTTTACTTTTATTTTATTGAAATTCCTTTACAACAAACAAAAATTAGTTATAGAGGAAAATCTGAATCAACTGATATCGTTTTAATTATAGACGTAACAATATGACACTTGTAAAGGGTAAAATTAAATAGAAACTAAATCAAATGCAATTGAAATTGAATAATTAAACAACATTTATACAGAAATAAGAAGATAATAATTGATTACTTAATATTTGAACTTAAAAAATATTTTAGGCTTTACCAAGAGATTAATTGATATATCCTTCAATATTTAATAACCATCTTTAATCTAAATCTTAACTAAAATGAGCATATTAGACCTGATTCCTTTTTAACTTTTCAGTCAAAAATCAACTCAATTTATGAAGCGCTGTTTCTGTTTGAGCTAAATACCACTTATTTTCATTTTCAAATAACTCACAGTCCTCGTCTCTTATTGGTCAATCATATGCTTCCATAGCCAATCAGTGAGCTAGTAACCTTAGTACACAATATCCCAAACAACTTATGGGCAAAGAACAATATTCTTCAAAGTTTAGACGTTACAATTTTATGCGGTAGTTCATTATTCTTATTTGCCATATTTTTACAATCAGTAACCTTTTGATTTAGAACCTTAAAAACATATTCGGTGAATACATTAACTTTATAATATTATTTGCTAAAATTAGTATTTTTAGAATGTTATAACTTTAAAAACATATATCTAAGAATCGTATCTTTATAAACATTTTTCTAAAAAACATAACTATTACAGTCAATATTTTTATTTTCTTATTCGCAATATGGTATAATCTTAGAATTATAACTTTAGAACATATATTTAGAATACTATATTCAAAGTGTTAGTAACTATATAATTTCTAACCTTAGAGGTACCACCCAAAGTACCTACAGTGGTATAGTACATATAGTGCGCCTGCGCCGTAATGTGGTGCGCAAAAGCGGCAAAACCCATAAATAAATAAAGCTTTTAGATACTGTTGAAAGTAATAAACATTGTTACCTAGGTGAAGATTATTTTGGATAAACAATATAGGTATATCTTAAGCAGTACCGAAGCAGACCAGATACACTAACTCAATTAAATAGCTATGGAAAACTCTCAGACTCTCCTAAATTTGATAAAAAATAAAACTAAGTAAGAGTGTAAGACCAGTTCAAAGTTGCCACAACTTATTGTCTTGAGCGATTACTGAATTGCGGAATAAAATTCAAAATATCTCTATACTTACCTATACATATGGGTTTCGGGTAGATGTTACCAAAAATTATTTTGGTAAAAAACCTAGCTAGGCTATTGAATGACTAGATATTCATTCTCACATTCCGTAGATAGGTAATCAGAATAACAGAATTAGAAGTATTTAATGAATATCACCAAACTACTATGTACTATAAATGATACGTCATGACTTTTTCACTCTACTCTAGGTAGGCCTAGATAGAATGCATAGGTACTAGTAGTAGAAGTTACCTTAGCCTACCTATAACTTATGGGTGTAGGTCATAAGCCCCCCCGGTCACGAACCCCCTGTTTTTAAATCCTTATTTACCTATATTATTTAATCCTTATTGACACTTTTGTAGTTCATTACTGATTAGACATAAAATATATGTATATCGGGGGGCGTGCCGCCCCCCGAACCCCCCTGCCAGGTCATTAAACAATCATGAAGTGTGCAGTACAACAATCTAGCGGATACAACAAACTACATTAGCAACCCTCAGTTATTTCTATCTAAGTAGTTCTTCATTTGTTTAACTAGGTAAATAAGGATTAAAAAAACAGGGAGGGGGGGCTCGTGACCGGGGGGGGGGGGCTTATGACCTAGGGGGGCTCATGACCGGGGGGGCTCTTGACCGTACCCCATAATAGATAGCCTAGGTACCAAACTAGGGTAAGTTCCGAATTACCGGTCAATTCCACATCTTCGGTCATATAAGAAAAAACGATATTTTAATAATTATTTAATTTTTTCCGATACCTGCAGGTATCATGGATACCAACCAAAATAAAAATTAAAATTATTAAAATATCCCTTTTTCTTATATGACCGAAGATGTGGAACTGACCGGTAATTCGGAACTTACCCTACCAGCCATTCCTATCTATAGCTAGGTACCTAGCTACTAACTCTTCATAAGTATATTTGCATAGAAAATAATATCACAATATTGTTCAGTTAACTTACGAAGGCATATTAAGAATATTTCGGAAATTTGTATAACACCTAGCCTACGTAGGAAGTTAATCACCTTCAAAAGGTCACAGTAGAGAATAGTCAATCTAATTCAAACGACGCCTCAAAAAGAATGAAATGCGATGGTTATCATTTTTGCTAGCCGTACAAATATTAATTATGAAACTAATCAATCATTTAATTACCAAATCGAGATATTACCTATAATTAGCTGAATAGATAAAATTTTAAAACGATTTGAATTTAATAATAACGAATCACGCAGCATCTACAATCAACATACGAGTACAAACTACGTAGGCTCAATAATTTAATATTCATCTGCATAGAGTAGGTAGGTAGGTATAAGTTTATTCTATTTTGACCAAAAATAAAATTCTAACAGTTTAATTAAGTGATATTGCACTAATTAGAAAAATGAATTAAACATATTATCTGTAGGTACTTAATATCTTTTTAAACTGGTTTTATTACCAATTCAATAAATGAAAATTTATTTCATTCAATTAATGGAAAAAAAATTAACCTTTTCAATAAATAGAAATTCAATCTATTTAATGAATGAAAATCTGTCTATCATTTCCGTCGTGTGTTTATTTATTTATTTGGTATCCACTTCTTAGGACTGATAGGAGAAAAGTATAAGCCACTTATTGCCACCAAGCCACTTAGTACGACCGAGCGACCGAGCCACTTAGTGCGACAAAGCCACATAGTGCAATCAAGCCGTTTAGTGCGACCAAGACACTTAGTGCGACCAAGCTACTAGGTGCGACCAAGCCATTTATAAATAATTGTTCAGTGTGAGATAAGAGAGTACTGCAAGTGACCATCATAACAGCTCTCTCCATGCCTTAGTGCGACCAAGCCACTTAGTGCGACAAAGGCGCTCAGTGCGACTAAGCCACTTAGTGCAACCAAGCCAATTAGTGCGACTAAGCCGCTCAGTGCGACCAAGCCACTTAATGCGGCCAAAGCACTTAATGCGACCAAGCCACTTAGTGCGACGGTCTGCGACCAAGCCTCTTAGTGCAACCAAGCCACTTAATGCGACCAAGCCACTTAGTTCAACCAAGACAATAAGTGCGACCAAGCCGCTTAGTGCGACCAAGCCACCTAATACGAGTAAGCCACTTACCTAATCCAACCAAGCCAATTTCTGAAAATTTTCAGAAGATACCCAACTGAATGATTCGAGAGAAGACCAATTTAAAACGTCCTGAGAACGTCATCTCAGGACCAATAGGGGACCATTCCATATTGGTCCGACGAGGACGTACTGAGGACGTCTAAAGAACGTTCGCTTCCGACCAAATTAAATAAGTCTAAAAAAGACCAGAATAGGACGTCTAGAGGACGTTTGCTTCCGACCAAATGAAATAAGTCGAAAAATGACCAAAATAGGACGTCTAGAGGACGTTTGCTTCCGACCAAATGAAATAAGTCGAAAAATGACCAAAATAGGACGTCTAGAGGACGTTTGCTTCAGTCCAAATAAAGTAAGGTGAAAAAAGACCAAAATAGGACGTCCTATTTCCGTCTCAATCGGACCGGGACCAAATGGACCAAAATAGGACGTTTTCGGGAAGTCATCATGTTATCTGGGCCAATACCAGTTGGTAGGAAAATTCAAATTTTCTAAGCCAAATACCAGTAAAATGATTATAACAATCAGAAGTCTTTTGATCAAGAGATTCAGAGTCCTGTCTGTGGAGCCATGTGGAAAAGTATCACCCTACTCGACCAGTGAAAAGTTCCAAACATGTTTAAACCTGACTTTTCATTATAATATTTTCGAACTGGAGTATTACTATCATCTAAATGGGTCACCTGTAGAATCAGCATCCGAACTTCACTCCACACCTCTTTGATTTCACTCTTGTACAATCCACACCCCAAGATTTCTCTCCTGTACAAATCTGCCCCCAAGGATGATTTCACTCGTGTACAATACCCGCCCTTAAATTTCACTCGTGTACAATCCACACTCTTATGATTTCTCTCCCATAAAAACTGCACCCCAAGATATCACTGCTGTACAATTCGCCCAATGATTTCACTCCTGTACAGTTCGCACCCCAATGATTTCACTACTGTACAATGCGCTCCCCAATGGTTTCACTCCTGTACAATCCACTCCAGGTGATTTCACTCCTGTATAATCCGCACCCCAATGATTTTACTCCTGTACAATCTGCACCCCAATCATTTAACTCCCGTACAATCCGTATCTCAAGATTTTATTCCTGTACAATCTGCACCCCAATGATTTCACACCGGAATCTACATACAGGCGTCTCTGATTTTGTACCTTATGTTTTTTTTTCTCTACCTGAGTACTCTATTGTTATTTTGAAAGGAATTGAATAGTCTTTTTAATTCGGGTGTAGGTCATAAGCCCCCCCGGTCATGAGCCCCCCTAGGTCATAAGCCCCCCCCCCCCCCGGTCACGAGCCCCCCTGTTTTTAAATCCTTATTTACCTATATTATTTAATCCTTATTGACACTTTTGAAGTTCATTACTGATTAGACATAAAGTATATGTATATCAGGGGGGCGTGCCGCCCCCCGAACCCCCCTGCCAGGTCATTAAACAATCATGAAGTGTGCAGTACAACAAACTACATTATCAACTCTCAGTTATTTCTATCTAAGAAGTTCTTCATTTGTTTAATTAGGTAAATAAGGATTAAAAAACAGGGAGGGGGGCTTATGACCTAGGGGGGGGGGCTCTTGACCGGGGGTGGGGGGGCCCTTGACAGTACCCCTTTTTTAATTCAACCCATCTATAATATTTTTAGGATCTATGATTTCAAACGCATATTGTCACAACCCTAGTCATAACTATAATATATAGAAGATTTTTTTGTCTTTCTCCATTCACTCACCGTCGCTTGAAATGGATTAATGTTTAGTTTAATTAAAATAAAAATCTTGCGATTTAAAATGAATTCAAGATGATAAATTAGTTTGCATGCAGATGCATCAATGACTACATCTTGCTTGTAAAAATTAACTGTGAACTGAAATCACCCCAGTGTTGGCATAGCTCTGATAGATGATGTTCATGGATAGGAAAAAATAATATAAATTCAATATTTTTAGTCTTATTTATTTTATAAAAAAAATATAGCTGGCTACTCCAGCCCAGTCATTTGACCTTGCCAAGCCACACTTCCTTCATTATTAAAAAAGTTGCAAAAATTGTCGTACAGCTTTGGGTTTCTCTGTAGCGCGACGCCCCGTTGCCTGTAGTTGCAGAAGCGGTACCTCCTCACGCCACGTTCGATGATGAAATTCCCCAGTTGCTACATTTTCACTGTCTAGTGCCGAACTTGGCAAATATTCATTTGCATTTTCAGTCAGGAGGAAATTGTGAAGTGCCACACACGCCAATACAATTCTTTGCACTTTCGAAGGTTCAAGATTAATAGGAGCCAATAACATTCTAAATATGTTAGACAAAATTCCAAAGGCGTTCTCAACGGTTCTCCTTGCTCGAGATAATCTATAAGAAAATCTTCTCTGGCCTTCAGTCTGGTTGCGGAATGGGAAGGGTTTGAGGAGGTAGCGTTTCAAAGGGAATGCGTCGTCACCAAACAAACGGAAGCACTTTGTCACTACCAGTAACCATTGCATCGTTTGGCAGTCCCATCGTTCCCGCTTCCAAACATGAACAATTTTCCCAGACCGTTGCATCTGAAGCGCGTCCATTTACTCCTACGTCAACATAACTAAATTTATAGCATGCATCAACAACAGCCATGAGTATAATGCTATGCGTTCCTTTATAATTGAAGTAGTATGAACCACTTCCAGGAGGAGGTCGAATTTGCACATGTTTCCCATCAATAGATCCTATACAATTTGGGAAGTTACATATTTTCTCGAAGTCGTGCGATATTTTCTTCCACTCGATTAGAGTTCGTGGCGTCTGAAAGAAAAAGAGACATTTATACAACTGTTTCAATTAATTTTTTGTATAAATTATTGTTTAAAGTTGTTTCCCTAACAGATTTTTACAGAAAATCAAGAAATGTACGATTTAATGAAAGAAGAAGGAATTACAGTTATCCATGAGATCTCAAATGCAATGTCTGCTCCAACGATATCGTCTGCTCCAACAACTTCGTCAGGTACACGGTCACCGTACACCATCGTCAGTTCAGACAACTTAAGCCCTCCGGCCACTCCGCTTCTTAAGAAAAACAAGTTGCATCTATTAATTCAGAAGAGGATGAGTTTACTCCTTTCGGAGATGTTGTTGCTGCACTATTGAGAAAAAGGGAGGACAACCAAAAAGTGGCGATGAAGGTAATTAATGAAACTTTGTTTCTAGGTAGTTTTGGTATACTGCACCCAGCTGCAAATATAAATAATGGACCAGACAATGTACGGTTTCCTAATTAATTAAATAACTTTTTCAATTTAGATTTTTATAATTATTAATTACTAATATTAAAAAGTTAGTTATTCTTATTTTTATAGCTCTGATGTAATCCAGCAATATTTATTTTAATAGTTATTAATGCTAGTCATTATTAGTACAAATGGAATAATGTATTATTTTTTTGTTTAGTTATTAATATCTTATTTTTTTATACATTATCTTATCAAAGGGCGATGTCATAATTTTTATATGTCAGCAATGTTATTAGAAGTGGGAAAATGTAGGGTAAGTAATGAATTATCGGTCACTTCCCCATCTCCGGTCATACAAGAAAAATCAATATAAAAACTATTATTGTTTATTTTATTTTTAGCATATAGGTTTTTCTTGTATGACCGAAGATGTAGAAGTGACTTATAATTCGTAACTTACCCTATTAAATATTGTGTTTTATAAATATTTTTTGTATTAAAGCCAGTCTAGAAGGAATCGGTCACCATATTGTAATCCATATGTAGACAAATTACCAGAAATGTATAATAATGGTATTATTTTGAAATATGAAATTTCGTAAATTTACTTACCTTCAAATTATCATCCTTCAATACGTTGTAGATAGCAAAGACAATAATTGCCTACAAGATAGACGCTCAACTTGATAGTGCACATGCAAGAATAATAACAACCAATCAGAAAAGATCTATGCGTTCAGTCGCATACGTCACAGCAAACAATGACAAAAAGTACAAACCATATTCACAGAGGATTTAGGAACAGTCTCTAGTCTTAACGTGTGGAGTCCTATAAATATTCTTAACTGATTAGGGATTAGATAACTAATTACTTTATGATTAATTAAGTCTATAAGATCACATATGAAGTTCAATTTAGTATTCTCAATAAAATCTATCCCCTTTTAACAAAGAATAGTCATAACTAGGTATAACAAGCAAGTAACTAGCATTAACCTATCTAGGTAACTTATTGTCTTTGACGAAGCTAAGTTGAGGTATACATTAACGCTGATTGGCTAGAAGTTGCGTGAGAGTTCTGACGTCAGTGCAAACATGCTCCGTGTTTTATAACATGAAGTTGAGCGTCTATCTTATATTGTCTTTGTAGATAGAATCACAAGTCTCAGGAATAATGAGATTATGAGAGACAGGCTTGGTTGAGATAGCAGAGTTGAGTATTGCAGTGAACTGTATGTTCCTCCATTTCCAAGGAAATCTAAGAGTAGCTTCAAGCCGAGCCCCTGGCGCAATGCTTTTTCTGAACTGTGTATTTTCCTCTTCTATATGAGGAGTAATTTTTTGCAATAAACAAGAGAACAATTTCGGCGTTAAACGCATGTAATTGAGAAAAGATGTTTCGTCTTCATTTTAAATTCTCTGAAGATCGTAGAAGTAACTGCCGCGTTGTTTTCTCTCCAACCAACGTTTCATCCATGTGGATCTTGCCTTTCTGGGAAGCCAAAGACAATATAAGATAGACGGTCAACTTGATAGGGCACATGCAAAAATAATAACAACCAATCAGAAGCGATCAGTAGCATACGTCACACCAAACAATAATAAACGTACGTCCCCCCGCCCCCCATTGAAATTCACAGAAGGATAATATTTAGACTCAACGTGTGAAGTTATTAGAAATATAAATATTCTCTTGTTATCAGAGAACTTATTACTTTATTATTAATTAATAATTAGGTTTACAAGACCGCATATGTGGTTCAATTTAGTATTTTGAATATAATCTACCTTCTATTCGGAGAATAGTCATAACTAGGTATACCAAGCGAGTATAAACCTATATAGGTAGGATCACAGAACATTGAATAAGAAGAAGCTCAGATCGAACGTGTACACATGGGGTGTAGGTCATAAGCCCCCCCGGTCAAGAGCCCCCCAGGTCATGAGCCCCCCCGGTCAAGAGCCCCCCCGGTCACGAGCCCCCCTGTTTTTAAATCCTTATTTACCTATATTATTTAATCCCTATTGACACTTTTGTAGTTCATTACTGATTAGACATAAAATATATGTATATCGGGGGGCGTGCCTACCCCCCTACCCCCCTGCCAGGTCATTAAACAATCATGAAGTGTGCAGTACTACAATTTAGCGGATACAACAAACTACATTAGCAACTCTCATTTATTTCTATCTAAGTAGTTCTTCATTTGTTTAACTAGGTAAATAAGGATTATAAAAACATGGAGGGGGGCTCGTGACCGGGGGGGGGGGGCTTATGACCTAGGGGGGCTCATGACCGGGGGGGCTCTTGACCGTACCCCGTACACATGGTGTACCCAGTCGTAAAATTTCAACCAATCACGTCCATTGATCGCTGACGTCACTATAAACACTCTCTCGAAAATAGGTTGAGTGTGCATTCTTCATCAGCTCATTCTTTGCTGGAAGTCATATCTTCCTACCAAATTAAGTACACGATATAATAACAACCAATCAGAAGCGATCAGTAGCATACGTCACACCAAACAATAATAAACGTAAGACCCCCCCCCCCCACCTTGAAATTGAAAGTAGGATAATCTTAAGTCGTAACGAGTGAAGTCGTTAGAAATATAAATATCCTCTACTGATTAGGGATCAGAGAACTAATTACTTTATTATTAATTAAACTAGGTATACCCAGCGTTGAAGCGAGTATAAACCTATGTAGGTAAGATAATGTTTTTGACAACACTAAATTGTAGGTATACATTAACGCTGATTGGCTAGAAGTTGTGTGAGAGTTCTGACGTCAGTGCAAACATGCTCTGTATTTTATAACATGGAGTTGCCCCCCACGGTCATGAGCCCCCCCCCCCCTGTTTTTAAATCCTTATTTACCTATATTATTTAATCCTTATTGACACTATTGTAGTTCATTACTGATTAGACATAAAATATATGTATGAGCCCCCCCCTAGGTCATGAGCCCCCCTAGGTCATAAGCCTCCCCGGTCAAGAGCCCCCCCCTCCCTGTTTTTTAATCCTTATTTACCTAGTTAAACAAATGAAGAACTACTTAGATAGAAATAACTGAGAGTTGCTAATGTAGTTTGTTGTATCAACTAGTTTGTTGTACTGCACACTTCATGATTGTTTAATGACCTGGCAGGGGGGTTCGGGGGGCGACACGCCCCACTATATACATATATTTTATGTCTAATCAGTAATGAACTACAAAAGTGTCAATAAGGATTAAATAATATAGGTAAATGAGGATTTAAAAACATGAAGGCTCATGACCGGAGGCTTATGACCTAGGGGGGCTCATGACCGGGGGGGGGGGGGGGGGGGCTTATGACCTACACCCGAACTGACACACAGACGGATTACAGGTAATGATTATTGACACAAGTTGACGAATGACAGGTATGATGGACCGGCACACAGAAATGGATAGCAGGTTTTATGGACTGACAGATGGCTGATATATACGACGATACACATGAATGACAGGTCCAATGACCAATCCACTGACAGATGACAAGTTCTCACATTATTATATATTTTTTTCATTTCTAAAGAAAGATTTGTTAATTTTAATCTTATTATTATCACCGGCGGTGCACTAATTTTCTATAAATCCAATTTAATTGTTCCAATAATGTTCGAACTATAGATATTAACTGGATACCATCTCAAATTTGCCCAGTATCTTTTATAAGCACATTACTTTGGTCCACTACGGAGTTTTTCAATGAGTAAACTTTTAATCATTTATAAATCGCTAAAAGTATAAATAAGATGATTATTTACAATCAAATGGTAAATTACAATTATTTTAAGGTTTGAACATGTTTATTTAATCGAATAAGGTATTTACGTTCAAAACCACAATTACTCAATTCATGAAGAAAAATAACAAATTTCGTTCTATAACTTACAGTAAATCCCAATTCTCTATGTTATGTAGTCTCGACTCGCTTCACTGTCATTGGTTAGGCGGACTATGTACGTCACAATTTCTAGCTTTTATTTGCCGCACAACTCTAGTTTTAGCTGTAACTCTCCTCAAATTTCATTAAGCTCCTAACCTTCACCGCGAGAACATATTCCTTACTGTCTCTGACTCTCTGCTTATTACTCATGAGAATTTAGTATTATACAATAGTTTTAGTCTCCTCCCAAAAATGACTATTTTTTAATTTTGTTCTACGTTCTCCATGGAATTTCGTATAGTATTTCGAATGGACTTGGTAATTAAGATATGCTTTTACTTTCAAATAATACCTATGGAAAGATCCATCTTCTCCGTGAGCCTTTTTTTCGCCATTTAAGAAAGAAAACTACTTTAAATTTAACTATGAGCGAATTTCTAAATTGCCTGTATTCATGTTAATGATACATATATAATATAAGAATTAATATTTATTAAACATTTGTTGTAGACTAATTAATTCAAAATGGACTAAACTAAATTCGCTCTAGAGTCTTGGACTACTCCCCTAGCGGGAGCAACTGTCGCCACTTAGCATTGGTGGAGACTGGGACCGGAGTTGAAAGTCATCCGCAATTTGGTCGATCTGAGTGACTTTTATGCCAAATTACGGAGATTTGCGACATCTTTTGGTCCTCTGAAACCGCACTCTTTATCCTTTTCAGCCTGGAAAAGTTTTTATATATAACTAATGTAAGTAGATTATAATTGAATGGTAATCATTTCCATTAATTACTACTATTCATACCACCCAACCTCATAGAAGACAGGTTCTGTCTATGTCTACCAGAGTGAAAGTTATGGATAATTTTAGGAATAAATTGGTATACCTATGTGATTAGGGATATCTATTTGTATTTTTACCTTGGATGAAAAAAGATTTCATCGAAGCAGACTCAGGAACGAAGTCGGCTATTAACGATTCCGCTTCTAGTTCTGTTTAGATCTGAAGTAGGCAAGGCCTTGTTGAGACTATGTCCACCCCATCTGTGAGAAGAAAAACATTTTATTAATTAAATGAATTCATTTGAAACTAATATAGTTACTCAATAATAAATTTACTTACCATAGAGGTTGCCCATCATCCTCATTGCCTCAAATACAATGAACTGACGTCCAATGTACTTGAGGCTTAACGACAGGCAGAGTGTTTTACTCGCCTCGATTGTTGGGGTCATGATATAAAAAGTCACTCCCTGTTTGGAGTTCTCTGTTGAAAGAGAAATTATTAAACCTATTATCTAAGAGTGTAGCTACTTATCTGAACAGGAACAGCCTGTCGTAAACAGACTGTGCCAGTTGGTGCCCTTTTTGATAAGTTAGTTTTTTCTTTGTTGTTGATTTTAATTTTAGGAAAATGTCCTAAAGAAATATTAGATTAAACATTTGAAATCACTGAGAATGGTAACTGTAACGCCTAACGGTATGTTATACAGAGAATGATTAAAGAATCCTACAGCTAAATGCACTGAAAGTACTCGCATGGAAAGACTAGGAAAGTAGCAGCTATGCTTTTCTTCAGAATGACTAAATTTTCCTATTGTTGCACCTTCCAGCTGCTTCACTACCTGTAAGGGAGGAGAATCTGTTAGTCAGTGGGAGCATGCAGAGAAGTAAGGATGAAAAAAATGAAGTGGAGGGTAGACGATATGGGTTGGCAGACGTTTAGTCTGTCTTGTATTTGTATATCAATAAAAGATTAATCAATGCTAATATAACGAGATATTGTCTCGTTTGTGCTATTAACAATAAAAAAAATTAGATAGCTTACCTCTTGTTCTTCTTGAGGTGCGGAGATGGATGCATTTTTGGAGGGACACGAGACTGAAAGAACAAAAATAAAAAATTTAAAGAAGGGTTAGTCAATTATTTATTTACACTTATGGTTAAGAAATTAACTGTAAATTGAATTCCTCTAAATTTGATAGTTGTTAATTATTTAATATGGGACATGCGCGTGAGAAGATCAAAAAACGACTGAATCCCATCAACCAGCAATGATAAATTTTTGAAGGGACTTTTTTCAATGAAAATATTCCGCATTTCCCACTAAAACGAAGTTAAATAAAAAAAAAATAGGAAAAGCCCTAAATGGAGGACAGACTATAGCCTATTTCTAATTATTAAAAAGAACTACTTTCAAAACTAGTCAATTTATTTAATCCTTATTACCTTTTGTAGTGTGTGCATCCATTTTCTAAAAATAATGATTATTAAATAAAAAGTCCTTGTTAAAATTAACTACTAAGCCACAGCAGCGTCAATGATAATGTTGCTAATAGTAGCGCTTCTTGAGCATAATTTTCTTTTCTAGTATATTTTATACATTTACTATCAACTCGCATCACCTAGCAGTGAAACCTGAACAGAAACACAGCCAGACTGTCAGTTTTGGACAGCCAGGCGGAAAACTGACAGTCACTTAATGAGAAATTAAGTATTTTTTTACTTTGAAGACATATTATTTAGTTATAAACACATTCTAAGAACATTTTAATTTATAAAAAAAAAACGTCGTTAGTCCTTGGTTAAGAGGGAATTTCATTATTACAGTAATTACTATATAAATATCAGATTACAGCTAGGCAAGCATCGCTTTGAGTACAACTCACTTTAATAAAAGTGGTACTCATTTCGAGTCATGTTTCGAAATAAGAACCGTTCGTAGACATAGAAAACGGAGACCATTTTCTTTGATTATTTCACGGTAAATAATAAAACATCAATTATAATCCAGATAAGGTTATTTAGAAGCAATTGGTTCAGAAATTCAACATGTCCGATTTTAGGGTTAGTTCCGTGTTATCGCACGGTTCCATATTTTCGAACACGTAAAAATCGTTATATAATAATCATTATTCGACTTTTATTTCAATTGGTATCCATGCTACCAATTAAAATAGAAGTTAAATAATCTATACTAAAAAATTTCCTTAGTGTGTTTATTAATTTGGTGTCCGCTTTTACACGACGGGTATTAAACATGAAGAATGTAACTATGATACGCACGGGAATATATTGACTTGATATTTAAATGCCCCTGTTTTTATTCAATTTTTAAATGTTTTTATCTATGTAAAAGTAATTAGTTTATGCAGGAAAATGAATTTTATTTTAATTCGTTAAAAATAACCTAACAACGGGTAATAAGGGCAAATACACTAGTAATTATAGTATTTTATTTTCTGCGTGTCCGAAATTGAAGAACCAAAATAACTTAGAACTTAGTACCCTACTACCAAAAACATTTCATAGAGCATAAAATTGCAGTTTGAAATGTAGATCAACAATTATATAAATCTAAGTATCTATTAATTACTCTCATATACTGAGTGAGAGTTAAGCTATGGATGGATTTTAAAACATTTAATAAATGCACGACTTTAATCTTTTCCATCACTGTCTCAAACAATGAAAGACAGTATACTATTGCTGAGACCCGCTAGGAGCGTAGCCTAAGAACACCCCCCCCCCTCCCCGATTGTCGGGGTTGTTGTTGTAAGTTTGCCGCCAAACCTGAGTTGCCAAATATTCGATTGTTTGTATTATTTTTTGAAGAAATGAAAATGAATTACCATATTGGAGCATAAATATTTGGTGTAAATGGATGTTATTTATTGCCGAGACCCGCTAGGAGCGCAGCCTAAGAACACCCCCAGATTGTTGTTGTTTGTGATTTTGTGAAAATCGTTACTAATCCTTCAATATTGAACCGATTTGATTGAAACAAACTGTAACTGGTAGTCTTGCTTATTCGCTACACTTTCTGAGAAATGGAATTTACATAATAAATTTCAAATGTCATGATTTGATAAAAAAATATTTACGTATAGATTTGTAATTTCATTCGATATTGACACTAAAGTTACTTATTCTCTTTCTATAAATCGAAAGTAGTTTTAATAAGTTGCAAGTATATTTTGCTAGTTTAATCGTCATATAATAGTCCAAAATTAAAATTCTGTGTGGACTTGTTTTGTGGACTTGCTGGCACATATTAAAGTTAGGTAGCTCTTCCTCTTCATAATGAATTGATTCGATTGAAACAAATTTCTAATGGTAGCTTTATATGATCCCTTCAGAGGGTAGGGAAATGAATTACAAAATGTTCATTGACTGTGTGATTTTCTGTATGTTCATTGACTGTGTGATTTGCCATAGTCGCAGCTCTCCCCGGAGAGTATCACCTGGGGTGTTGTGTCTTGTTATTAATATGCTTATATGCGTAGTACTCTAATAACTCTCAAACAAATTTTCTTTCTATAACTCATGGAAAATGATATATACAATCAATGAGTGACAATTATAAATTTCTTGTTACTTTTATTCGCTTTAGTTGAAACTGAGTCGTGATTTTGTTACTAAAGCGGGGGATGCCTGTACTCAATATTCGAAGGAAAATAATATTTCAACAAAGCTACTTTGCTAAACACACAGTTATTCAAACTTCAGTACACATAAGGAAGTTATAATTATAATTTTGAACTTATTTGCTATTTCACGTATATTTTAAAAACATGTTTAGTTACGTACACACAGAGAAAAAAAGCATATTTTCAAGAAAAACAGTTGACTTTGGCATATTTTCTTTGTAAAATTGCTTCCAATTGGCGTTGATTACAGGTCTACTTCCTTTGGAAGTATTTTTAGCATATTTCTTTACCAAAAAGTAAAATTCGATTCACTGCAATGCGGCTTCCTTCTAAGAGAAATTTATCATCTACACAAATCGTTCATGGATTAAAATAATTATTGTTTCTTCTTATCAATAATGCAAATGAGCTTCCTGAGATTTAATATTTATTTTAAGTTGAAGTTTGCGCATATTTTAAGATTAATTTCGTTAAATATTCGAATTAGTTGATAAGTTATGATTTTTTCCCAATAGACCTGTAATAGCCAGGTCTTTAATATATTACAGTATGGTAACCTAAGAAAAAACATTACGTATGAACACACATAAAATGTGCACTCATCGATTAAGTTATAAAATTAGATATGATAATCGAGTTTACTGGATCTTTATTAAGTACAAAATTAACGTATCTTTCAAAATTAACTCCGTTGCATAATTCGATTTAAATAATGAACAATAAGTATTTAAAAAATGGAATTGAAGTAGCCAGATACTAAAGCGGCGTTTACACTATCAGTTTTGACTGTGGACGTGAGTGTCAATCACAACATTCTCTCCCTCTCCACCACAAAAGTTGCTCTCTTTTGCTCTCTTCATGTCATTCACACTATGAAATCTGTCAATGCTAGGCATAGGTTGACGACTTGAGTGATTGTCAGTCACACACAAGGAAGTTATAGTGCTGGAACTATAACAACGTCTCTCAGCTACATTATTAGGTCTGTTTTTCGGTCCACTGCTATATACGTAGTAGTGACAATAGAGTGACTTGTTATCGTGACGTCATTAAGGCAACAGACTTAATCGAAAATTAGGGTCAAGTAGTTTGAATAACTGAATACACCATTACTCTTTCCTTATATTGGCAATAAATGAACATTTTTTTATAATAAAACACTCTTCGAATGCCTTAAATTTAATTTTAAAGAAATATATTTATAATTTTCGCTTACCACAAAACTTGAAAGAATATAGGTACAGTTCAATGAAAGAAATAATTTTTTTTAGAATTCCAGCAAACAAATATAAGATTTGAACGTAGCATTATGTTATCGGATTCAATGAGAGATTAATATTAGGGTAAAGAAAAAAAAATAGATTCATCCAAGGAAAAAAATATTCAATCCAAATAAAAAGAAATTCTTTCCTAAGAAAAGAGAGATTCAATCCAAGGAGAGATTTCGTATAAATGTTCTCGGGTAAACCTGAATTCTTCTTTATTGTAAAGTGAAATTATATTTATTTGTAATATTTAATCATTAGGGTTGTGACATTGCATATGCTTTTCTAAAACGCATATGCTTATTTGATTCACATATGCATTTATCAACATGCATATGTAATTATAAATATGCATATGCATTTAACAATATGCATATGCATTTACCAATATGCATATGCATTTATAAGCATGCATATACTTTTATCAATATGCCCATCCTGAAGCTGTCTGTGACGAATGGAAGAGAGGGGGGTGGCGTCCCTTGGGCCCCGAACTGTTGTAATTTGGATTGTCTTTTTTTCATTTTTATTATATTTATCATTTTTTAACGCTACTTGCAGTTTTAGAGGATGGTTATGCTCTTCAACTACGAGGTATTTGATTTTTGGTGTTTGGTAGGCTCTTCATTTTCCTCTTCCATCCGTAAGTGCAGCCACCGTTGTTCTGTGTCCCTTTTCGTCACTGCATTCACTGATTAGCTTTTCTGCATCCATGAGCATTGTCATCAACAGTAGTAAGTGACTTTGTTCCATATTGAACCACTTTCCTTTCTGACTGCTTCTTCTAGTCCCTTGTATTTAATTTCCTTTTGACGTCAGCGATATGGCCTTTGTTTCCGAAGCAGACGTTAAACCCCTATTAAATTAATTATTAATATGAATTTGCATATATTATGAATTATTAAGTATTTAATAGTAATGCTCCAAATTTAAAATGTCAAGTACATATTTCAAAAGACATAAGTGTTTCAGAGAAAGACACATTATATTGTTGGCACTGTAGGATACTATATTAGTGAAGTGAATTTTCATGGCTACCAGTTATTTAAGAACAGAAACTATGTAGATATACAGGGTGTCCCAGAAAAAAGGAAACCCATTTTCAAATTAGTTTATTTTAGAAAATATTAAAACTATAAGAATTCTGAAAACACTGTTTTATACGTTTACACTTTCTGCATCCCTTGTGGAAAATTAATAATGTTACAACAAAAATTAAAAATGCTGCAGCGAATTTAGCAAAAGGAAAATAAAAAGTCCTTGTGCGGGCACGATATATTTCTTAAACATCCGGTAGCATTAAAAATTAAATCCTAAGGTTTATTACAAATAAGAGACAAATTAAAGAGATTTATTAACATTGGAACCGCAATACTTATTTCCAAGGTGTAAGGTTAATTTCCCTCGACATGTCCTCCATTTCTTTCTACACATAATTGCAGCCTTTTTCTCATTCCAGCAAAAACTCTTTTAACTAAATCCGGATTTTCTTTTAGTAAATTAACTTAGTTTACAATTCTCTCTCTCAAATCGTCTGTGTTTTCTGGAGGAGAAAAGTACACTTTGCTCTTGAGGTGTCCCCAAAGGAAAAAATCGCACGGTGTCAAGTCCGGCGATCTGGGCGGCCACTCAATTGGATGGTTCAGTGCAATAATGCGATCGTTGAAATTATCATGTAGCAATTCTTGAACTGCACGACTTCTATGTGCTGGAGCACCATCCTGAATCCACCATAGCCTATTAAATCTGTTTGGGTAAATTTGATGCAGCTCAGGAATTATTCTTTCTGTAATTAGGTTTAAGTATTTATCTCCATTCATATTATTTTCGTAGAAGATAGGGCCCACAAGTCGTCCGTTTCAACACATTCCCATCCATACAGAAACTTTCTCCCTGCACATTGTTACGTCGAAGTTGAAATTTGGAGGATTATTTCTGGGTGCATACTGGCGAATGTTATAATTATTGACTCTTCCATTCATATGAAATGCTGCTTCATCACCAATCACGATGTCTTCTACGAAGCGAGCATTTTTTTGCAGAAACCAATTTGAAAAATTTAGGCGGCGAGGTAAATCCGGTTCTAATAGTTCATGCCGTACATGAATCTTGTAAGCATGATACCTTACATCGTTTTTAACAATCCGGTTAAATGTGCTTTTACTGATGTCCAACCCGTTCCTTCTCGTTGATATTTTTGAATTCTCAATTAGCTTTTCACGAACACTATTAATGTTTTCCCTTGTTCGTTCTGTTCTCCTGCAACCCGATCGCTCTCTGTTTAAATTCGAAGTTGTTCCTTCAGTTTTGAACTTATTAACATTTGTCCATATGGTCTTCTTAGTTGGCGAAGCTCTTTCCGGAAAGCGTTGTTCAAAATCTTGTTGAACCAGTTTAAAGCTTCCAGTTCTTAAATAACTTGTCCCCACAAAAACTCATTGTTCTTTTGAGAGTTGCATTTTGAGGTTTTGAAATATGCAATAAAAATTACAGTGTTAAAATTAAAAATTCCTGATTTTATTATAGGTATCCATTGTATGATGAATACAAACTAACAAATTTTGTTTTGTTTGTTGGTATCATCAACGGACCAAAAATGAGGACTTCCTCGCGCAAGCACTTTTTTTTCCTTCTGCTAAATTCGCTGCAGCATTTTTAATTTTTTTTGTAACATTATTAATTTTTCACAAGGGATGCAGAAAGTGTAAACGTATAAAACAGTGTTTTCAGAATTCTTATAGTTTTAATATTTTCTAAAATAAACTAATTTGAAAATGGGTTTCCTTTTTTCTGGGACACCCTGTATAATCACGGGAAACGGACTATTCCCAGCCGGATTATTCCTTGTTCACGGACTTTTCTCCGCCGGATTTATTTGAAATTAGACTCTGGAAGATAATTTAATGTTGCGATTCTATATTTAATTTTCGAAAATAAATAGTTTTGACAAATAAATTCGTTGCCAAGAAATTATGTGCCGAAGTCAGCCGTCTCAAATAACAGACCTTTTTCTAATTTTTTTTCTTCTTTAATATCATTGTCATATGTGAATAGGTTCCTAGTTGACTGAAAATGGGTCACCACCAACTTTTTGAACCGAACTAGTTTTGTATTGGTTACTCCTCGATTATTAGTTTTCGTTGGAGAATTTTTGGGAAAATGTACGACAATATATATAAATCGTTCTGAAACCTGACTACGCAAAAAGTCTTGATTTAAGGATTTCTACACTCTAACTTACTTGGGTATTTTCATAATAATGGCTAAACCATTGTAAGATTTTTAAGGTACAAATATTAAATATACATATTAGATAAATACTAAATATACATATTAGATAAATACTAAATATACATATTAGATATATATTAAATATACATATTAGATAAAGGACACTAAAAAAGAGGTCCATATTTAGTGTAATAAAAATCTATAGTAGGTTTATTAATTATGAGGTTAATTAATAAATTAATTTTAAAAAAAAATTAATAAAGTTTATTACTGATCTGGAAAAACAAATTTGAACGAGTAGTTAATAGATCGCCATTTTATGTATAGCTGAAAAATAAAATAATAAATTCACGATATAGAATACTACAGAGTTTAAATAACTGAACAAATCGAAGCTGCTTAGAGTACCATAATTGCCACACTTGGTAACCCTTAGTATTGCAATAATGTTCGTACTCTGTTACATCTCCTAATTATATACGAAAATACGCAGGCACAGTCTTAAAATCGAACGAACGAACAAATTCTGTTAATAAAATGTGTTTTCTATTTATAAATTTTGTGTTTTATCAAAATCATACTCTAATAACCTAAATTACTGATATTTTATTCGGCGGGGGAAAGTCATGGCGGGGAATAGTCCGGCGGAGGAAATTCCTACTGCCATACTCATCACTTGTGTCTATAATCTGTTTCTATTATTATCCTATTCTTTATTTACATTACTTTGTGTGTTACTTCTAGCTTTATGGCGCCATATAGTTAACCATATTCTCTAATTTTCGAACAAAATTTTAAAATCATATTATTAGGTAAACTAAATGATAAAACACCTAAAGGTATATAACAAATAAATTATGGGGTTTGTTCAACCTCCCACCAGATATAAACAGCTGGAAGTGCATATATTGCCTGCCTTTCAGTTTCAAATGCATATGCATTATCTTTAAGTGCATATATTTTATCTGCATAACATATGCGTTTCCTCAAATGCATATGCGTTTTTTCAAAAAGCATAAAACCTGTTGCATATGCAGTATATTTCCCAATGCATATACTGCATATTTGGAAATGCATAATGTCACAACCCTATTAATCATTCTTTCTGCGTATGAAAAAAGAAAAAAATTCATAGCTGCATATTTTATTAGGTTTTTCGCTTTGTAGGAAAGAAAAGTTGCTCTGTGTGTAGGGCTCTATTAAGCCGAGAGTTAAAAATAAATTTACGGCGAAAATTCCTTGCGGCGAATTTTCTTGCAGCGAAATTTCCTACGGCGAATTTAGTTGCGGCGAAAATTCCTAGTACCCTACTTTGTTTTCAAACATTCATCTGCTACCTTCTTCAAGATCTCATTTATTCTGTTCATTGTTATATTTTCCATTTGTTCAATTTCCCTCTTCACTCCATCTGTATATTCCTCCATCTTTTCCCTTCTACTGCTGTAAAAGTACCACTCATTCCATCCATCCCATCTTTTTCCCTCCCTCCTGCCAGTTTCCACTTCTATTTCTAACATGCAATGATCTGAAAAATTGATTTTTTCCTGATTTTCATCAATTTTCATCCTTTCAATTATTGATTATGCTCTTTCATTAGCTAAAACCAAATCTATAGCACTCCTGCTGTCTCCTCTTCTCCAAGTATACATCCCCTCACATTTCTCATCAATATTTATCAGTAGTAAACCACTCTCTTCTATCATTCTATTTATGTTCTTCCCATTCTCATTCTCTTCCTGGTATCCAAGATACTCTAGATGACCATTGAAATCTCCCACTGCTATCTAACTCTCATGTCTCTCCTCAGCCTCCTCCACCTTCTTCATTTCAGACAATATCTCCCTGTTCTGCTCCAACTCCTCTCTACCACCACCAGTCTTCAAATATACCACAGTCAGGTTAACAATCTCTCCTCCAATGTTTCCTCTCATCTCCAGGCAATCTCTATTACTCTCTTCCCACTTCTCAAAACTCAAGCCACTCGTCTCTTCATATAGCACCATTATTCCTCCACCCCTTCTGTCCTCCATCTCTCTCATGCTCTCCATTACTTTTAGATAATTCTTATATTATTTATCTTTTTCTGCGTCTCAGTCAAGCACAATACCACTCCCTCCACCACTTCTTCATACAGTTCTGAGTTATCTGAATTGTCAATCCTTTGCACATTCAAACACTTGATGACATATTTATTTGCTTCTCCTTCCTCCTTTCCCTTCAAATTTTTTTTTTCATATGATTTTCCTTGGGTCTCACTCCTTGGAATTCTGATCCACAATCACATCATTCTCCACTTCTGTCACGCCGCACCTCTCCTCTTCTCCCAACAGCCCCCTCCATTTCAGTATTTCGATTCTCTTCTGCTCCATTATCTCCTGAAGTCTGCTTCTCCATCACCCTGCATCTCCTTATCACATATTGAGCCCCTCCATTGCTTCTCTTCTCCCTCAGCTCCTGTCTCAATTTCCTATTGCTCTCCCTCTCTGCTTCTGTCATATCTCTCGCAATGTAGACCCTTGGAAACTTTGTAGAGTGCCTCAGTCTGTTTGCTTTTCTCATAAGCTCTCTATTATCTTCTTCATCTCTCAACTTTACCAATAATTGTCAGTTCCTCTCATTCTTCTTTCCAAGCCTAATCAGTTTTTCAATCTACATCTCCTTCATCCCCAACTCCTCCACCATCAGCACTCCCAAATTCTCCTCATCCTCTCTGTATCTATCTGCTGCCTCACTCTGCTCCGACTCTAGTAGATTGAAAATCATAATAATCTTTCTTCTTCTTTACTTTTCCATTTCTCCCACCTTCCCTCCTACACACAGAGAAATGATTAGTTGAATCAAATCATATTTGATTTGTTTGACTAAATTTTATGGTTTATCTGTGCGCCTACCTACGTGGTGAGTTGCAGGAACTATTTAAAACGAGCAGAGCTGGGCGCGCGAACCTTTTTTTAGGTTCCGAACTCGAATCTTCGTCGATTTTGGGTTCCGAACCTCCGTATAGCGAACCCAATTTGGAAAAGTTTGGTCCGAACATTTGTTCCGAACCAAACATTTAGTCCGAACATTTGTCGGCTAACCTCTGATTTTTAGGCTATTAGGGCAACCTATATAAAAAAACAGTTTTTTCAACAAGATACTAACTATTTGTCAGAAACAAGATACAACGAGAAGGTTTCACTCTATGTTAAAAAAACACATGTCTTGTTTATAAACCTACGTTACTGTATTTTTACAAGTTGTTAGTTTTTGTACTAAACTATGTGTGCCAAATTTCATGTAAAAATATTGAATATATAAGGAGAAATAGATACAACGAGAAGGTAGAGAGGTAGAGGTCCCAATCCCAAGCTGACAGGGTAATGTCTGAGTCCCCTGGCTCGGCTCCTTATATACTATAAGGAGACCGAGCCCCTTTCTGAAGGAAAGGAGGGGGAGCAATAAAGAACATGTTGGAACCTGAAGGGTTCCAACTGCCAGACACCTGTCGAGCTTGGGACTGGGGCCCCTAATATTTGGGTTCGCAAACCTTTATTTAATAACTCAATTTTAAGGAAATACATTTTGCGAAATACAAGAAAGTTACATTTAAATACATAGGTATACTTATCTCATATATATACAGAAATCATAAATAAAGAACATTTCTCTTAGGAGAGTACTCATTAATATAATAAATCTTTGAGAAGTCTTATTACTAATGAACAAAAGGCCGAGAGAATCTATCCGCCGGGTTGGAACGGGTATTAATATAAACCAATACAGGGCAGAAGAAGGTTCTGCACATTAACACATTTTTAACGTAACTAAACCTCCAACCCGGGGGAAGCTTCCCTTTGGCAAACAGATAGATAACCGCCTGGTTATCTGAGAAGATAACCGCACCCGGATACAAGATATGCGCCAGCCAGGCGGCAGCATACTCGGCCTCTAATATTGGTAAGTTGCACCGAAAGGTCCGAGCCTGCCCCCGACCCTGCGACCACATACCAATGTAACCGGGGGTGGCATCAACAAAGACCTGGTCCCTATTAATGGTTGTATAGAACAGAGTGGGTTTGGTGTGGAACAGGCTTTTGAATCTATATAACTTATGGGGGTACCTAAAACATAGATTAACTAATGAGAGAGGAAGCTTAAGGATACATCTAGCAAAATTGATAAGTCCTGCCAGGCGTTGTTTATATTTGAGGGAACAGTTTTTGTTCCTGACTAGATCAAATTCTTCGTGCATATATTGCACAAAGGAAGGGCTGAGGGCCATAGTTAAGTTATCAAAATCGATAGTAATTCCCAAATAACTGATTCGCCTCGCAGGATCTAGTGAACATTTGTTAATATTGAATTCTAATGATGATGCAAATAATACAGTTTTTGCCTTCTGAGGGTCTTGTTCCTTACCTATAAGTAAGATATCATCTAAGTAGATTAGGAATTTAACAGGGATGTCTCCCAGCAGGGAGCCCACCACCGCCCTCATGACTCTTTGCATGACATAAGGGGAGGTGGTGAGTCCCTGAGGGAGACGGGTCAAACCAAAGAAACGCTTTCCACATTTTACCCCAAAGAGTTTGGAGGCTTTTTCGGACAGTTTAATATGAAAAAATCCATTGGTAAGGTCAAGTTTAATCATTTTGTTGTGTTTGTTACAAGCGTTGGGGAAAGCGGACCCCACAGAAGGTAAGTGGAAAGGCGGTGCCTTGATTTTTCCCGTGAGAGGAGACATGTCTAACAAGACCCTGGGGTTAGCAGGGTCTGACTTAGGAACCGTGAAGAGAGAGAAGGTGGAGTGGGGCCTCTCATTAGGAGGAACCTCCTTGAGAACCCCCGCCTCCACCAACCTCTCGACATGGACCATTTGTTTAATCGGAGTATAATGGTTACAATTAAAGTTTTTTGGAATGAAAATGTTGGTTCCTTTTTTGATAATGGAATTTACTGCGTTGTCTTTAGTTTTAATGTTAGGAATGTCTCCCGTTTTAATTGGTACATAGGAATTTTTAAGCACATAAGAGTTATATGAATTATTAGAATTTGCGTTATGGTTATGATTAAGGTTTAGAAAGCATGATTCACAAATGAAATTTTGATTAGTAGCAGTAGTTTGAGTAACAGATTTACATGATATACATATTCTAAGGATTAAATTAAGTTTCTTTTTATTATGCTCACCAGGAGGAGAAGGTGGAGGGTTGCCTGTTCTTGCTGGTCCAGATGGTCGGACTTCCTCTTCTTCCTCCTCCTATGGTGGGTCCTCTTGGCTACTTTGAGAGTTTGTTGAGTTATCTTCATTGTTGTCGCCGTCGTTGTTGTCATTGTTGTTGTTGTCGTTGTTTCTAGGTTGGTCATTCACAGAGGGAGCATCGGGATCTGACGGGGAGATTGGCAACTGAGTGAGCTGAACTGTTATTGGATGGAGTGTGAACCAATCACAGCTCGCGCATTTGTCTCTACTACATAAAACGTGGACACATTCTTGCGTATTGTGTAACCAATCTGTATTTCTACGTTGCCACACGTTACTAAGGTACAATTAATTCCATATTTTACGCTGATTTTCGTCGATACGTAAATATTTCACTTTTGAATTAAAAAATATAGTTGGTATTTAAGTAGGAACAAAGTCAAGAAAGGCCAGTAAATCTAAAGAAATGACATGAAATATATAAAGTAATTTAAAAAAGATATGCCTATATAACATACGTCAAATTCATTAGGGTTAATATAATAAATTTATAATAATAATTATACTGTGACTTCACATGACTACATTATAGAGGAGTTGCACTGGTAGAACTGCTGTTTCATGAAATACAACTAATTTAGAGAATTTACTAAATAGGAATAAGAGATTCATAGAAAACTTACGAATATTTGTGTAGACTAACCTAAATATGTTCATTATAGATGTAAGTTCGCTATAACGGATTTTACTATTCAGCGTGATTATGCAGGAGTTCACTATAAGGGAGTTCCACTGTACTTACTATACTTAATAAGTTAGTATCATTGAGTACGACTGAATGAGCATTAAGTATATTTAAAGTTCCCCTCCAGTCTCCACTCCAATAGGGGAGGGTGGTCATCAATGGGACAAAAAACACAGAAAGATTGATATTTCATTTACTATGGGCATAATATGAAAAATAAAAAATCCATGTGTAAAATTGATATTCCTTTATAAAATGAAACCAACTCGAATGCTATCACATATTCTGTTGACTAGAAAAAAATTGAATAAAAAACAAAAAAAATTGTCCCATTGTTTAACAGCGCTGGTGAACAATGGGACATGCCCTGGTGAACGATGGTACAGTTTATCAAACTTGTATATTGTTGAGGTTTTGGTAAAATTTCAAGTTCAAATTATCTCTTTATGTTGTCCGACACTTAGTTAGTTCATATAATATCAGTTTAATGTCCTCTAACTTCACCGAAGCCATGTCAGGAACATTTGGAAAATTAAGCTCATTGCACTTGAATCTTCGCCTAACATCAATATTTCGTATTTATCTTTTTCATGCTTTTGGCCAACAGAATACGTTTTAGAAGTCGCCTCAAATTCTACAAGTGCATAAATCTTCATTTTCAACATTTTCGGTGGAGATTTGAGTTCTTCAGACGAATGGATCAGTTAGATTAAGAGTTATATACCAGACCAAGAACAATAGTTCACAGGCCATCTACGTCAGATGCTTCATGAAGTGATTTCGGAGGCCTTATCCTTAGTGGCACCAGCAAAAAGCTCTTCTTTCTCGGGTGTGCAATCATGCTGCGTCTTTTTCTTTTATTAGTGAAATTTGTTCTCTATGCAGTGCTTTGTGATGACCTCAGATTGCTAAAGCCCTTGAACATGATCGAAAAACCCGCTTCAGCTGGAAGCTCTGTTTCTACAAGAAGCCCTGAAGCTACAGTTCACGTTATTGTATCAAAAAAATAGATATATTGATTCAAATGGAGTAACTAGACAGTTTGGTTGACAATAAGGCACTGTCCCATTGTTAACCAAATTTTCTGTCCCATTGATCACCATGACGCCATTTTGAAAACATATGGGTATAGCGGCTCAACTACAAAAGTATAAAGGCAATCCTTTCAAATGATCATATTTTACATATTACTTAATATCATGTAAAAATGCCGTAAGCATTATATGTTAAATTTACAGATTTATAACAATTGAAACAAAGTACGAAATATTTAGTTTTATCACCCCTAAAACACGTTTTCGCTTTTAAACAGGGCTGACTGCATCCCAACCGCTGAATGCAATGCGAGTGAATGCACTGAAGTATGCTTAATTTACCACTAAGATTTTGTTAAAAATTACCCTCAAATAAAAAAGTTATTCAGCATGTCCCATTGTTCCCGGTGTCCCATTGATGACCACCCTCCCCTACGTAGTTTAAGTTGTTATTCTGAATTTTCTTCTGACCTCCGAATTTCATGCAAAGAAAAATTAAGACCAACTCTGTCGTCATAACAATGCAAGACAATGTATCCATATTGAAGTATCCAATTATCTAATTAAATAATTTTTAAGTTTTTACTATTAGTTCTCAAATTTTCATTTATATTACAACATTTTTGATTAATTCTATCTAGAGAACTGATGATATAAAAACTTTTTGCATTTTGTTTGAATATAAAGTACTATAGATACAATACGTTGTACTGTATTCCAATACTCTATTTACTTAACTTTTTCTTCTATTCAATATATTAGAAAGGTAAAACAGTGAAGATTATTGTGAATATTTCTCTAAGTTATATTATAACTTATACACATATAATATAATACCTATATATAAATTATAATCAATTCAATTTTAAAGCGAATAGCCGAATACTTGATCTTAAATTATCTGTTCAGCCAACCTACTTACCCGTCAAAAGTTTGTTTATTTGAGCCATTTCAATATATTCTCTTTTAAAATCCTTCATTTGATATTTACTCATACATTAGTAAAAGCAAAAGAAAAAATTATCATTCAAAATAAAAGTAACAAGCTAAGACAAGAAACAAATATTTATAAGATGTTATTGCACGAAGCTTGGTGTGCGCAATTATTCTCGCACATATTTGATCTCGCTAAGCCGCTATAAGAGTTACAGTTAACTGATTATAGTGAAATATTCACCCTTATGTACTGAAAAAACACTCTTGCATCTAATGCCTGGAAAGATCTCTGATATATTCCTAATATTATTATAGATTTGAATAAATGCTCATAATATGAGTATATTACCATTTATCACCTTCGTTTTTGTCTAATCGTATGTATTTATGCGAAAAATTAAACGATTGAAAAGACAGCTTTAAAATCGGTCTTGAATTTAAGTTATTTTTATTTTTCCATGAGGACTGGTTAGCCAACGGCTAAGGTACTAGGATAGGGTGTTATTTAATGTTACCTAATATATACGTTTATAACCTTACCTATAGTTCTACATATTTCAAGCAATTTCAATTGAGATTTGAGGGAACATAATCCGTTATTAAAGAATTAACTTGTTAAGATTATTATAAAACTTACCGCTATTCAAGAAAGAAAGAATGAATAACGTAATGGGAGAAGAGCGGGGAAAGACGCATGTTCTTCGCTTCAGTGTTAAGCAGAAACCTAGGTATATAATAGTAGCCGAGAGGTACGGTACATGTTCAGAACGTAAAATAATTAAATGAACGGGTTAGTTTCCCCCGGGTACGGAGGTTCGGACTTGCGAAAAAGACGTTCCGAACACTGAAGTCCGAACTGTTTTTGAAGAGGTTCCGAATCCGAATGTCCGAACCCATTTTCCAGTCCGAACCGGTTCGCGAATAAAGGTTCGCGAACATTCTTGCGGAACGCCCAGCTCTGAAAACGAATTAAATTGACGTTGGTTAAAACAAGTAACAACACATATGTGAGTTGATTATTTTTAATTCCCGATGGTCACAACAACTACCTGTGATAGTCAAAACTACTCGTGATGGTTGAACCAATTATATGTAATGGTTAAAACAACTACAGAACAAGGTTACATAAACTACTTGTGTATGTTTCTCCAATCACTCCTATGTGTTATACCAACTACTCGTGCAGGTTATACCAACTACTCGTGTAGGTTATACCAACTACTCGTGTAGGTTATACCAACTACTCGTGTAGGTTATACCAACTACTCGTGTAGGTTATACCAACTACTCGTGTAGGTTATACCAACTACTCGTGTAGGTTATACCAACTACTCGTGTAGGTTATACCAACTACTCGTGTAGGTTATACCAACTACTCGTGTAGGTTATACCAACTACTCGTGAAGGTTATACCAACTACTCGTGTAGGTTATACTAACTACTCGTGTAGGTTATACCAACTACTAGTGAAGGTTATACTAACTACTAGTGAAGGTTATACTAACTACTCGTGTAGGTTATACCAACTACTCATGTAGGTTATACCAACTACTCGTGTAAATTATACCAACTACTCGTGTAGGTTATACCAACTACTCGTGCAGGTTATACCAACTACTCGAGTAGGTTATATCAACTATTCGTGTTGGTTATATCAACATCTCGTGTTGGTTATATCAATTACTAGTAAACTAAGTAAATGTATATCAACTATTAGTGTAGGTTGAAAAATCGGTCCGGTTAGCAGTAGCCAGACTTTTTAAATGACTTTTTCAGTCAGTATATTTACTCTATTAAATTTTAATCTCGAGTTAGGTACCGTTGTCAATTAGATTAGACTATAGATTTTCTAGGACCAAATCTAACATGTTCATTTATTTTTTACTTTTGCTTCTGTGATATGCATACTATTATGATTTAAATAAATAATTGATCACCTAGACCTATCCTTGCTTTTTGAAATGTTTTCGATCCAATGAATTGATATATGGTTATTAGTTGTAAATTAATTAATAGATTAGATTGAATAAGTAACTTCATCAGGTTAGTTTATAAATAAGTAGTTAGATGACGTAAATAACTTTATGTAGTGATAAATAGGTAGGCTAGATGAATTAATTAACCAGGCTAGATTACAAAAGTTGATAGAATAAATCTTTCATATGCTGCAATTATACTATAACTTAATGAATAATAATAAAGCCTTTATCTTCTAAACTATATCTTAGTGCAATTCATCTTACTCATAGGCACTGATGTAGAAATATGCTAATAGAATTACCAAGGTCAAATTGAAAACGAAATATAAACATTTAAGTTTTAGATTTATTATTTAGAAGTACATTTTGAATTCTCGTCACTGTCTGTCACGACTATAGGTTGCCAATCCCTGAAATAAGAGATTCGTATATTAATATATATATTGAATAGAATTTCATAGTATCGTTTATACACACAGAGAAAGGATTAGTTGAATCAAATCATATTTGATTTGTTTTGACTAAATTTTATGGTTTATCTGTGCGCCTACCTACGTGGTGAGTTGTAGATACTATGTAATACGAGTTAAATTGACGTTGGTTAAAACAACACATATGTGAGTTGATTATTTTTAATTCCCGATGGTCACAACAGCTACCTATGATAGTCAAAACTGCTCGTGATGGTTGAACCAATTATATGTAATGGTTAAAACAACTACAGAACAAGGTTACATCAACTACTTGTGTATGTTTCTCCAATCACTCCTATGTGTTATACCAACTGCTTGTATAGGTTATACCAAATGCTTGTGTAGGTTATACCAACTACTCGTGTAGGTTACATTAACTACTCGTATAGTATACTTCTATGTAAGAGTCCATTTTCACGGCCATAACTCCCAATGAAGAGAGTATGGCCATATCTTCTCTCCTCGAGGAGTTCCTCGAGAGTAAGGTCATCATACATCTGGAATATCAAATATCTAATAACATGTGGGTCCTAAAGCATTATTAGGAGTCTATAGCAACTAGAAATTTTTACAATGTTCAAGTACTAATTTTCGATTATAGACTACTAATCTAGGCTATTTGAAACATAAAATAATTTGAGTGATTGCTAAAGAAAATTTAATTGTTAATGAACTTCAGTTGAAGGAGAGTATGCTTAGAATTCCATCTCTAAAAATTAAACTTTCCCAAGTAAATGTACTCTACTGTACTCTGCATGATTTTTTTGCGAGTTTAATTTCTAGGCTTTAATTCCTTGCTTACTCTATTCAGTCTACTAGAGTTAATTAACGGTAACCGGGACCGAATGTTCATTTGTCTCTGTAGTAATTTAGTTACACTTTAAAACGATCAACAGTGGGTTAGTCCGAAATGATTCATTTGCACTATTATTAAATTAATTCTATTAAATTAAAACTAGATGCATTAGGTATTGAAATTTTGAAGCAATGCAGAAACTTGCTGCAAATTTTAAAGTTCTTAAGCTTGTCAAGGTTTTGTAGGTAATAGCTACTATTTAGCAAGTTTTGTGATCGAACAATTCTAATTATCACCCCAAAGAATGTGTTAAAATAAAGTAAAATTCATGACTACTCTCAACAAGTAGAGGTCAAACACTCAACACAGGGAGATGGTAGACCATTTTGGGGATCATGATTTGCCCGGATTAGTTCAGCCTCACACTGATCACGAAACTCACTCGCACGCGCTCACACACACAATAAATGTAGGAGTGGAGGGGGGTGGGAAAAGTGTCTGTAATGCTACTTCAACCTATCCCTCCTCGGAAAGGCTCCGGGGGTTTCTCTCCTCAATAGGAAGGGATACATCTCCAGCAACCACAAACCGTCCCCATGTCCAGGGCACCACCCGTTATGCCAGCTTCCCCACCATGCCCCTTAACCAGGTTGTCCCTACCACACCTTGCCACCCTTTCCAAGTTAAATAACCAAGGCGGAGGAGGCTACAACTAGGATCAGCGACACGGGAAGAGAAGAACGCAGTACAGGCAAGCCCGTCATAAGGCGCGGAACGTGACACGTTTGCGATCGCCGTCAAAAAATCCCCACTAACACCAGTGCTCCAGACGTCTCGCTTCCACATAAGCCATCTCACCCCCAAGTCTCACACCTTATTGTCCCTTCCACACTTTTTCACCCTACCCCATTAAAACGATGCAGGCGGAGGAGGCTACAAAAAAGATCAGTGACCCAGAGACAAGACAGCGCAGTTACGGTCAGTCCAAAACAAAGATGCATCGTAAGAAAATAATAAGACTGTGCCACGTCAAAAATATACTAAGCGACATTCCACCTGAGTGTCGTTGTGAATTTACCCTTTTACCTTAGGAAACATGATGCACAGAGGCCGTGACCTAACGACCCGTTATGTGCCCCAATCTCAGTGGACAATTCAGCTGAGGCGGACAGGACCTGCCTCGGCACGAAGAAAATAGTGGACCACTCCAATCACCCGGCCTCACCACACTCGCATAGTGCCCTCTCCCAGCCACATCCCCACACCAGGTTGTCCCTCAACACTTTTTCACCCTACCTGATTAAAACAATCGAGGCGGAGGAGGCTACAACCGGCACAGAAACAAAGCCAAAGGAGAACGCAAGAGCAGCAAGTCCCGATGAACGGTGCAGAACACCAAAAACTTGGCTAGCCGGCGGATGATTTTGTTCAGGCACTCGACAGATGGTGAGTTGACCACCTCCCGAGGGAGGGCATTTCAAACGCCACACACCTTCACGGTCATCAAGTCCCTGAACTTATTTGTGCGGAACCGCGGTACATCCAGTTTGTACCCATGTATCCGAGTCGGGTTCATATTGAACGAGAAGATCGCCGTGGGGTAAGGTTGCTATGACCCCTAACGATCTTGTAGGTCTCTATCAATTGTCCACGGAGTCTACGTTGCTCAAGGGTCAGAGGGTTGAGGTCTTGCAACCGCCTATCGTAACCCTTGTTCCTAATCTCCCGAGACCAACTTGGTCGCCCTGGCTTGGACTCTCTCCATGTCACAACGGTACGTGGGAGACCAGAACTGCACGGCATACTCCAAATGTGGACGAACCACCGATTTGTACAGGGTCATCACCGTATGGCTATTACGGTGTATAAAGACCCTCTTTATGTACCCTAGGATCTTTTGAGCTTTCCTCTAGGCAGCGACACACTGTGCATTAAACTTAAACTCGGAGGTCATAACCACTCCAAGGTCAAGTTCTCAATGCGTAGGAAAAACTGACGAACCAAGGAGACTATAGGCGGCGCGGGCGTTCTGCACACAACATGCCAGACGCTACACTTGCTAGTGTTGAATGGCATCTACTATTCCGACCACTTCCTGATCCGTGCCAAGTCCCTCCTCAGTGTTCAGCCACAGCCTGAGGGTTTGCAGCATCGACACCAAGTTTGATGTCGTCGGCAAACTTGCTCATCTTTCAGACTAACTTCAGACTTATGGATGGGACAGACGTATGCTGACCTCCAGTCGAGCGGAATTTCTCCACTCTCCATTGAGGATCTGAACACTTGCCACAAGTGGGGTGCCAACGCACTACCCACGGATCTCATCACCTTCGGCAAGAAATCGTCAGGTCCAGGCGCCTTATAAGGGTCCAAGCGGTGGAGCTTGTCGAGAACTTCATCTGTCGTTGCAGGAACATCCTCAAGTGGCTCACCCCCCTCATACATTATCATAGGGAGTGGTTGCCCAGCATCCTCAACAGTGAAAACACTGGAGAAATACTGATTGAACTTCTGTGCAATCCCAAGATTGTCACTCACTATGAGTCCGTTAGAGGACTGCAAGGGCCCCAGTGTTTTCCTAACCTTGTGTCTATTCACATGTCTATCCTAACCTTGTGTCTATGGGGTTGTCCTTGCAGGCAAGCGCAACCCTGTGCTCCTCACTTGCCTTGGCTTGACGAACAAGTCGTCGCTGCCTGGCTAGGAGGTTAGCAGCAAGAGGTGACGAGTCGGACCGTGTAGCGCGATACAGGCGCTTCCGCTCTGAAATCGCTTCAGCTAACACGAGGGTGAACCACGAAGGTTTTACCCTGGCCGACCCTCCGATCCTCTTAAAGAGTATACACCTAGCTTGAATCTGCTTGAAGTCTCTACTAAATAGCTGCCACATGGCTTCAGCAGATGGGTGAGGCTGGGGTTTAAGTTCCATCAGGTCACGACGGAACTGCGGGTAGTTAGCCAATCGAAGGTTGAGGCGACGACAGGAGCCAATCGAAGGTTGAGGCGACGACAGGAGCCAAAACGCTCACCGTCGGAACCCACCACGACCTCGAAGGAAACCGCCGCATGGTCGCTACCTTCAAGTCCCCCACCTACTTCCACATTCCTCACCATCTCTTCTTCAGTGGTGAACACGATGTCGAGAGTATTTCGTCCTCTGGTTGGAACGCGCACCATCTGTGTTAGGAAGCAGTCGTTCGAAAAATCGATCAACTGCATTCCCTCAGCGGCTGCAACTCCCAAATTCCAATCCAGGTGACAGTTGAAATCCCCTACAACCACCGTGTTACCCTGAACTAGCCCTGATAACTCGGTCTTTAGGTGACATCTTGATACATCCAGCTCGGAGCGGAGTTCCACAAGGCCCTCCTATCCCCCGGCGGTGTCAGGCAAAGAGCCACCCTCGAATTGTGCTAATCTTAGCGAAAATTCCCCTAGAGCTTTTTCTGTTTTATCCTTCAGTTTCCTGACCTCTACCATCATTGCAAACTTCTGTTTGGCAGCCTCACGATCCGCGTAAATTCTGACCTCACAAAAGGTGCAGAGGGAGAATCTGGTCAAGTTTGAGCAACATCCCGCATCCGAATCTATCACCCACCTCTTCCTACGGCACTGGTAGCAAATGAATTTCTGCCTCTCTGGACAATTCTTACCCAGTTGGGCACCAATCGGTTCCGATCATAACATAAATGTGTCGATTGTGAACTCCTTGGCGTATCCAGGGTGTGGTCTGAGCGGCACATCTTCAATTGTCAGTGCTGGGGGGACAGATTGGAGCAAGGAAGTTGGAGATACTGGCTCATCCGTGCCACTGAGGTCAATCAGGTCATCCATACCGGTCACTGCTGGGGGATATTATATATAAAATACACAAAAATCACAACAGCAAATAAGAAGGAATCACACTACAAACCTCAATATCTCAATTAAACTAATTTAATTCTCAAAATA
>CANNZV010001257.1:0-169622 GCA_947561585.1 Caprella mutica | reverse complement strand
AGCAGTTTTTATATGGCGGTCGCTCTCTTTCTATTCATAAAAGCTAGTTAGAATTAGAAATATTATTTATATAATTGATGATATTCTTTTCTGTAAATTGTTAAGTGAAATGTAACATTATTTATATTTTGAATTGATTTATATTTTTAAATAGATTTATTGTCATATTATTTTGTTATTAAAATATGGATAAAAAGAGTATTCTAAAGTTTAAACTATTGCATACGGTTGTAAATATAAATATTGATAGATAAATAAAAATGCAAGATATTTATATCGTAAAAATTCTTATTAATAAGTGTATCTAGATACTTTTTGGCAGTGAATCTAGATACATTCGACAATTCCAATGACCAGTTTCACTTAATAATAATATAAGTTAATTTCAATGAGGCATTCTAACAAAAAAAAGTTGAAGAAAAATACATTATAACGTAATAAAATTTAATTGATCTTAATACATTTATCATTGTGAAATATTTACAGAAGTAAAATATAAAAACTGATTCAATCATACAAAAGTAAATAAAATTATTTAGAGAACGAATATTTAATGGGCATATATAATTATTCATCTATTTCATATCAAAATCTTAAGATTTCATATCAATATATATGTCCAATTTTGCTTCATTGGTTTGATATATAATTCCTGTCGCTATGTTTAGCTTCAGATGCATGCCAGATAGCTTCGCATTCAAATACTTCGGATGTAGCTGCTCAATATCCACAGCGATTGTTCACAACCTCTCTCTTCGACGCCTCTTTAAACTAATCGCACATCTGGCAGCCTGCACAGCATCGGTTAGTTGCAGGAATCGATCGCATCTCACGTCAACAGCTAGCAGCTTTGCTAACCGCGTCTGACCGCTCAACTGCCTGCTCAAATGCATGACCGTGTTTCTCAAATACTGCCTGCCTGCTCAACAGCTTTTGGTGTGAAGGCAGCCTTAGTGTCTCAATTTGGAGACAAAGCCATAAGGTGAACTCGAAAACCTGGATGCATCAGTTAGAATAGTTTATTTTTCTCAGTACGTGTAGGTGTTGTACGAGTATTCCCTGTAATTCTTTAACTGGATTTAGTCCACCGTGATTATGTTTCTTCAGGCAAATTCATTTTGGCATAAATCAAGGCGGCATTCTTCTTATATCCATATTGTAGAATATTTTCCTTTATTTAAATCAATCTTTTTGAAGTACCCATCTCTAACCTTTCTCCATTAACATTGTAGATGAAATGTTTCAAGTCTCCAAACGACAATAATTTCTAAGTAGCTGATTCGTAAAATACTCATTTGAGAATGTAACAACCCTATTGTTCTCGACTTGACTGAAGACTTTGTGTGGTCTTTTGAAAAATATATAGCAGGTTTTTACAGCAGTCTGTTTGAAATTTATTGTAGTGACCATTCAAAGTGATGATGATTAAAATTTTATAGGCAGTAATCATTAGCTGTGGAGATGAAACATTTATCTACATTGCCTTGTGTTACTTATTTATACACTAATCGTGGTTTGTATAATTAGATTAAATTCAAATTGATTTAGTCGATTGATATTAGGCCCACACTATTCAAGGAAATAAATGTCGTATGTGCTCAAAGAATTTTGACAATACCTAAGCATTCATGCAGGAAGCTCAAAACTTGAGCTGCCGGAGCAGCACTTAAACTTAGTTTTTAAAAGTTAAAGCAGTAAACGTAACCCTTATTGTGCTATGGAGTGTGTACCACCAGATTTAATTCCGTTTTTTTTAGGGTGGTATAATTTCTGCACCACCGAGTACCAATTATTGTAATATTCGTGTGGTGCAAAATATGTACCACCAGACTTGAAAAAAGATAACGACTATATTCTATATCAGTTTTACTTCATTATTTGGTAGTTTACTAGAAGAAAATTCCAACTAATATTTACATAGTATAAGATTATTATTTAATGAAAAATATGATAGAATATGCAGGGTGTCCGACACTTTTGTTGCCAAACTTTAACATAAGGTTGATTCGTCGAAATAAACACTTTTTATGCTATGAAGATATGGTCTAATGCTTAGTTAAAGAGTTACAAGGTTAGGAAAGTAGTATCTGTACCATTTATTATTATTAGTTAACATTATTTTTTTTTTCAAGGTTGCGATAAGAAACAAAACATTTTTAACAGTAATTATTAGGAGCACAAGAAACATAATCTTAAATTAGGTTACATGTTTACAGAATGTGTTCAATTTACTGCCCATTTGTTGCGATGCAAGCGTTTTTCCCGCAAGGATTCGTGAAACTCCTGGTGTCTTTGCTCGCGTCCGCCAATCATTGGACAAACGTTTGAACGGCTGCATCGCAACAAATGGGAGGCAGTTTGAACACATTTTGCAAACATGTAACCTATAAATTTAATATAAAGTTTCTTGTGCTCCTAATAATTACTGTTAAAAATGCTTTGTTTCTTATTGCAACATAAAATATGACGTTAACTAATAATAATAAATGGTACAGATACTACTTTCCTAACCTTGTAACTTCTAACGAAAAATTTTAGACTATACCTTCATGGAATAAAAACTGTTTATTTCGACGAATGCAACCTTATGTTAAAGTTTGGCAACAAAAGTGTCGGACACCCTGTAGAATTTGTTTATTCTGTTTATAAAAATAATTATGAAGAAAAGCCTTTAGGCTGAATAAATAGTACAACACATCTTGATATGCGTTAACCAACTATTGAAATTACTATTTGAAGTGTCGAATTAATAAAAAAAAAAAAATTTAGTTCCATATTGCAATATGAACAATGTTGATGAATTAATCATTATTATAAAATGGTTATCAAAAGATCATTTCAATCTACAGTATCATCAAATTTTTGATTGATGACATATATAAAATTATTTTTTGGAAAATGAGTCTACAAATTATTCTGTATTTCTGGTTAATTTGATATCATATATATTGGATCAAAATTAGAAAATTAAAAAACAATGCAACCATGAAATTATAAACTATAAACTTGATTACATCTTGCATTTTATAATAAAGTTATTCAATGAAGTCTAAGGGGACCATCCCTGAAGAAATCTCGACATTGTATCATTTTTTTTTTATTTCATAAATAGGTACTTAACAACCTTATAAAAGATTGTACAAAAAATAATAACTCTAGAGTGTGCCTGTGTGACGCTATGCCCCTGGGGAGAGGGGGAAAGGGGTGGGTATAGCGCTCTGTTAGTACGAATAACTCGTTTTCTATGGGTCTAATCGAAAAAAATGCTATGAACAAAAACAATAAGGAAATTCAATTTTATATATGGTTGCGAAGTTTCAGAACCGTAACTTCATTTTTTTTTCAAAAAACATGGTCGGTAGCATGAATACCATTTTGATGCACTTCAAAATAGCTACATATTTTGGTATTCAAACATGGACCTCTAATACAGTTTTGAAGCTACGGGTTTGCAGTTTTTTCATTCGATTATTCTGGTTATTCTCTACAATACAATTGAAAGCTATTTTTTTTTTTATATATAAATTTAAAAAAAAAAGAAATTTTATTATTTAAAATGAATTCAAAAATCGCTTGGAAAAAATCGTATGGGGAAGCGAATGAAAAAACCCTGCAAAGCTGTAGCTTCAACACTGTATTTGAGGTCCAAGTTTGAAAACCCAGATGGAAATTCGTTCGTAATTCGAATAACTGTTTTTTATGCGTCTAATCGAAAAAATACCATGAACAAAAACGATAGAGAATTCAATTTTATATTTAATAACTAAGTTTTATTAATAATATTTTTTACACAATTTAGAGATGGTCCCCTTAAAATTATGTTCAAATTCCTATAAAATATTTTATAAGGAACAATGATATCAGCAATAAAAACATATTATTATATTATATAATAAGTTGTTATTCGATTCGTATTGAGAAATGTTCATTTTCCCCATCTGAAAAGAGTTGTTTTCCCATATATCATAATTGTGATTAAATTAATTATGATTGAGACCTACATTGTTTTTGAAAACTTTTTTATTATTAAGCTATGGTTCTGAAACTTGATACCCAAATATAAAATTGAATTGAAATTTATGTAGTTTTTGTTCATGTCATTTTTTCGATTCGACCAATAGAAAACGAGTTATTCGAATTTCGAAGTTTCTAATAATTTTGAATTTACCGCATTGGGTTTTTTTTGCATTCGATTCTCCACGGAATTTTGATTTTTCGGATTGGTTTTCGAAAACAATAGTGAAAAAACAAATAATAGAAATTTTTATTTTTAAAATTTTGAAAAATAATTCGAAAATCAAAATTCCGCTGTCGCAATTTTGTAGATAATTCCGTGAAAATCGAATGCAAAAACCCTAATGTCGTAAGCTCAAAATTGTAAGAGCCATAGATTTTTGATTAACCAAAATTTGTCAGGTTTGAGAAGTGCCAGCCAGATAAACGCATTCAAAGTTGCCGTGTACAAAACTGTACATGGCTGCGCTGTGACACCCTACATCTTCCCTTATGAGATATAGAGTGCCACTGATGCAAGGCACTGATGGTGTTGCCCAGAGATAAAGATTAGGGGAGTGATGCAGTTTTGTGTTATTATTTTTAAAGTGGATGGTGCGTGATGTCAGCTATTTTGAACCAATCAGCGACTGCCAGAGTCACATGATTGTGAAAAGAGTAGACACACTACCAAGGGGAGTTCTAGATACAAACAAATAACAATGGAAAGGCGCGTGATAGTCAGAAAGGTTACTAAATGTTAATTTAAAGATAGTAAGAATACAGCAGAAAAGAAAATACTAACTCTTTTTTAAACAATTTTAGTAGACATGATTACAAAAATTTTATAGAAATTTGTTGTAATCAGCAACTCTCTAATATGGCTGAATCAACAACCATTATCAAAAATTGCAATGTCTGTGAGACGATTTCTCAAGAATCAAGATGGCAATTCACCAAGATTTATAATCCATTCAAAACTAAGTTGAGGTTTCTCTTAAACTTAGTTTTATTAGGGTTGTGACAATATGCGTTTGAATTCATAAATCCTGAAAATATTATAGACAGATTGAATTTTTGTATGATATTCTTAAGTTATATAAAACGCATATTGTCACAACCCTAGTAATTATCTTATCAATTTATTCAATTTGAATTATACTTTCATAAAAATGTAAATAAATGTAATAATATTTATTTAGTTAAAATATCAATACTACATACACAGACCAATGAATACCAAGATGTTCCAATGCTAGCAAATTGTACAGGGGAAACTACCTAATATATTCGATTCAGTTTTCTATATTATTTAAGGGTGAACTAATTCAAAATTAAAACGTCGAATTAAAATCATTTTTAATGAATGTAGATTAGAATCAGGTATGGGCGCGTATTGTCATCGATCAAAATAGAAAATAAAATAGTTTTCTATACAGCAAGTTTTTCATGGAAAACTAATTCAATTAACCTAATTTTTTAGGATATTATTTTATGGTGAACTAATTGAAACTTAAAGGCGAATTGAAAACGTATTTTCACTGAATATAGACATAAATAAATATGAATTATGAGTGCGTGACGCAATTTAGCCAAAAAATAAACAAGAAACTGTTTTCTAGGCTATAATATTTAAGTCTGAAAAATTTAAACTTAAAGGTTCAATAGAAAACTTCTTTTAAAAAAGTATAAAATTAGGACACAGTTTATTTAAAGATTAAATGTAATTACTATGTCAAAATTCCTCAAATTTCAACGGTATAAATGTTTTAATCATAAGAGCTCTACACAAATATAATATCAAGTGAAAGATAAATACTGCCTAAAAGAAAATATATTCAGTTAGAAATGCAATCTAATTCAGGTACAAATTTCTCTACATAGAATATAATACTATGGCTGGTATAAACAGTCTTCTTCACTTCTGGATAAATATAATAAAATTTCATAAACACAAATTAATTCTGGAGCGGTAATTTCACATATCTTAATAATAATTAAATTACTTCAAATGGTGGCAATTAAACTTTATGTAACATAGTAAAATGTGACAATGCGAGTTCGTATTTATCTTTTTACTTAAATCGGGATGATAAAAAACATGAAGATGCAGGGAAAGAAGGAACTTGGAAGTTCAAATTAAATATATAAAATGTAGATACATATATAAATATTCTAATATAACCAAACTTAATTCATTATCAAGGTTTTTCTATGAACCGAGATTGTAGTAATGTGCTTTTATTTCACTTGAAAAAGATTAGGATGCTAGTAGCTACACAATTTCTTCAAAAACTTGCAACTAAAAATATTTAGAATTCTGAATCCGAAATAAAATATGGCAAAAATAAAATGAATCTCATAATTTACATTCCGTATCGTTAATAGTGGAGTTGTCTTGCCTCTTCTTAGAAAAGCTGGCCTGGCTATCATCTGACTCCATATTCTGAAATAGATTTAAAAGATATAATAATTCGAATAGTAGCTATATATAACTAGTTTGAACAAGAGGTAAGTGGTCAATCTACAATCTATATTTACAGAGCATCTGATTCTAATTAAAGAGTTTGTCCATAAAAATAGATACAAGAGGCAACATCACAAAGAGTTTTGAGAGAAAATGGTAGTAAAGGGGGAATGAATTGAAACATGAAGAAATCATGAAATGAAATTATAATGAGCCTTAATATTTTACAGAGAGATAAAACTCTTGATATCAGATTACCCTTTTTTAAAGAAATCCAAAAGCCAAAAGATTAGTTGAGTTAACTCACCTGTGTGTTGTCTACATCATTGAAAGCTTCTGAGAAGGACCTCTTAGTTCTTGGCCACTCCTTTACAGTCTGAGAAGCAAATGTAGAGTCAACGCTGTTGCCTTTTAGCCAGGACAGGTCGCCGCTGCTGGGGAAGAATAGCTAGTTGCTGATGCAACTCCATTGTCTCTGTGTGCCCTGAAAAGTAATAAAATATTGAAAATTAATTTAGACTAGTAAATTACCCAGGTATAACATCAAATTAAGAGGTATTAATTTAAACATTCCAATATTTTTATACTGCAAATTAACTTTTATTAATTAATGGAAAGTAATTTATGTCATTTTAAATATTAAATAAAGCATGACCCAAGAAAGCTATTTGCTGCATTCTGGACAATTAAAATTGTACAAGAGATATTCTAGAATCTAGTTCATTAATATAAAGGCTAATACAGAACATTAGGGAACCAAATATCCCTTTAATTATATCAAACGTGGTGACCTGAGTTTATCAAGAAGCATGGGTACCAATTCATTTTCTCACGGCAGTGGTGATTTCCCATATTTCATAGGCTCATCAATTTTGAACTAAACTTTCACAATAATTCTGCTCAGAGCCAATTTTAGTAATTTTTGAAGATTTGACATGGGAACTAAAGGATCATATCATGATAGAAATTAAAATTTTAAATAGAACTATAGCTTTACAGTTTATTGATTAGCAGCTGTGTTTCCAGATGATGGATGGACATCTGTAACCCAAAATTTGAGCCAAAGTTTTGAAGCCAGGACGCCATTTGAAAACCTAATTTGTGGAAATGGTTCAGAAAGATACTTGTCTGGCGAAAGTGGTAAGAATATTTCAAACGTCACAGACCCATAGCCAAAACGTGCCAACAGTCACTAGATTTTTCAAAAGACTGTATTGGGACATCTTGGTATTTATTGGTCTGTGCTACTTAGTAACCAGTAGTAAATTTTCCCGCTCATGACGTCACGCACTACCGGTCTCTTCTGCAACGCCATTGATCAGTTTAAAAAAGATGTCTCCCATCTGAGATTACTCTACTCCCCTAATCTTCATACTGAGGTATTGTGTGTGGTCTCAGTAGTAAGAACTATACCAGATATGACGAGATAATTAAATATTACGAATTATTAGTGGCTGATAGGGAGTGTGTAAAGCATCTGTTCTCCTCCAAGCTCTATCCTTGAAAGTAAATATTCTTGCCATACCAGTCCCCAAACCAGTTGTGATTAAATTAATAAATTATAACTCGAAATTTTTTCTTCAAACTTTCTGGTAAAATAGGGTAAATAATCTTGTTCTAGGAATTTAATCTATGGGAAAATTCAACGTCGAAATCTTCGCCGCTGAAAAATTCAACGTTAGAGATATTGGATGTGAGGAATATTCGCCATGAAGAAGAAATTTTAGAGGACATAACTATTGAAACATCTTTATGGATTAATAGAAAAATGAAAAATGTTATGGAATACCAATCTGTTTAATTAAAATACGACTAAACATTTTAAATAAATAAAAAAAAAAAAAAAAAAATTTATAATTGTAATTATTAATTGTTGGTGATTATATTTAATGTATATTTATCTGATAAATTAAAGATGCTTAAAATTTATGTTAACAATTCATATGTGTTTTGTAAATTTTATTCATTACACGTATATTATTAATTTTGCGGCACGAAAGTTCGCTGCGTAATATTTGAAGTGTTTTTACTGGTTGACTAAATAGTCGAAACTAAATTCCTCGTAAAAAACTGACTATTAAAAAAAATGTTTTGGCTAATCCTAGTCGGTTTGCATCACTTCAACCATAAAAGACTAATTATTATTGTACTATTCTGAGTTACAGATGGTTTCATACCTACCTAAGTATTGATTGTAACTATTAATCCAACTATTAATCCTGTATTACCTTGTACGATTTACCTCTTGAAATCTGATTTTTCGTGTATGGCATAAATATTTGAAGGTAATACACTTTTTATAATGTTACATATGAAATATAGTCAAACGGGGCAAGAGATGAAACCTCTATTTGTGGGGTAAAAAGTGAATCTACCATAACTCACACAAATTACAATCAATTTGAACATTCTATGTCTCATTTTGAAGCTTCTTTTATTAGGCTTATTTGTTTATGTGAATGAAAAAAATTTACCAATAAATAAGAATTTGACATAGCTAAATGTATAGGTATACCAAAACAAGTTTCGGAAAACATTTTTCATGTTTGAAGTTTGTGCTTTGAAGTTTGATTTTCTATTTGAAGGTCCAAAGTGGGATGAAAAACTAACTTTGGGATGTAACTCAACTACTGAGCTATTCCTATGCAATATAAAACTATTTGGAGAGCGGGAAGAGGTGCTCAAAGATGGGGCATTTTTTGAACGCAAAAGGGGTAAATTATGAATATAGAATATTTCATTTTATACCCCATGAGGGTAAAAAATGAATTTATTTTTTGCCCCACAATTTATAGTAATGCGTATATATGTACTTAGTTCTTTGAGCTGAATGTGGAAACTGCTCTGGGAACTATACTTTTTGGCAATGATATATATTTTTTTTTTTTAGGTGTACAAGTAGATTTAGGTAGGTACTTAAATATGAATATTCAGTAATGGTTTACAAAATATATATAAAGACATGGAATGAATCTACTATTGTAGTAGCTCTTCAAGATATAAATGATGGTGCTAAGATATAACATACTGCTGAGAAGTATGGCATGAATGTGGAATTACTCTGGAATAAGCTACAGCAACAAAAGAAGAATGAAACCAAGGAGAATGGTAAAAGGGTATGCTTGCTAAGAGTTGGCAGATTATTTTTCAATAACAGACATACATACTACATATATGTAAGCAATAATACATAGAACATGGTGTATATCTCTATATTTGCAAGGAAAGAAGTGTGATTTAATCACAAGTGCTGGAACAAACATTTTTGACCATATTTAAGAAAATTGAGAGAATGATCGTTTGCGTATACATTACAGTCAGGTATGTTGTCTTTGAATGGTACAATTGTTTGAAACTAAGCAACTAGGCATTTAATAAAGTAGGACAACTGCAGCTAGCTAGAAAAGCTGTAACTGCTAATCCTTTTATTATCTTTGAATATTTTGACAAATTAGAAGAAATGATAAAAAACCTAGTTGGTGAAGATCGTCCAACTGATCATTCAAAAAAAAAAGACAATAGGAATAGGCATAAAAGGCTCAAAAACAGTTATGCTTTCCATGGTGTAACAGAGAAAATATAGCCGTTCTTGAAATTCACTGCAACTGATTTTGAATGGTCATCTCAGTAACACCTCTTTGAAAACTGTGGAGCTAGCCATCATAAGAAGATATTAACATTCTGGAGCTGCCTCCTCACTTTGCAGAGCTGCTTCAACCCCTAGATGTTGCATGTTTTTCTCCACTTAACAAAGAAGTAAGAATCTGAGTAGGAGACTTCGAGCACAAAACAGCTGCATGAAAGCTTACCAGAAAGCAGGCTTTGTTAACATACTGTGTCATGTGTGGAAACAATGCCTATCAACTGATGTCAAAACAGAAAATGGGTGAATAGCGGAAAATCTGAAAATTACAACAATGAGCCTATGATAAGATAGCCAAAAAGAGAATGACACTCAATTTGACTTAACTGTAGAAATCGGGTCACCAACTTCAACACCTAACTTCTTTTCTAACATCAAATCCTACTCCTCCTCCATTCCCACCTATAAAACAGAATACACAACCTGGATATTGTACTTGGAAAGTTGGACATCTGTACCACCACATATATCAGTGTATGATGTCCATGAAAATGTATCAAGTGCTTGATACATCAAAAAATGTTTAATGCACTAAAATAGCACAACAATTCCGCATCTTTTGATATGTTTCTTTAGACAGTACCATTCTTGGTTTTTGAAATGGATAGATGTTTATGAAATCTTTCATTTCTTGCCCCTTTTGACTATATCCCTCTTGGTGAGTGTATGCGATCTCTCTAAATCAAAATTCCTTTGATTTCTATTATAGAATCCATAGAAATACTCGATGCTGCAACTCTGCCGTAATATGAGGAATAAATAGGACTATATCCTTATGTTATATATTATTATTTATGTGTATATTTATAATTACATAACATAAACAAGTAAATTTAGTTATATTATTATTTATATTTATTTCACGTGGAACTTCTTAACGGCAAATTTTCTAACTCCGAAAATTCCCGGCAAAAAATCTGACAGCAAAATATCCCACGGCGAATTACCCGGTCACGAAATAAAGCATCTAACATTATATGAAAATTATTTTCATATCAGGCATGTCGAATATAGGATTTATCTACCACTTACACCCTTTACTATCAAAAGTTAGATAGGATCTTTGTCTTTTTCCCCTTCAGTTAGATATGTCTGCAAATAAATTCTTAATATAATTTATATGTTGTTCATGTTGTTATATAAATTCTTACTATAAAATATGTTTCACTGCCAGATGTTTCTGGATGTGAAAGAATGTAATAACAGCTAAAGAAAACTTTCACGTGAAAAAAAGTTTATATTTATACAATGTACAGAGCCATTAGGACTTCTTGCAGTTAAATAATGATGGTAGAGATATTAGAAATTATTAATTTGGTTAATGTACTGGACTTTATAGTCCAATACACTAACCAAATTATTAAAGGTAATTTAAAAATAATTCACTTTAAAAAAAATATGGTATATTTCTAGAGATAACGTATATCTCAAATTTAATTTTGATAATCATTTTTAACTGGCATGACCATTGAGAACTTCAGGGGTGAGGAATATTTTTAATCAACAAATAAGATTTGATAAAATTGATTTTTTTTTTTTTTTTCTCGGTGGCCAAAATAATATGTGTTATATACCTCGAGTTAAGATACCAGAAAATGAATAATGCATAACACTAATAATAAAACCGATTTTATATTATTAGTGAGAGCGTGACGTACGGACTAATTATAACTAACTAATACTGTGGAAAGATAAAGTGGTTATTGTTTATTGGATTAACCTTTTTATTTTTCTATGCAAAATTTAGATTCAACTTTTAATAAATTGAATGAAAAAAATGCAATATGTGTAATGTTACATATTATGGTAAAAATTAAATTTTAGATTTGAAATAGAACAAATGGATTTAAATGCGAATACTACTATTACGTAAATAGAATCTGCTCAGAATTTATTTTATATTGGAGCCAAATATAATTAGGTTAAGTTCCCTCCTTTTCCTTTTTTTTCTATGAAATGCAAGACTTCGTACCTAACAATCTGAAACACTGCAGGTTTTTTTATGTTTAACAAATATTGTTCATCTGAAAACCGAGACACTTAAAAGTGCATCAACTTTGAATGCGAATTACTTTAATGTTTTCGAGAACTAGTAAGTATTCCAGTGCAATGAACTTTAATATATCTTCAATGACTATTGAGTTTGAGAAAATATCTACAATTATTAGAAAATATGAAACACTAAACCGAATCGAATTGAAACACTTTTAAGCTCTTGAAATACATTCTAAGTATATGAAAATCGTAGTTGATGCACTAAAAACTTAAGTACCACGTTAACTATGAAGTGTCACGTTACCACTCAATTGCCACGACTCATAGAGTGAACCTAAACACATGGGTGACTTATATATTTTTCTAAGTACGTGATTAGAAAAATAGTGATATAATATATAATGCAGTTATTCAGATATTCTCCTCCAAGCTCTTCTCTTAAAGTTAATATTCTTGCCATATCAGTCCACAAGTTTTAGTCTAATGATATTCACACCTGTGGTCCACGTCTCGAGATAATTGTCTCTACGGGAACTTTCCTCTTGAACTTCTAAAAGATTGTCCTATGTTTATTTAGACTTGAAGAATTATAGCGGAGAAGTGTACTATGCATGAGGTATATATATATTTATAAATAAGAAATGAATAGATTTTTTCAGTATGAAAGAAATCAGGTATTATTATGAAAATATGAGCCTAAAATCAATTATGCAATATCAATTCTTAATATATACTAAACTTCTATCTACAAGTTAATTAATATGACTTTGACGATAAGATGAGCTGGAAACCACATAGAATGTAAATTAATCATAAGTCTATTGCCAGAGCTCTTGAGGTGTATAAATTTCTTATGACTGCATGGAAAATTTAAGCTGATCTCATTACGTAAAGGGGACTATTCTTGGAAAAATCTCATTGTTATATCATTTTTTTATTTCATAAATAAGTACCTAATAACCTTCCAGTTGCTTGTGTGGAATATCAGAGCTCTAATGTGACGATAACCCACTGGTGAGAGGGGACGAGACGAGGGTTAGGGCGGCGATATGCGCTCTACACACTCCCTCTCAGCCACTGGTAATTCGTAATAATTAATTATCTCGCCATATCTGGTATCTTTCGTGCTACTCAAACTACAAACTCTGGGTCAGAAAAAAGCAAATAGCTTCAGTTTCTCTTGCACCTTATACGAGTGGGATGCTACATGACAGAGTACCAAAGACAGCAATAACTGTGATCACAATTTTATAGCACTTCTGAAAAGTTACAAAATTTTGTATTAAAAAATCTTAAGCTTCTACAAATTTGAAACTAGAGCATTTGGGTCTCTTGCATTCTCTACAGAAATCTTGAAGAAGTTTTTGAATGTTTCAATTATTTTTCAAAATATTAAAAAAAATTCACAAAAAAAATTATATTTCGAAAATCAAAAAACCGTTGCTAGGGTTTTTAAGAAATTAGAATTGCACTTCGAAAGCAAGAAACCGCAAAGCCGAAGGTTCAAAATATTGTTGAAGCCTAAGACTTCTGGTTCGAAACTGTTCGAAACTCGAGTAGCTCGTTTTCTATGGGTCTAATCGAAAAAAAAACATGAACAAAAACGATCGAGAATTTAATTTTATATTTGGTCACCAGGTTTCATAACCATAGCTTCATTAATAAATTTTTTTTCAAAAACCAAGAACGGTCTACTTCAGCCTATTTTTACAACCTGTGATTTGAACTTCTCTTAACTTTACAAGTGTTTAATTATTCTTTCGACGAAATAATGCCAATGTGGTTATTATAATGTCATACCTCTATTATCATAAAAGTAGAAAGTAATTAATATCTAAACATTGAATACTAAGCATGAATTTAACTTTATAATGAATACTCATGTAATAATTTTCCAAATATAAGTTTTGTACTGTGTTATTTAATGTTTTTATTATATATATATTTATATATATCTATAAACTCAACTGTAGTTACTTGAGCTTCTATAATTCTTACATTGTCAAATTAGTATGGATGTTCAATGGAAAAATATCTAAATTCAATTTATTTCCTCCTACCTATAGAAATTTTACGCAGCATGCTGACGACACTGAATTCATTTTTTCTGAAGTTGAGTAAATGATTATTTAAGAGTTCAATTTGTATGCAGAAAACAAAATCACAACTGAAACCTTCTTGAAAGTTCTCCTACAAGAAGGAATGAAATTTTCTTAACAATTGAAACAAATAGTGTGGCATAAAATTCGTTGACTGGTATTCAAAATTTGCTACTCAGATGAATTCTGCATGCAGTACAAATAACACGAACAATGGTACTAAGTGGATTAAATTAAATTAATTGAATGAGTGCTATTGATAAGAATATAATAGTTATCGTTTGAACCCAAGTTTTTGTTTCAACTAATAGTAATGCAAAGCTAAATCATCTTAATACAAATCCTACACAATAGCGTGTATATAAACTTACATCAATTTAACAAAACAGAATTCTTGAGAAAAAGGAAAGAGAGCAAACACAGCTACGAAATATTATCAACGTCGATTTTGTCTGTCAAAGGAAGGGAAAAAGTCGCTCCTTTTTTTTGTCGATGGATTCAGTAAAAAAATAAACACTCTCTTCAAATTGAACTTTCGAGAAATATCATTGCCCAATAATCTTCACATATATACTGATGGCTGAAGCTGTTTGAGAACGTTACAGTTCTATGTCTCTTAAAATAGACTGACATTTTCATATAACCTCGAAATAAGACGTTAATATATAACATGATAGTTCAATAAGCAGAATTTTCTAATTGTCATATTATCCTATGACTTTTGTTATCATTTTCTTTTAGAGTACTGTGAGTGTCAGGGAACTGATATGTATCCCTACGCATCGCTCATCTATTAGTATACTATTCCAATTAATGCAAAATGTTTCACCATAATGAATGACAATTTAATTCCAGTTGATGATTATAAGTTATTAGTAATGTAGATAGGAATATTAAAAAAAATCTAGTTTTTACATGGATTCGAAAATATATAGACAAACTCTTCATTAATTTGAATTCGAAGAACACAATAGCACTGAACCTCCAATTACACTTCATTTGGATACTTAAAATAAAACATATGTTTGAAATTTTTGGATAATAAACTATATGGAAAGTGAAAGATGAACGGGTGTGAGCAAATGGAGATTTTATAGCATACTCTTAGCAATCGAAAACAGTTACTAAGAGAAATGAATGGATCTACAAATCATATTGAACTCAAATTCAGTTAATCATTAAGGAAGATGTTATATTTTAGTTGTTTAAATTGCACTCGTTTGTGTATTCATTAAAACATCTTGAAAATAGAAAGCTGCATTGCTAAGTTGATTTGAGTAATGATTTTGATTATCAGAATGTACGGGAAAGGTTTGACTAAGTGCATAAAAAGTACATGTCTTATTTATATACCTACGGTACTTTATTTTTTATACAAGTTGTTAGTATATATTCTAAACAATAAATTGGATACCAAATTTCTAATATAAATATTGAACATATGAGGGGAAAGAAATGTATAGGTATATAAGACATTGGCAACTGTGATTGGGTGGAATACAACCCAATCACAGATCACGTAAGTGTCTATTCTCCATGAAAACGTGGACTGTAGTGTGTTTAGCGGGAAGCTAGCTATTTTTCTACGTCGCCATACGTCCCCACATTACAATTAATTTCCTAATTTTCGTGAGTAACGTTGATTTACGGGGATACATAAATATTTTTTAACTTTTAAATACGAAAATATACTTGGTATTTATGTAGGAAGAAAGTCAAAATTTTAAAGGAATGACATGAGAGATATGATGTAATTCAAAAATGATGTGCTTAGAAAACACACGTCAAACTAATTAGGGTTAATTCGAAATTATTCATAATTTTGTGCTAGGTTGTAATTGTTGTTATTAAATTATATTAAATACATAAAACTCTTCAGAAAAGAATCAATATCATGTTTCAATTTGTTACATCTTGGTTAAATATGTTAAATCCTGTTTGAATTTCTTAAATTATTTTCACTTATGTTTAATTCATTTTGAATTTGTTAATTAAATCCTATTTGAACTAGTTAAATGATGCTTGAACTTGTTAAATATAGTTTTAATTTATGAGTGTATGTTTGAGTTTATTCAAACAAGATGAACATTTAGCTGTAAAGCAATAAGCATAAAATGGATGGAAAGAAGCAAGGCGAATGTAGAAGTTTTATCATTTCACCAATTTGCAGATGTAATTAATTGCCTCTCGTAATCGGAGTAATTCAACTTGCCCCAACTACCCCATTCTGGAGAAATAAAAATCTACGGTTGCTTGGTTTTCTTCCAACTCTTTTTCTGGCTAGTAAATTAATTGCTGATTGCGTGATGATATTTGGTTCGTTAAATTGGTTCGTAGCGAATATAAAAAGTTGATAAAAAGATATAACTTGAATCAAGCTTTGTCAAGCAAACTTTGTGATGTGCTTCATTAGGTCTAAATTGGGAGTAAGGGAAATACATAGAGTGATTTCATTCATGATGAGAATAATAGAGATGTTCTGGATACGTTAATGAACCAATTACTGAGAGATTATCTTTCTTCACAAACAAACAGGTGGGAAAATTCAAATGATCATTATTACAAATAAATATAAATGAATATATATGAATTGCTACAATAAGAATAATTTTTTAACTTGATGTAATAATTGTTAATTAAGATAATAATCATTAACAGTATTTATCTAGTAATTTATTATAAAAAAAAACACTGAATAGAAAAATATTTTCCTTGTATAGAATGGTGCATTCATATTGTTGTTTGCATGTCTTCATGACAATTGCTTATTCCTTTTCATTTGAAATATGGAAAGCTGTTGCAAATAAATTGAACAGTTTATATGAATGGGAGAAGTACTTGGAACATGGCTTGGAATATCTTTGGTTTGCTAGGCTTTCAAGAAGGGAAAATAAATTTAATAAACGACCTCCATGAATATATGGAAGAAGTATTATTGCTTCCAAATTAATTCAAATTTCGATTCAAACGAGGATGAATGTGAAATAAAATTGCTTCCGTTTATAAATAAGCTTAGGAGCATTTCAATAGCAGTGAATTTTTTTGTTAAGGACATATATAATATATATGGTTCTAGGACAACTCGCCGCCGATACACTGCCCGCGGACAATTCGCCGTAAGAACAATTCTTCGCTGTAGTGGGAAAATCTAAGCGTTGAATTTTTATCACCTATAGCAAAAATTTGGGAAAGCTCGGGTCAACAGAACTCACTCTCAACTCCCACTAAATTAACTAGTTTAAGCGTGAGTACCGCCCGGCAGATATGATACCTATATCTTTAGTGCCCAACCATTGGACTATTGAAACGAAAAAATGAGATATAAATAGTTTTATTTGACATCCTACCTAATTTACCAATAAACTAAAAACATAAAATAAATCTGTATCCTATAGTTCCGGCCGGGAATTAATAAACCCTAATTAAATGCAAGAGAATATCAGACACTATACAAATACTATCAGTTATTAAAAGCATAAACTTTATTTAAACAAAAAATAACCGTTAAAAATCAATAGGACTATAATAATAGTCACGGCTAGTTCATGGTAGGGGATACTTTCGTTGGACGTTTAGCATGGGATACCAAGGATACAAATTAGGTATAGGACAGAGCCAGTCCTTTCACATAATTAAGCACCAAATATTTGAAGATAGCATGAGGCAGGGGTATACCGTTAGGGTTGCTCAGTGATTAGGCGGTTTCCATCCGTGTCACAACCGTATACATACACACTGGTAAATCCTGGCGTACGTTATGGTCCGGTGAAATGCATGGAACACATGCGATACCTCGTATGCCAGTCACTCGTGAAGATGAACTCTAGGGTGAGTGCTGGGTTACTGTTGTGACCAAGAGTTCCGATTGGAGAGCTATCAAGCACTATCCTTTGACACTAAGGGGAACATTGAATGATGGAGCAAACGTATGACAAGAAATACGGGACTATCTCGGTTTACGAATAGACTTCAGACTTTAGACACTATTTACGATTGAAGATCAGACAAGATAACAGCCCCACTGCTTCACCTGAGGGAAGATAAAAATCAGGGTGTAAGCAGCTAATTACGGTACAGAATATTTAAAGTAGCAATTACCACATTTTACCATTTCCCATATAATAGACCCCATGTATCCACTAGCTAACAATGAAAATGGCACAGATTAAAAATTGCTAAAAATACTTACAATGACCAGTTAATGCTCTACGAATAGCTGTTAATTGGCTGCGTGGAACGAAGCCTTTTTATATTTCAGGGCTATATAGGATAAACCATCCGCATTAACCGAAAATAAATGGGAATTTTAAATACTTATTGTGAATTCTGGAACCTTTGAAACTAAACATTAAAAGATGGAAGATAAAAAAATATTAAAACCTAGTACCCAACAGGATAGGTCATACAGAACAAAGGTACAAGAGACTTCAAGAGGGGAAGACGACGAGAAAAATAGACAAAAGCAATCTATATACACTCTAGCAGAGAGAAACATAGCAAGTGCGAATGCAGCAAAAATAAGTGACAATCCCGACCAAAACTTATCATCAATCATGAACTAGTAGAGTTACACTTCAAAGTTATAGCTAATCACGGCCCACAAGTTTGATAAACAAACTAGAGCTTACCAATCTTTTTACCTACTCTCAAAAACTAAATGAAAAATTAGATTACTTCACCATTAGAGCAATTAAACATAAAGGACACCGTAAACTAAATGAAAAATACTAACTAAATACAATTCACCATCATCGAGACTCCCTGTCACAAAAACGTGGCCCTGGTAATCTCGATCTATCTAACACCTAATTTAAACACACAACATGAATGAGAGCTGACCATAAACTGAAGAATTAGGTGCGAATCTCCGCTAGATTTCGACAGCCCTTAGCAGGTGAACGATCTTCTAAAAGGTAATAATTAAAATATTGGAAATCAGGGATTAGTGTGCACCACACATAAAAATAAATAAAGAGAACCTTTATTAAAGAAATAACCACTTCATCGCCAGGACCACTCGCCACCAGGACAACTCGCCGCATGATGCATGTTTTGCCGGGGTATATATCAGTTATCACTCACATATATTTGAGAATATTTTTAAATTTTAAGTGATTCTTTTCTATTCGCTCAAGACTGACGTAAAACAGTAGTATAACAAATTTCATTATTTCGATTAATTAGTTTCTTCTGCAATATCTGTGAGAATATTTATGGCCCCAAAAAATATTAGAGATATTAATATAAATTTCGAAATATTTAACGTCTGCTTCGAAACGAAGAGCTTTCTAGTGGATGTCAATAGGAAATTAAATAAAAGGACCAGGAAGAAGAAGTCATCAATCAAAGTGACTTCTTGAACAAAGGCACCAACCACCAGTCGGTGGCAATGCTCATTGATGCAAAAAATCTACTTCGTGGATGCAATCACCTACCAAGGAATGATATGAAAAGGAATACAAACACATGTGACTGTACTCACAAATAGAAGAGGAAAATAAAGAGGAGGTAGTAAATGTAACTTATTAGACTACATAAGACAAAAATCTAAGACTTTGTAGTTAAGTAACTTTTATTTGCACTGATTTTCTAGTTCTAAACTAAAGTAATTTCTATAATTCATTAAACGTGTTAAGAAGACACTTGAACTTGTTTTCTTCTCAATAGCAAATTATTTCTGGCAAAATACTTTCAAATAAAACGAAGAATATTTTATTTTTAAATTGCCACACACACTATGTTTGTATAATAGTTAAAAAACATAATATTTAAATTTTGAAATGAAAAAAAAACATTGCGAAATACTTCTAAGAAAATTCAATAATTAAGTTACAACACGCAGCTTATAATTAAAGTAATTTTTTTTATAAATAAATTGTGTATACGTGGGTGAAACATATATCACAAGGCGAGTTGTTTCGCGGCGAATTATCCTAGTGGCGAATTTTCCTAGCGGCGAGTTGACCTCACTGTAATTGTCCACGGCGAGTTGTTCGGTCACCATTATATATTTATGTATTATATATAATTCTTCACAATATTTATGGTAGATTTTTTGGTGCGCGGAAGATTCCACTTAGGAAAATTCCACTGTGGAATATTCCACTGGGAAAATTCCACTAAGGAAAATTCCACTAAACCAATAAAATTCGATATTATAATTTTTTATATCATTTTAATTTTTTATATCATAAATTATTGTATTTATTTGTAATTATTGTATTACTTTGTAATTATTGTATTACTTTGTAATTGTTGTATTTATTTGTAATTGTTGTATTTATTTGTAATTATTGTATTTATTTGTAATTGTATTTAACATGACAATACTGTTCCGCCCAAATGGCCAAATGACAGTCCAAATATATTTGTATAAATTATTTCACCTGAATAGGTGATAAATACTGTTCCTGTAGCTTGATAGCTAGGAAACGTTAACTTCATTCAAGGAAATATCTAGGTCTGTTCATTGTTAATCTAAGAGTGTGTAGGATAGTTTCTTGTGCTAATGTTTTAGTTTTTTCATAACCAATAAGGCTATGGTAATTCGAGCTGTATTTTTTTGAAGCAACTTCTATTCTTACAATATTTTATCTGTGTTTTTTGTAAATATAATTGCAATACTTATTATTATTGCAAAGCCTCGTAGTAGACCAGAGTTACGTTCTATGTTGGCTTGGTCTAGTAAGAAAGTCACTTAAAAGTTTGTCCAGTAACCTAGGGACTGGTCCGTGCGCGCCAGTCCTCACTAAAACAGTTATAAAATCTTAACAAATTGACTTTTCAATATTTTTTTCAAAAATTCCTTCATTTGATATTTACACATCCATTAGTAAACGCCAAACATTAATTATCTACTTAAAATAAAATTAACAAGCAAAGATAAGAAACAAATATTTCTTAGGTTTTCTAACTATTTGCGCAAAAGCCATTTTCACCACCCATCAATATAATCCATATAACATTCACAAAAAAAATAAAACTTAAATAACTTAACTGTGAATGGAAAAGGGTTCAACAATGAAAAATATATCGAAAAAATGCATGTATCTTTAATGGTTTTTGAAATATACTAACTTAAACTTGTGTTCTGTGTTTTTAGATACCCTGTATATTTGAATAAATGCTCATAATATGAGTATCTTCACATTTATCACCTTATTTTTTGTATAATCTTATGTAATTATGATGAAAAATAAAAGTCATGAAAAGACAGCTTCCAAATCGGTTTAAAAATAAAATTATTAATATTTTTTCATGAGGACTGGTGCGCATGGATCAGTCCCTAGGTTACTAGGGCTAAGAATGTAAACTTATAATTTATATAAATACATTCACTTAACATTTTATTAAACCAATTACGCTATAATAAAATATGCCATACAATATATATTTTTCTTTAGTGGAATTTCCCGCAGTGGAATGTTCCCAGTGGAGCTTTCCGCAGTGGAATATTCCGTAGTGGAATTTTCCTAAGTGGAATTTTCCCAGTGGAATATTCCGCAATGGAACTTTCCGGAGTGGAATTTTCCTAGAACCGATATTTTATGGAAGATATGTTGACAAGGAATGACAATAACCATCAAATACGGATATTTTCTAATAAGTTTCATTCTTACAATCTGTAACCATCTTTTCCAACCCCGTGACACTCTTGTGACCAAATTCAGTCACTTAGACTGAGAATGAAAACTGGTCTGTCGCTCAATGAAAGGTTAAAAGAAAAAACAACTTTTTCTTTCCCAGATTATTGACTGTCAAATGTCCAGATGGAATGGCATATTTTATAGGAAGAATGATTTTTAGAGCTTTTGATGTATCGGTGATTTTTGAGTTTATCCGAGATTGACATTACTTCGTGCAACAAAAAAAATTGTGAAAGCTCAGGGCATCTTTCTATAGGATAAACCCAGCGAAAAAATAATGGCTGGAGCATCGATTATATTATTACTACAAATCACTGTTCTTTTTTTATAATATATTAAGAGAGCGTTAATTTAGATCATATTTGCATAACAAAAAGAGGAATATATTATAATTTATATAGCGTAACGACTCAATTACATATGCCAGAAATGTCATTATAGGTTATGTCTTCGCCGATTTTCTAGCTAATGAAAACATTCGGTCATTAAGTTACCGTATTGCATGGAATATTTATTAGTCTCCATAGTGACCAATACACCACAATTGGGGTTGAAAGTTGAACATTTTATCCTCTTGGTATATTGCTCTGGATAATAAGATATTCCATCAAAATTCAACTGATAATATAAAGAGGAACATGATAAAATTGTACTCGTAGAAGCTTCACTCCACAATGTATATCAGAAATAAGTGTACCAACCTCATAATCTGAGGCAAATTTGCATAGCCTCAAACTTTTGGTAATTTGACTTTATTGGATAAGGAAAAATTTTGAGGGAAAATTGTTGTAATTTTGAAGCATATTTCATACCGTATTTGAGACAGTAAAATAATTCAGCCTCGTTTATTTCATGCATATTGAATACAAATAAATAAATTTATTACCCGGATGTTCAATTAAGGATGCAAAATTCATTCGAAATTGTGAGTATTGATGTCATATATTTGATTAATACAATACAATTTTTTTTAATTTAAACTAAGGCAGAAGTAGGAAAAATATCAATTACTAGGAATAAATTTGAATAATGTAAAGATAAATCTATTATTATCGTAAATCTGTAATATGACATTCTCTTCCAATTGATTGCACAAATGTAGGATGTTGTTGAACATTGATTTGGTAATGGACTGTATGAATCGTCTCTTTGAAATCATTGCTTCTGGGTCTGTGCTTTTGTGTTGTGAATTCTGCAGCGTTATTAAGTGCAGTCATCGATTTATTGATCAATTGACATTTCGATCAACACTATTGGCCGACAGTCATCAATGATTATGATGATCAATTGAATGATATATAGAATTCTAGCATTACCACTTTTCATTAAATTAAAGAGGATTCATATAAATTGTAGATACTACGTATGTCAGTCAAGAATGCCATCGATCATCCTTAACACATTTGAAAATCACTTGCAAATTTATTGAACATTCTGGTTTTTGGGTGAACAAAGGCCTCTGAATGCCATTCCTCCATCAGAGTGAAGATAAAGCCATCTGAAGGAAGTCGACTCAGATGCTAAGTTTTGGTTAAACATTTGCAAAAGATTCTATAATCGAATCAAAAGAATAGTTTGGTCATCGAAACCTAATCTAAGAGCGAAAGTTCCTGGGAAAAATAGTTTATTGCACCTTTGGTAAATATCAGACATATCCTAAACATTGATCTTTGAAATACTTGGTATATCATTTTCAATATCATATCTGTAATGGAGTCATAAGATATTCATTTTACTTCCTGAATAACCTATTTATAATGTATGCCCTATTTGCATTGTAAGTCATATTTGCATTGTGTTCAGGGAAGCTCTTGAAGTACATATCAAAAACTTAATGGTCAGGATCCTCTCATGATAAAAAGGAACTAACTCAATTAAGTAAACTATCACAATCTTCAGCAAATATTGAGTAAAGACTGATGGTATATTAAGATTTGATCCGTGATACATATTAAATATAAATGAAACTAACACCAACTGAAGAAAACGAATGTTAAGAAATGGCCATTGATAAATCAATCTCAATTCAACTTAAGAATACAAAGTTTGCGTCGTATTAAAATAGTTTAAGAATCACTAACTAAATATATAGATATGAAATCGTTATAATCATCGTAAAGAATCATTAATGGAGTTTTTTGAAAGATATGTATGTGCAATTATGCATGTTATTAAATACCTTTTCCAACATTATAATAATTGAGCTGCAACTTATAAGTTTTATAACATCGTTTTATTTTAAAGCACTCCCACTCTCTATGTAATATAGTGAAATTTAATTAAATTCCGCAGCTCATTAAACTTTCCTTTATATTCTTTTATGTTGAGGAGAAACATTTTACGCTAAATCTCAAATTATTGAGAAGTCGAAAAATATAAGGAAATGTACAGTACAATGACCTCTTCTGTTCTTTTGAACTATGAATAGGGTAAAGGGACTAATATTATTATTAGATACGAAATAAAAACCGGGAAAAAATTTCAATGGAAAATTATTAAAATATTACATCCAAATATTAAAGTATATTCTTTGTTGAGAAAAAGCACGGTTCTATCCACAAATTTTGATGCGTTTTATTAAAATAATGACCCGTTGAAATTGTACTCCGTTATTTATTTCACATCCAGTTACTGATATTTCACTCTACTTATTTAATAACAAACCGAATTAGTTCCAAGTTATCGAACAGCTTCATATTTTCGATCATGTAAGATTCCTGTAGTTACCATAAAAATTGAATATAATTCATATATGTATTATTGTATATATTTTATTGAAAATGTGGACTTAGCTCGAAGCTTTCCCAAGATTTAAAATATTAAATCAGAATCTAATTAATTCTACTTTGCTAAATTATGAAATAGTATAATGACTTATCAGATTGACCTGGTTGACAAACACTTAGCCAAATGACATTTAGCAGAACGGACATTTGGCCGAACGAACAATTGGCTTAAGGGACATTTGGCCGAAGGGACATTTTGCTGAAAGATTTTGATTTTGAAAACAGAATTGGATAATAATATTACTTAATATAATATAAATAATAACTTTATATCATATATTAATTATGTAAAATAAAGTAGTCTTGTTATATAAAAACTTGGTCTCAAATATAACAACCAATGATAACAAATTCAAAAATATGAAGAAAAACTTTTTTTCAACTCTTATACCAGGTGAGCAATAAAAAACTGGTCGAAAGTAAATGCTTTTAATTCATAAAGTAATAGGTGTAGAAAGATGAAACAAAAATTACATAAAATAGTTTATTTCCAAGTCTTATTTGATATCAAAGATATTGAAAACTATTGATTGAGGGATAAATATATCCCAATTAAACATAATGGATATTTCGTCAACTCATTTTATTCACCCCTCATGAATCATTATGCAACTAACTATTGAATAGAGTGTTTTCATTTCTAAACATTACCATTTAAGCAGTTCTACAACTAAAGTTAAGAGAAAATATGCTATTCAATTCAACAAGGGTATAAACATTATAATCTGTTCATTAAATGGACAAGAAATGAAGTGTTTGAGAAACCATGCATTGCACTCGGCGAAAGTGACAGTTCGGTGCGGTTTGAGTTCGCATAGGCCATGCATGGTCCATATTTTTTTTAAAGGTGTAAAGACTGAAAATGTTTGTTCTGTAAACACCGACGGATACATTGAAATGTTAAATATGTACTGTAATGACTGACGACAATCATCTTTACTTTCGGTTTCATTATGACACTGCAACTGCATGCACATTCTTGTCTCCAATAGACTGGTTGAAAAATCACTTCGAGGACAAGATTATTTCGCACCGAACCGTTTTCTGTCCAACTAAGTCCCTTGACCTTTCACCTTACGATTTTATCTCTTATATATGTTAAAGAGAAGGTATTCATACTGAAACCAACCATGATTGAAGACTTGAAGCAAGAGATACGTGAAATAACCAAAATATATTAGTTGCAGTAATCACTAATTTTGAAAAAAAAAAGTATTAATCTCTGTATTAAGCACAGCGTTAAAGATTTCAAACACTTATTATCTACTGAATGAAACCTGAGAATATACTCTTTTATTTCATTCCTGTTTCACCTTTCTACATCAATTACTTTTGAATTTATAAGCATTTACTTTCGACCAGTTTTTTATTGGTCACCCGGTATTTGCGATGAAATTCATGATTATGAAAAGAAATCAGATTGTTAAACAATATAGCAATATAATATATACACATTATGTACATATTACAATTTATTTTCCTTTTCATAAAATAACTTTCAATTCCATGGAATTGAAAATACTAATTAAATTAAACCGAGTCTGCAGTTCGTTGAATAAAAGTCTTCAGCCAAATGTCTTTTCTCCCAAATTTACGTTTGGTATCATGACCTATGTTAGCATCCACCTTGTCAAAGTACTGTTATATTTTTCTATAAGTCAATTATTCTTTGTTTTGGTGAGAAAATCCCGGCCTGCAATAGCGGCAATACGAGTTCTAACTAGAATTATACTAATATCAACAATCCACAAAGAAACTTTGGTCAAAGTCTCTTTTGTAAGAAACTTTTTCAATGCTTACAATTTATTTGTGTATATAGTTTATATGTATTTCATTCAACATTTACAGTCATTGTTCTCATTATGAACAGTTTTAAGAATATGAACGTTTCAGTTATATTGAATTCCATCTAAGATGTCTTAAATTATCATTCCTTTTCCATGAATATTCAACTGGAAAAATTAAATTTACTTTTATATCAATATGATTATTCTGAGTTCTGTTCTAGTAGTCATTCGAATGATATAACAAATCAGTTGAAGGATTACTACTTAAAAATTCTTCTTTTCTGCTCTTCAGAATATTGTGGTTTGTTTCCAGTTGAATCTAAGTACCTCGTTTCGCTATCAATTTTATATCATAGAAGATAAGAAAAAAAAAAAAGAGTCTTTATTGAGTGTGACAGTAATCGTTATCGCTCATGCCTCGTAATCTTTAATGAGTATTTAACATGCCACAATCTGTACCTATCAGCACTGAAATTTCCACCCTGAACGATGCATGCTATTTTTAACTATTCGTAACCCATGCAATAATTAAAAACTTTTATAAGTATTAATCCCTGTTAGTGAAATGCTCTATGTTTAAAAAAATAATTATTTGTGAAAATTTGTTCACTACAAACAAGCTTTATAATCCTAGCTACATTGTTCTAGAATATTTTGAAACAAAGTTACCAGAATATTTAGTTTGCAGATGGATGATATGTTCAAAACAGATGCATGGATAACAAATGAATGGGATGGATATTTTATATTGGATATTATATTTTATCTATTCATTTTTTGCAACGCTCATCTGTTTTCATCATAATATTTGAAGAACAAATAATAATAATAAAGCTGATGTATTATTCCCCTCCTAATATTTGAATATTAATTTTACCTTATTCCGTATTACATATCGTATTTGTTTAATCTTGTATATTTTTAAGTATTGTTGAATTTAAGTATTGTTGAATTGAATTTACTAATGATAACTAAGGGATGTATTCTGAATGAATTATGAACATTAATGATGATGAGTATCATAATTCAACAACTTCCACTGAATATCTTTCAGTTTAATATTTTCCACACGAACTGGCGTAAATAATAAGCATAGATCTATCATCCACACTGACAGTTGGAGGAAGATTTATAAAATAGGCTAAGATAGCGATAGAATGTGGCCTATTGTTGAAGTTTATTTCTCTGTTTCGAATGGCTGGTCAGAGGAAAATAAAGTGTATATTTCAAGAACAATTCACAGTTTGTCGAATTGAAATATCAGTGTTTTTGTTTGTAACACAAGAAATATTAGCAATTTTTTATCGTTGAAGATTATCTATTCAACAAATACATATTAGTCTATACTGCACGTAATAGGAATTGAAGTTTCATATTAGTTCATTGATATATAATGTATTATTCTTAATGGTAAAATTTGTTTTTTTCCCTATTTTTTTAAAATTTGTTTTTTTCCCTATTTTTTTAGCCAAAACCTTATTAGGTTTCATTTACATATTCCATGAAACAATAATTGATGCATAAATTTTTTAATGCCAAAAAAAGGAGCTCTATGCATAGGATTTTATATTTGTAAAGTATTCCAAACAGATTATTTATGATCTATATTTATACAAATTTTGTAAGCAGGTGGGATTTTCACATAATATGAACAAATATATCAGAATAATGTATAGATGCTACACAATCAATCCGAATTTCAAGTAAAGATAATAATAATTGTTCGATTAAAATAGACTACATACTAAATAGCAGACGCAGATTATTGGAAATACATCTTCAGCTCTGATAGACAAATGATATTCCCTTTTTATTTTAGCATTTAATTAATTTGTTGGATGTGATTCTAATATATGATAAGAATATCATCTATTCATGGGGATAAACTTTATGACGTATATTCAAACGTAATTCATTAAACTACTTACTTATTCTCTATCGTCTTTCGTCGGAGAAGCTGACATAAATATGATGATTAATTTTGATATTATGATATTTTACGATGAAATGAATTTTTATTTGAAAATTACCATATTCAATCGATCACTATATTACTGTTTTTAAATCGTATGGTCTTAGTATACCGCGGATGATTCCAACTGGAAAATACCTACTAAAATACTGATGACAATAATGCTATAGAAAGATTCGTGTTCGGCCTATTGACGTGTAACACGTAAATCATTACTATCAAACTGCTATTAAATCAAATAAATAAACTCTTGCAACTCAAGGCAAGTTGTGCCATCAATCACCAGCAACAGCTGCCTATAATATACGCAACATGGGAACTCCAAATTCAATGACACCCTTTGGTTCGTCATATTTTGAATGGAATTGGGTATGTGGTGCACCAACAAAGATTCTGCATTGTTTATGGCATTGCTATGATTAAATATACTTAATAAATTGGTGATAATTATAGTATACTTGGAATAATTGGAAGATCTAAAATACATCTTTCATTAGGAAAATTGCCTTCCACCAATATATGTGATAGATTTCAGAAGTTGAATTGTAATAAAACAAGAATGTTTGCAAATAATTTTAAATATAACAACACAATTTTTTTCTCACTTAAAACTTTCAAGTAAGACTTATGTAGTTTCCTTCAGATGTCCATTTGAAGTTCATGGACTCTTCAAAGACAATAATGATAGCATTCTAAATAGCTCAATCAATCACAGCTTTTCCTGCTAATCGGAAGAGGAATACGGCAGTCATTCAACCAATAAATTTATGCAAGGGTGAGCCTAGAAACTATTTTATGAGAATGAAACGAGCTTTGTTTGGACAAACAATTGTTAAGTATTGCGATTAATAAGTAGAATATCGTCCTATTTAATTGTTCCTTCGCAACTGATTTGCAAACTTAAAATAGAAAAAATAGTTGCAAAAAATAGAGAAGAAAATATTCACAAGGTGTTAGTTAACTGATTGAATTTGGCTGAATGACTCATAATATAAAAAAAGGAATTGGAATTTTAAAGGACAGTCACCAATTCAGTATGAACTACTTATGAAAGAATCGGCACGTGAGGTAACAACCCCCATTGGAAGAAGCTTCCAAATACGTTTAATTTATTATTCAATGGAGTTAAATTCAATGGTAAATAACTTGACTGCTATAAATCACGTCCTGGCAATATATTGTGAAGCGGATGTGGCTCTAATGCCTCTCAGAAAAGGTTCTTTATTGCGTACAAAAGCAGTTCTGCTTCTGATACGTGCAGGTCTACAATCCTTTGTGAATTTCACCCTATTTCAGCCTGCCTATTTATTTGTAGACTATGGAGAGTGAAAGATTATTCATGCTGAATGTACTATCAGAGAAGGGAGCCACTGTGATGATGTACTATCAGAGAAGTGAGTCACTGTGATGATGTACTATCAGATGAACGATCCAATATGAGATAATGTACCTGCAGAGAAAAGAGTCACTGTGATGATGAACTATCAGAGGAATGAGTGACTGTGATATGTACTATCAGTGATAATAATATTACATGTTGCTAATTTCCCAAACTATCGCTTTCCTATTTATTAACGATGATTTTATTGTGTATCAAAATAGTAATTAAATATTTTTTCAAATATTATCATCAGTTATGGTAGTTTTAGGAGGGGTTAAATATGTAAATGTTTTGGATACATTATTCTTTCAATGTACAACGTGGATATGAAGATATTATTTCAATTGTTTGATTTTTTTCATAATTGAAAAAATGATCTAGTTTTTTTTTAAATCAATCATAACTTACAACTTATCATATAATTTCACCGATAAATGTTAATTTACTTCGTAAGGAAGGTAGGGTATTCTTATCTGCCAAGGATTCAGGAAGAATATCTTTCCAAATTAGTGACTGTAGCAATCCAATGTAAGTAGATTGGACTGAAATGAGATTTTTCGAAGGAGACAAATAAACTCTTGTTAAACTCTTTGATTACAAGAGCTTGCATCACTATTGTTGAAATGAAAACAAATATATTCATTAACCCATTTATTCAGAAAATTACAAATAAATAAAAATTGATCTTAGTATTTTTACATGTGTCAATTGATCTGTTTATTTTCAGTGTAATTATAGCACATTATATTTCATTTTACTTTCTTCCTTTGCTCTCGTCATCAATGAAACGTTTGAGTTACAAAATTGAAATTATTGTAGTTAAAAATGAAGGGCAATTTTCATAAAGTTCACATCATTCTAAACGCTAAAGAGTGAGAGAACTGAGATGATGAATATGCTTCTATAATCTATATAATGAATAGAGAATTTATCAGATTTGGTATGACACATGCGATATTTTGTTTTATACATTATACAATCTCATCGAATATTTTTTAAATATTTAATTTAAAAATACTGTGCGTCACATGGAAATTATTCACGTGAATTATGATCCACAATTATTCTACACGAAATAATAAACAAAACTACTTCTTAAATGATTGACTGCAAAATAACTTTTTCATGATGCTACTGTATTATGTTTTCTTTATTTTCTTTATTTTAGTTTTTCTATTTTCTATTTTTTTTTAGATTAACTCCATGTAAATAAAAAACTAGCTATTTACTATATGGATTTTCATTTTAATTTCCATCTAACTATTAACTCGTTATAAATAAGTCTATTGTTTTCAAGGTTCATAGTACGTATTTACTTTCAGATATTTCCACTAGTAAATTATAAGTCTACGGCAATGGCACTTTCTTTTGAGGCCCTTTTGTGCGAAAAAATCGATCCATCCGATGGCAGAGGCTGACAATAGCGCAGGTGCCTAAATGAACCGCTGTCCAAGTATTAATTTTACAGATTCAAAATCAGAAAACGCTTTTGTTGAATTCTCTCATTAATTATCAGGGAGGTGCATGAATTGTCAGGCTATAAGAAGCAATTGCGCTATTTAATTGATGTAACATCTCTCTCAGAAATATTTTTTTTATTCGGTTTTCGAGCTAGATGGTCTTGAATAATTTCGAAATTCTAATTGTATATAATGATTATTTAAGTTATTTCTGAAATTGAAATAGGTAAATATTTAATAAATAGGGAGTATGTTTAAAACTTCATTTTCATACAGATCGCTCAAAATATTTAATTTTTAACGCCAATTTAATTTAATAGTCGTTGTTTTCTGAGTTACTGTGGTAAATCTCAGATTTAGGGATTCTAACTCCTTTATCTAAGAAGTAATTGCAGTTTAATCATCTTCATGATTACATCCCAGCTAACCAAAAGCAGTTTGTCCCACGTCTTAAGATGTCTAATGACCCTAGCTATAGAGGGATTTTAGACGTGGGACAAGACGTGGGACGGGGTATTCAGACGTCTAACCCTCGCTGTTTGCACAAAGGTCCCTCGCTGTTAGACTTATAATCCCATGTCTTGCAAGACATGGGACAGCGAGAGACAACCGCATGTCCAACGTCTTATCACATTCCGAGGGAGAGGGATGTCCCTCTTCTGTTTCTAGCTGCTTTCGTTTAATTTGGTTATACTAGTTACCTACTAATGTTCATCATTATTTATACTTAGTTAACTACTAATGTTCATCAAAAGCTACCTAGTTGCCTACCTGTGTTTAACAATACCTTCCCAATTACCTACAACTGTTTAACAATACTTACCTACAATTTAAATATGCGAAGCATATTTATAAGTCGTTTGACATTCCGCGTGTGACAATGAGGGCCATCTGGCGTGGGACAGAGAGGGACATCCGGCATGGGACAGAGGTGGATATCCCGCGTGGGATAGACGAGGGACAGAGAGGGAAATGAGTGGTGGGACAGACAGGGATATTTCGCGTGGGACAGAGAGGGACATCCCGCGTGGAACATAGAGGGAAATCCCGCAAGGAACAGACGTGGGATGGCCCCCGTGGGATAGACGTCGGACATCCCTCTTGTTCAAGACGTGGGACGTGAGTGGGATCTCAGACATTGGAAAAATGCGTGATTTCAGACGTCATGAAATCCCCCGTCCCTCTCTGTCCCTCGCTATCGTAGGATGTCCTTCTCTGTTCCAAGGTGGATAGAGATGATATGGTTAGCTGAGTTTATTCTATCAAAGCCAACTGCAGCAACCAGTATATCCCACATATCAACTCATTGAAAGTACATTCACATGTCCAAAACAATTCTCACTTGGATTTCAATAACAAATTTAATAAATTTACTAAATCTCATTTTTTATTAAAATCAAACCAATGGAATTCAACATCAGAGCATCATTACACTTTCTGATATATAAAGGCTAAGTCTAGTATAATTTTTTTTATGGACAATTTTCATCTAACCACTTATTTTCGTTCAAAATGTAAATGACACTATCAAGTAATTACTAAACATCCATTTTAAAATTGTAAATTTGTATGTAGTATATATGTAATACAAAACCAAACAATTATAGGAAATCTAATATGAACATTTATATGATAATAATAAATTACTTTCAAAGAAGCAAACTGTCGTCTGTGTTCTGAATAATTTCAATATATTTTGAGCACTTCACATTTCATTCCACATATATATTTGTATAGTTTAGTTTGTATGTGTGTATAGCTCTAGCTTTTATCGCTTAATCTACGAATGAGACTAAGTGATCCCTTGACTGCCGAGGCTTTTAGAATACAACTTCGCTTTTATTTGTTCAATAGTGGTACTATCTCCGAAATTAAGTAGTACTATCAGCGACTGTTATAAGTAGTAATTAAACTATTAAATATTGGAAGTTGTACATTCTACCACAGTATTGGTATTATTTATAATTGGTATTGTCACTGTGAAAGAGCGACCTGACAATAAATCTTAGTTCAATAAATGGTTATGAAAAACGTGTAAAAAAAGAAATGTATATAGTTATACATGGTTATGATAGTGATCTGTTGGGGTAGCGGGGGCTTGCCCCATGAGTGGCGTCTATAGTGATAAATTGTATACTGCATGTAGATATTTTTTTTTTACAGGGGAATGTTTTTCCTAGAAAACCTACAAAAAATCTACTGCGACACCCTATTCAAGTTCAGTTTATTAAGATGTCCTCTCATTCCGTCTCGTTATAAAAAAAGAAACGTTTTAATTTGATTGTGAGGATTATAAGCAAATGAATAAATCAGTTTTGATGTTCACATGATTTGTTAGAAATATTTAGAGTATTGAACAAAATTATGGAAACAGTGGTGGGAACATGTTTAAGACACTCCCTAAAAAAAAGCAATAATTTTTTAAACTTCTCGACTCTATTAAAATTCGAATAGTATAAATTTAGATTGGCTGAGTGTTTTTATTACTTATTCAAATATCATGGGGAAAAATTAGATCAATTGAGATTATATCATAAATCAATATTCCTAGCACAGAAATAAATGCATATTAGACTCTCATGAAAAAATTAATTTAAAAAGATGGTTATTCCTATTTTAGTAATTATCTGTACATTCTTCAACCAGCAGATGTTATCTGTTTTGACTTGAAATAATTAAATAAAAAAAGATTATTATTCAAAAATTATTTGGTTCAAGTTTATAAATTTTTTCTCATCGGATACTATCACATATATACAATGTGATCTAATTGTGATCCAACAACCTTATACTTATTTTCACCAGTATATATGCAGAGTAAATTACCCCGGAAATGTTTATTTTGGATTTTGCATTTGTATTTCAATATAACTTATCTAGAACAACATCAAAGTATTATAATTTTATGAAAAAAATTTTCAATGACATACATATTGAAGATTTTCATTCAATCAATCTTTATATCAAATCTAATATTGTGCTGATCTGCAATTAATTCTATCTTTCATTCCCAATTAATTAAAAGTTTAATTTCACAAAGTAAACGTTGGCCTCAATTTCGCATAATGTCCTTTAGAAATCCAAATCGGCAACACTAGGTAGCATTTATAATATATAATGTGTATATTATATATTGTGAAAAGTTAATATAGGTCTTATATAAGTGTTCTTGTTGATCTATAAGTCACCCTTAGATGTATAAGTGTTCCGTTTGTTGTATAAGTGTTCCATATGCTCTGTATGTGATCTCAGTGCCCTTGAGATGTTCTCATTGCCCTGCGTGTGTTCTCATTGTCCTGTAGATGTTCTCATTGTCCTGTAGGTGTTCCCATTAGTCTGCATGTGTTCTCTTTGCTCTGTAGGTGTTCTCATTAGCCTGTATGTGTTCTCATTGCCCAAACAGTGTTCAAATTACCCTCTAGGTGTTCTCAGTTCCCTCCATAAATGGCTAAAAATCCATAGGTCCGGCTCTAGGTAGCAGGATAGCGAGTTTCTTTCGGAGTCTGGCTGCTAACGTATTGCTTTCTTTCTCGTAAAAATAATTAATGAAATGTTGTCGAATAAATAATTAGTTTATAGTGTAGAATTTACTTTAATTACTATGTGTGACAAAGATATATAAGACATTAATCATCTGTAATATTGTAAATCAGTATAACTAAGTTGGAGTTCATTTCTAACTTGAAAATTACTAGTATAGCTAAATTGAAAACAGTCAGAATATTTCCAGATCACTTCGAATTGGGAAATTATCAGTATAGTTAAGAGGGAAACAATCAGAATATTTCCAGGTCATTTAAAACTCGGAAATTACCAGTATAGTTAAGAGGGAAACAATCAGAATATTTCCAGGTCATTTCAAATTCGGAAATTACCAGTATAGTTAAGAGGGAAACAATCAGAATATTTCCAGGTCATTTCAAATTCGGAAATTACCAGTATAGTTAAGAGGGAAACAATCAGAATATTTCCAGGTCATTTCAAATTCGGAAATTACCAGTATAGTTAAGAGGGAAACAATCAGAATATTTCCAGGTCATTTCAAATTCGGAAATTACCAGTATAGTTAAGAGGGAAACAATCAGAATATTTCCAGGTCATTTCAAACTCGGAAATTACCAGTTTAGTTAAGAAGGAAACAATCAGAATATTTCGAGGTCATTTCAAATTCGGAAATTACCAGTACAGTTAAGAGGGAAACAATCAGAATATTTCCAGGTCATTTCAAACTCGGAAATTACCAGTTTAGTTAAGAGGGAAACAATCAGAATATTTCCAGATCACTTCGAATTGGGAAATTACCAATATAGTTAAGAGGGAAACAATCAGAATATTTCCAGTTCCTTTCAAACTATATAATCTACGAGTAAAGCAAAGTTGGAAATGGTTAAAATATTTAAAGTTGAATTTAGAAAGTTAGTTTTTCTATATAAATACAAATCTAGAAACTACTTTCATAGCTAAGTTCAGAATGGTCTTCGTCTTTTAGGTTAAATTAAAAAATTTAGAAGTGACACAGGTAGTTAAAGAAAGATTTTTTTATCATCAAAAATTTATTACATTAATTATATTTAAGTTTGCGAATAGGCACAAAATCATCGTCTTCGCTGCTTGATGAAAAGAGGACTCCTGTTAAATAAACATACTATTGTTAGTTGTATTGAATTTGACATTCATAGCTGAAGTAAAGCTAATTATTCCAGTTAAATTTATAAATGCTCAATGAAGTAAGCATACGCACTTTTTTTCTTCATCTTCTTCTGGGAGCTAGTTGAAAGAATACCTCTTTTTCTTTGTGATGGCAAAATTTGAGCATGACCTATAAAATAAAAGGAAGATTGTTATCGCAATCGATATGATTGTTAACGAGTGCTACACCTTTAAAACGTACATTTAATACAGAAATATAAACTTACTCTGCCCACATGGTATTTGATCGCTGAAAGATCCATCAGCTACTGGAGCAGCAATAGAGGGTTGGTCTACCGAAGCAGCAATAGAGGGTTGGTCTACCGAAGCAGCAATAGAGGGTTGGTCTACCGAAGCAGCAACAGGGGGTTGGTCTACCGGAGCAGCAACAGGGGGTTGGTCTACCGGAGCAGCAACAGGGGGTTGGTCTACCGGAGCAGCAACAGGGGGTTGGTCTACCGGAGCAGCAACAGGGGGTTGGTCTACCGGAGCAGCAACAGGGGGTTGGTCTACCGGAGCAGCAACAGGGGGTTGGTCTACCGGAGCAGCAACAGGGGGTTGGTCTACCGGAGCAGCAACAGGGGGTTGGTCTACCGGAGCAGCAACAGGGGGTTGGTCTACCGGAGCAGCAACAGGGGGTTGGTCTACCGGAGCAGCAACAGGGGGTTGGTCTACCGGAGCAGCAACAGGGGGTTGGTCTACCGGAGCAGCAACAGGGGGTTGGTCTACCGGAGCAGCAACAGGGGGTGTAACTCTAATTTCTTCGATCACCCCTACGTTTAAATCTGGTATGATTGCTGTGAAAAGAAATCAAATCTTAACTTAATTTATTACATTTATAGTGAATCAAATTTGCATTTTTATATATCAGGAAAAATTAGCTTTTAATGTTAGTAAAAATACCTCTTTGTGCAGTATCTGCTCCAGATCTGCTTTGCTTCCTAAAACATGGACAGCATTTGTTGTAATTATTTCCTGAAAATAAGAGACAAATAATTAAATATATGATCAGACCTAAAAACTGTAATTAACGTATGTCGTGTTCTCACCATCAGAAGCGTGTGCCGCACAAATTGTGGTCCTTACATTTAAGTTACCAGCATTTTCTGAAATTCGTATAAAACTAGGCATGAATAATTTAAAATATGGCATAAATTATACAAAAATTTTTATCAAGGTTTCATAATTTTTATAATGCTTCATGTACTACCTATTGGATTCGCATTAGCCGGCCCAGGGACTTGAGAATATCCAGTATATGAGGGAATCTGCATTTCACCTGCGCTATTGTCGTACGGTTCCTTGAGTCTGGTATCCAGGAACTCCTTCAAATCGAAATTATCGACAAGTTCAGGAAGCGGTGGCAGGTTGACGAATGGGAATCTTTCAGCAGGAGATACTAATGGTATCTTATCAATTTGAGAAAGGACTCCCTGTCCAACAACAATTACCTCCCAACGGTCAAGTGACAGCGCTTCTAATTTTGGATGGCTGTTGGCAAAGACCACCATTGGGAGCGCCTTCAGTCGTCTCGAGATACCTCTATACTTCCCTGATACAATTATACCATTTTTCATTGATTCTAGAGTTGTATAATCGAATTGATTGAAGGCTGAACGGCACACGTCAAAAACAATTCCTTTTGTTGACGGACGTAGGAACATAGCCAAATCTCTGCAATTGATAGATCCATCAAGGTATTGAAAATCATACAAAATTGAGAGATAGTTGCTGAGGAATGTTTTGCCGTAGTTTCCAATGGAGTCTACCATCCACAATATCCTTCTGGAGTCTTGTGTGAGAATTTTTTGAAGCACATTGAACTGCCACATGGACAACTTCTTTCCCTTCCATTCGTCAAAAGACTTGTGCCTCTCCATCAACTCGTTAATTTGAGTAGTTACCCTATCGAAGTAGACATACTGCTTAGAATATTGCTTGCAAGTCTTTACCTGTAGTGCACATTCCTGGTTTAATAAACCTCTAATAATGAGAGTTTGATGGGGGAGTTACTCTCTGATTCAATGGCTGACTGGATCCACCCTCTTCTTGTATGAAGTCTCCAATGCTGTCGAAGTCTCCATCTAATTGAAGAATAAATAATTAGATCTGGAATTTTTAATAATATGAATATTTTTTCTTACGAGAGGCAAAAATATAAAATTCGATCAAGCAAAATGTAATTATACGAATCAATTAAATGTATTTTATATTTCTTTTTAATTTAGTAGGATTTACAATGGCATCAAGAATAGAATAAAAGAGACTTAAAAAATCGTAAAAAAGAATACAATGGACTTTAAAGAAGAAGCTTTAAAGAATACGACAACCCAATAAATCCTATAGAAATTGAAAGTAGCCTTAAAATAATTATTCACTTATTAAACATTGTGAAATAGGAAAAATTCAAGTCTAATTAGAAGTTTTGTATACTCCCTTATCAAAAATTAATTAATAGAGTGAGACTGATATATAGTACTCTGTAAATAAAGATGCAGTAAAATGCACCTTCCTTTGAATATGTTGAGAAACTAAGAAATAGATGACCAATATAATATAAAAAAAAAATTGAATGTACTTGGTTAACTGGATGATTAGATTAAATAGTTTATAATTGAGACTATGGAATCACAAACTAGGTTTAAAAAAGTAACCTATATTTCGATAGAAATCAGAAATATAAATAAACAGTTAGTTTTAAATCTTACCTTTAACACAATACTGATAGTTTTGGAGTGACGTGGCTCTAGCCGGCTCCCAAAATGCCAAAGAGAATATCTTCCTAGTGTGTGCCAACCTTACGGACCTCCACATTTCGCAATAGCCTTGTAAGTGCCTTGTACCTGTTTCAGGAGACACTTCCTTTCCCCAAACACATCGTCTAATTTTGAAAGTTGGATTTGATAGATAGTCTTTATAATTAAAAGTTCTATCATAATTATTATAGGTGAAACACCATCGGCGAACTTGTGCCAGATTTGGGGAAACGTCTGAGGTTTGACTCATGATTAATTGATTACCGCTTAATCTTGACAAGTTAACTCACTGCCTTAGTGAATAGCACATACCGGACATCATCTATTATAGCCAAATAAATATAATACAAAAGTTTTAATGTGAAACCTATTAGGGTATATTATGGAAATATCTTTTTCGGTTTTTCATTTTCGATTTCTTACATTTTGTTCATTGTTATAATATTTATTTTTATCTTATCTTCTAATTCTCTGATAAATTTTCCGTTGGTGAAAATATCATCGATAACACAGAATTGAGTGCAGGGATAGACTGATATAGGAAAGTTATGTACAAACAATTCATTTATTTTGTAACACCTGTTAATTAATTTTACTTTTTTAAGTGCGATGCCTTATGAAATATGAATTTTCTCTACAATTTATACATATAATAATTGAAGTTCGTAAGCACGAAGTAACTTTTCTGCATTCATAAGGTGGTAAGTGAAAGATAAGTACATATGTCACTTCCAATCCATCTTCCTTTAATTTCCTTTTTGTGTTCAATCAAAATAATTATTGAAACTACAGCAAAATAATTTATCAAATATTATCATCTATATATTAAAGATACTATTATATATGGGTGATCATGAGCCAGCTCCCCCTGTTTTTTAATCCTTATTTAGCTATATTATATAATCCTTATTGACACTTTTGTAGTTAATTACTGATTGAACATAAAATACATGTATATCGGGGGGCGTGCCGTCCCCCGAACCCCCCTGCCAGGTCATTAAACAATCATGAAGTGTGCAGTACAACAAACTAGCGGATAAAACAAACTACATTACCAACTCTCAGTTATTTCTATCTAAGTAGGGGAGGGTGGTCATCAATGGGACACCGGGAACAATGGGACATGCTGAATAACTTTTTTATTTGAGGGTAATTTTTAACAAAATCTTAGTGGTAAATTAAGCATACTTCAGTGCATTCACTCGCATTGCATTCAGCGGTTGGGATGCAGTCAGCACTGTGTAAAAGCGAAAACGTGTTTTAGGGGTGATAAAACTAAATATTTCGTACTTTGTTTCAATTGTTATAAATCTGTAAATTTAACATATAATGCTTACGGCATTTTTACATGATATTAAGTAATATGTAAAATATGATCATTTGAAAGGATTGCCTTTATACTTTTGTAGTTGAGCCGCTATACCCACATGTTTTCAAAATGGCGTCATGGTGATCATTGGGACAGAAAATTTGGTTAACAATGGGACAGTGCCTTATTGTCAACTAAACTGTCTAGTTACTCCATATGAATCAATATATCTATTTTTTTGATACAATAACGTGAACTGTAGCTTCAGGGCTTCTTGTAGAAACAGAGCTTCCAGCTGAAGCGGGTTTTTCGACCATGTTCAAGGGCTTTAGCAATCTGAGGTCATCACAAAGCACTGCATAGAGAACAAATTTCACTAATAAAAGAAAAAGACGCAGCATGATTGCAACGGATACACCAGAGAAAGAAGAGCTTTTTGCTGGTGCCACTAAGGATAAGGCCTTCGAAATCACTTCATAAAGCATCTGACGTAGATGGCCTGTGAACTATTGTTCTTGGTCTGGTATAGAACTCTTAATCTAACTGATCCATTCGTCTGAAGAACTCAAATCTCCACCGAAATTGTTGAAAATGAAGATTTATGCACTTGTAGAATTTGAGGCGACTTCTAAAACGTATTCTGTTGGCCAAAAGCATGAAAAAGATAAATACGAAATATTGATGTTAGGCGAAGATTCAAGTGCAATGAGCTTAATTTTCCAAATGTTCCTGACATATGGCTTCGGTGAAGTTAGAGGTCATTAAACTGATATTATATGAACTAACTAAGTGTGGGACAACATAAAGAGATAATTCGAACTTGAAATTTTACCAAAACCTCAACAATATACAAGTTTGATAAACTGTACCATCGTTCACCAGGGCATGTCCCATTGTTCACCAGCGCTGTTAAACAATGGGACAATTTCTTTTGTTTTTTATTTAATTTTTTTCTAGTCAACAGAATATGTGATAGCATTCGAGTTGGTTTCATTTTATAAATGAATATCTATATTACACATGAATTTTTTATTTTTCATATTATGCCCATAGTAAATGAAATATCAATCTTTCTGTGTTTTTTGTCCCATTGATGACCACCCTCCCCTAGTTCTTCATTCTTCTAACTAGGAAAATAAGGATTAACAAACAGAGAGTGGGGGATGGGGCTTATGTCTCGTGACCAGGGGGGGGGGGAGCTCATTACCGTACCCCTATATAATATATACTGAGAATAATATAATATAAAGAATATAATTCCTATTATCGACTGTTCAGCGATTATTTTCTTGTATGGGAAATCTTTGCCTAACAATATACATTTTTTAATAATTTTTTTATATTATATAATTAAATATTTATGATAATATAAAACGCCTAGGAATTCAGTATGAAACCTATGTATTAAAATTTTAATATGAAAAATTTCAAGAAGAAAATATTACTTTTTACAATGTATTGCCATAAATTAATAATTATGCTCCTTTATATGCAAGTAGAATTAACTGAACACTTTGTCATGACCGCGAGAAGAAAATTAGAAACTAAGAAACAGGTGGATCGGGGCTGAGCTCCGAAAACCTAAGTAATATTGTAAAAAAATTTAAAAAATTTAGTTAATGCTAAACTAAATCTTATTTGCGGCAAAATAGTTTCCATAAGCACTCCTACCTGGAACATATGACCCAACTAAATTTATTAGGCTACTTTTCAACTAAAATAAACGTGTATTTAAGAAGAATTCTAAAATAATGAAAAAAAATTTGGTCGGCTCAGCTAGAAACAGGTCCGGCAGCAGATTATTCTTAGCTATGATTACGTTTCAAGATCATCTACGTCACAAAAGCGTATGATTGTTAGGTACTAGATAATTACAAACTAGTGAATATATTTTCACAGGTAGGTGAGGTAGATAGCTTCATTAGCTGTTCATAATCGTGACCTTAGACAACTCCCAGTTTAGCCTCTAGTAAAACATTTTTGAAAATTTTAGGTTTATATATTTTCTTTATCACACAATGGAGGATAGCAAGAAGGATAACTATTCAGAGGAGGAATGTAACCGAATTGTAAGTAATGAATATAGGCCTGAATTATTTATTATTAATTAAATTGTTAAGTTAGCATATTGTTTTGTAGAGTAAATTAGTAGTTTTCTAGCTGCATATAACTTTTCAAGAATATAGTTTTAATTTTAGTGATGACATTTATTTTTTTATTTAATCTACCATTCTTATTTGATTAAACTTAATTTAGATACTAATTTTATATCTTTCATTGTATTAGTGGAATTACTTCTATTATTAAAATTCATATTTCATTAATTTGTTTCTTCGTTGGTATTAGTTACATTTTGAATAGCTGTCTCTGTTACTAGTCCTTAACTATTTTGAATGTGAGTGTACGGCTGTACGCATCAATAGTGGCGACGTTATGCTTTTCAATTAAAAAGTCTTTGAGACTTAAATTATTGTGTTAGGTAGAGTAGTAAGATTCACTTAGTGTAGTTTAAGATTTACCGGACGAATCCTCACCTTCGTTCCTATAAGAAGAAATATTATAGTTATTAAACTCATATTAATTATCTGGTATCAGGGATGCCAGTGTATATAACCTAGTAAATAATAATTTCTATATATTTTTATAAGGGTAAGTTCCGAATTATCGGTCAGTACTACATCTTCGGCCATATAATAAAATCAGTGCTATCTAATACTTCTGCAAACCCGGGAAGTATTAGATAGCACTGTGTAATAATATTAATTTTTATATTTTTTATTCTGACCGAATATGTAGTACTGACCAAAAATTCGGAACTTACCCTAACTGTTTTATAATTCGTAACTTTCTCTACTAACACGTTAAGTTTCTTATTTTATTTATGCGTGCATTCATCGGTGCTTTTTAATGATTGTATTATCTTGAACATTGTAACCGAATTGTTGTAGGTAACATTTTTCTTGTAGCAATTTTTCTCTTCGTCTACTTTTTCGAAGTCTAATGTATTTTATTTAAATTCCATATCTCGTCAATGTTCTAGTCTTGGTTCGAAGATGCCTTTAGCGATTACTAAATTAGGCAATTTTTAAACTATTCGGTTTAATTAAGATTATTTTCATAAATTGCATTTAATCAATAAATTTAATTTGATGAACACTTTTTTACAATTAATTGTTTACAAAGGATGAGCTATAGACTTGCCGTTCTTTTATAAGATCATTTATTTGGCTCTCAGATTTTCATTCAGCAGTTGAATGAGTAAACCTTAGTGTTCAAATTTTATAGTTAGGTATTTTGTTCTTAGATTTTATTGGTGTTGAGTTAATTATGTATTTGGCAATATTTAATCAGATGTGTAATTAAATATTTTTCTTGCTAACAAAAAATGAACTTGCAGGTGGATACTCTGAAGTCTCTTTTGGCTACTTCACAGGTGGAAAGTAGTCTCCTAGGTGAATTTGAACTAGAAGAGGCTCTGAGTGATACTTTGACTAGCGATTCTGTAGATGGTTACACATTCACCTACAGACTGACTCATCATCAGCTGTTTGGGCAATTTGCTATCAAGATGAAAGAATTGCAAGAGCAATACAAGAGTTCTGTGAAAAAAGAAATTCAGAATTTAAAACTGAATGTGAAGACTTGCCTTAAAATGGACAACATTTTAGGTTGTGAAGGGAGTGAGACTATTAGTGAAGATGTCGATACGATCGAAGTGAAAAAGATGAAGGATGGAACGAGAAAACTGCAATGTCCTTTTTCATCATGCAGTGCAAGAACATTCAAACTGCGACGCCACATCAAAGATAAACACGGAGATCTCTCTCCTGACGCTCTTAACTATGCGGTACAAATGGCTCTGAAAATGGAAAGAAATAGAGGTATGTAATATGTAGTGATAAAAACTGCCAAGTGATTTTGTAAACAATTATTTATTTATAAATTTTAATTAAACTGAACTCTTTTACTTCCAGAGTGTGACATTACCCCAATCAATGCTGTAAAAATAGAGCCAAGGATTTTGAAGAAACCCAGTAACGTTGCTATGGTCTCACGGAAAGGAAATCTGAAGCAGTGCATTATATGTAAAGGACTCTTTATCAACCTGTCCGATCATGTGAAGAAAATTCATGATATCAAGACATCTGATCCTTCATATGATAGATACGTTAGAGATCCTTCCGTAGTGCCTAAATGCTATACAAAAAAGGTAAATGGGAAGAACATCATATTAGAAGGCAACGAAATGGAAAAGGCAAAAGAAGATTTTGGTGAAAAAATCGTCAATCAAGAAAACACACTGGAAGTGTTGAAGAGGTCCAGAAATGAGTTGAGTGACGTCAGGGAGCAAATGATCAATGCCGAGTCTGAAGAGATACACGAAGAATTGAAGACAAAGTTAAAATCTACTCAGGAAAAGTATTTCATTGCCAGGTATCCTGATGAAAGGTTTTATTCGGCGAACGTAGAGAAGTGGAAAACTTCCTACTTATCTCATCTTACTGTCCAAGAGGCTTCTAATCCCAAACGTATTCAGCGGATGGCAATGGACGTGTTCTTAGAGTACGAGAACGAAAATAGTCTCGAACTCTCATTTGGGGACTTGAGTAACCCCAAAACCATTAGTGCTATTCTCCTGCTTTTTAGATCTAAGAAAGGTCAATCAATCACATCAAAAATTAAATATATCTACCAATTCCAATCATTCATAGAGTTCCTCCTATTATCTGTAAATAGTCCAGAAAATTCCCAAGATTTGTCCAATGAAGAACTATCTTCTAAAAATTTCCTCTTCAAACAAGTGGAATCAGAAATTAAGGGAGAGATTAGGATCCTTAACAAAATCAAAGGTAAAAACATAATCTGTACAAAAACTAAAGCTAGAAATAAGCTCCTTTCTGAAACAGAATTGAATGAACTTCTTAATGAAACCAAGAGACATCTTCAATCTGTTCATGAAGATATAATTAATGGTGTTCATAAAAACTACACAAGAAAACAAATAGCTCAAGTGCGAAATGCACTCATTGCTGTGGCTACTGTAAGGTTGGGCAGACGATCGCTGGAGATGACAAAGATGACTCTAGAAGAAGTTAATGTGGCTACTGAAAGCCTTATTAATGGTGTGAAACATTACACTATAAATGTGTCTGACCAAAAAAACAGCTGCACGGGAAACCCCGCTCCTGTTGTGTACGAAGAACTGGAATTCAAAGTATTGTCTGCATTTGTTAAAGATCTGAGACCTGTTATCACTAATAATAAATTTTGCAGAATTGTCTTCCCTGCATTCAAGAAAATCAATTCAAAATGTGACCAAGAACTTGGACTCTCGGCAGCATTCAAGATTTTGCAAACCTTTAAGACAACTACTGGAAAAATGCCCTCGTCCAGATCTATAAGAGGCTCCAAGGTGACTATCAGTAGAGACAAAAACTTGTCGGAGGAAACTCTAAATCATATGGCTAAAACCATGAGTCATTCCAGGAAGACCGCAGACTCCTACTATGATTTTGCCTCTATTCAGAATTCTGTTTCCCATGTTCTTTCAAACACTTCAGGAACAGAGCCACAAGTATCCACCCCTCTCAATTATGAGCTTTCTTCAGCCGATTTCAGCATTACTGGCTCTCCAATTCCAGGACCATCAGGCTGTTCTAAAAGGACCCTATTTTCATCTTCAGATTCTTCTGAAGAAGACATTGATGAGACGATTATGAACTTGCGTAACAAAAAGATCAAAACTACTGACGTTGAGGAAACTAAAACTGAAATTAAGATGTTGGTTACAAAGTTGATAAGAGAAGGTCTCAAAGATGAAATTCAAATGAAATCGGGAAAGATTTCAGTTAGGCCTGTCACTAGACTTCTTCCTCAAAACATGAAACATTTGTCTGTGAAATTTGTGAGGGAAATAATTAAGGGTTGTCTAAAATAGTAATTTTCCAAAAAATTAATTTACATATTATTTATTATGTATGTTATTAATTTACTATAATATTTCTTCATTCCTGTTTAATATATGAAAGATTAAATTGTTAAATGAAATGTTTAAACACATATTTACGATTATTATCCACACATCAGAGTCTTTGACTTAAACTATTTTGTTGCGTTATTCTCGTCGATTAAATATTATTAGTTTCCTCTTTTGAGGATTCAAGTCCCCAGTGTTTTAATTTTTGTTTTAACTGAAACTTAATTCATGGAGTAGCCTTTCTGCTTCCATAAGAACAACGTTTTGGTTTTGAGTTAGTTTTCCATGAAATTATACTTCTGTTGTACTGTACACTATATAGCACTTTCACTTATCAATCTTTTACTTCGTAGATACATTTGATTTGAAAGCAGATTTCAGCTCTAACCGTAGACTTGTATGAATAAAATTAGCTGTAAATGGTTCGGATAGCGAAATTTCAAACTAAATTAGAGTCCTGATGATTACAAATTAAGACTTCTGCAAGATTATTAGAAACTGCTTTGAATTTTTGATAAAATTGGAAATTACTAAAGTATTTCGTGTTCATAGCAAGACGTCCGGCAAAAAAGGTAGAGTATGTTAGCGTTTTAGGATCGGTCTTGTTCGGTTAGATAGTGGAAATATCCTGACAGTTTCTAATAATTTGAGAAAATGTCCGGCTATCTTTAATCTAAGGTCCTGATATCCTAGTAGTTTCCATTGATATATCGGTAAGCAATTTACCAGTAGAAATTCTCACTGTTATGGGTGAGAAATTCTCACCCATAGGCGTTTCCGTTGTCCAATAGGTGTTCTCAATGCCCAGTAGGTCTTCTCATTGCCCTGTAGGTGTTCTCATTGTCCTGCGTGTATTCTTAGTGCCCTGGAAGTGTTTTCACTGCTTTGCATGTGTTTTAATCGCCCGTAGGTGTTCTCATTGCTCTGTAGTTGTTCTCATTTCACTGTACGTGTTTAAGTTGCCCTGCATGTGTTCTCATTGCCCTGTAAGTGTTCTCATTGCCCTGTAAGTGTTCTCATTGCCCTGTAAGTGTTCTCATTGCCCTGTAAGTGTTCTCATTGCCCTGTAAGTGTTCTCATTGCCCTGTAAGTGTTCTCATTGCCCTGTAAGTGTTCTCATTGCCCTGTAAGTGTTCTCATTGCCCTGTAAGTGTTCTCATTGCCCTGTAAGTGTTCTCATTGCCCTGTAAGTGTTCTCATTGCCCTGTATAAGTATTCATTGCCCTGTATGTGTTCTCATTGCCTTGTATGTGTTCTCATTGCTCTGTATGTGTTCTCATTGCCCTACAAGTGTTCTCATTGCCCTACAAGTGTTCTCATTGCCCTGCAAGTGTTCTCATTGCCATCCATAAGTATTCATTGCCCTGTATGTGTTCTCATTGCCTTGTATGTGTTCTCATTGCCCCGTATGCGTTCCTATTGCCCTGTAGGTGTTTTAATTGCCCTGTATGTGTTCTCATTGCCCAGTATAAGAAGTATTCATTGTATGTATGTGTTCTCATTGCCCTGTATGTGTTCTCATTGCCCTTTAGGTGTTTTCATTGCTCTGTAGGTGTTCTCATTGCCCTGTAGGTGTTCTCATAGCCCTGTAGGTGTTCTCATTGCCCTGTAGGTGTTCTCATTGCCCTGTATGTGTTCTCATTGCCCTGTATGTGTTCTCATTGCCCTTTAGGTGTTTTCATTGCTCTGTAGGTGTTCTCATTGCCCTGTAGGTGTTCTCATAGCCCTGTAGGTGTTCTCATTGCCCTGTAGGTGTTCTCATTGCCCTGTAGGTGTTCTCATTGCCCTGTAGGTATTCTCAATGCCCTGTATGTGTTCTCATTGCCCTGAAGGTGTTCTCATTGCCTTGTAGGTGTTTTCATTGCCCTGTAGGTGTTCTCATTACCTTGTTGGTGTTCTCTTTTCCCTGTAGGTGTTCTCAATGCCCAGTAGGTGTTCTGAATTCTCTGTAGATGTTCTCATTGCCCTGTAGTGTTCTCATTGCCCTGTAGGTGTTCTCATTGCCCTGTAGGTGTTCTCATTGCCCTGTAGGTATTCTCAATGCCCTGTAGGTGTTCTCAAGGCCCTGTAGGTATTCTCATTGCCTTGTAGGTGTTCTCATTGCCATGTTGGTGTTCTCATTGCCCTGTAGGTGTTCTCATTTCCCTGTAGGTGTTCTCATTGCCCTGTAGGTGCTCTCATTGCCCGGTAAGTATTCTCAATGCCCTGTAGGTGATCTCATTGCCCTGTAGGTGCTCTCATTGCCCGGTAAGTATTCTCATTGCCCTGTAGGTGTTCTCATTGCCTTGTAGGTGTTCTCATTGCCATGTTGGTGTTCTCATTGCCCTGTAGGTGTTCTCATTTCCCTGTAGGTGTTCTCATTGCCCTGTAGGTGCTCTCATTGCCCGGTAAGTATTCTCAATGCCCTGTAGGTGATCTCATTGCCCTGTAGGTGCTCTCATTGCCCGGTAAGTATTCTCATTGCCCTGTAGGTGTTCTCATTGCCCTGTAGGTGATCTCATTGCCCTGTAGGTGCTCTCATTGCCCGGTAAGTATTCTCATTGCCCTGTAGGTGTTCTCATTGCCTTGTAGGTGTTCTCATTGCCATGTTGGTGTTCTCATTTCTCTGTAGGTGTTCTCATTGCCATGTAGGTGTTCTCATTTCCCTGTAGGTGTTCTCATTGCCCTGTAGGTGTTCTCATTGCCCTGTAAGTATTCTCAATGCCCTGTAGGTGATCTCATTGCCCTGTAGGTGCTCTCATTGCCCGGTAAGTATTCTCATTGCCCTGTAGGTGTTCTCATTGCCCTGTAGGTTTTTTTTCATTACCCTGCATAAGTATTCATTGCGCAGTAGGTGTTTTCATTGCTCTGTAGGTGATCTCATATTTGTATTAGCGCCATTATTTATCTTGTTTATGTACTTTTCAGATATTTTCAAACTTGTTTTGTTATTATGCCAAGATCCTAAGCTTATGAAATACAAAGAAATTGCATTAATTCCTAACCTAACGAACCAGGATAAATATTAATTCACTATAGGAACCAGACTCACTTATTTGCTGAAAAAAATTATAACGAATATACCAGCTAACTCAAAATAATGGATTAGCTTTTCCAGACGCTCCATCTTACAAGTTCAAAATAAAGACTTTAATGCCTAAGAATGTTAAAATACTAAATTTCTTTTGGTCTTCAAATGTAGGTATTGAAAATATAACTTTTAAGAATAAGTTATAAATACATTAAAATATTAAATTGCCTATGGTGTTCCAATGTAGGTTTTAGTGCCCTATAAAAACTGACTAGGCGGAGCTTTAATGATAATTCCCTCTGTAGATAATGAGATTAATTTGAATTATGTGTTCAATTGCGAAGCGTGACAAGGATTAATTTCATTAATGTTGTTTTAATTGAGTCCATTTTACATCGTTTTAAGCAAATTGCCATTTTAATTCTTTTTGCATGGATATTAATAAGTGTTTTTTTAACAAAATATGCTACGCAATCACGTACGTTTCACTCCTCTGCAATGTACCTTAGCTTCTATCAAGAAGTTTCTTAAAATACCGACGTTAGAGGTTTTTAAGTTACGAGCATTTCCATAGAACGATGCATATTCATCATTAGGAACAGCAGTAAAAATTTGGCACTTTTATCTGATGATGAATAGACATCTTTCTATTCGAAAGCTTGAATCTTAATTACCATCTTCGTTCATATTTTTTATACCATATTTTCTGTGTTTTACATTTTAAAAGTTATCGCGAATGTGAAATATGGAACATTTTCTACCCAGTTCCTGAACGACCAACCCTCCATATCTTTATACTTGTGTTTCTTCATCTAATGATTTTGAAATGTGCTAATTTATATGTTGCTGTGTTATAACTATTAATCTATTTCGTTTCATCAACCCTTCAACTTTTTCTTGTTTTTTAAGCCTTTATATCATTCATCTTATGTATTCTGTAACACAATCAATAATTTTATCATTACAAGAAGACCTTCGAGTAACTGGACACTGCTGGTACTCGGAACATGGATTATTAAAGGTCAAATAGGATTTTTTGAAGGTTATATTGGTTCATCAACACAGGACATTACAAGTCAATTAATTTAATTTTAAAGAGTAATTTGGCTATAATTTTTAGAGAACTCCCACTTTCCAAATATCTGAGTGCTGCAAAGCTCTTCTATATCCTCAACTACTTAGGATCTTCAATAATTATTTAAGCATTTATGAATAATTATAAGGTGCAAATCTCTTTCGAAATTGTACTAGTCTCACCAAGATAAGTTGAACAGGTTCCACATAATGACAATACGAGCAAATTAACAAGTACAATACATTTATATATTTTTCCTTATATAATTGAAAATATTGAACTGCCTGCTAATTCGGAACTGTCTGACAATTCGAAAAGTAGCTTTCGTTTTCTTGTAGTGTGAATACTCATCAACTTCTATTCATTTTTAGGTGAAAAAATTACATTCTAAAGGAGTGCCCAAAATGGGTGGATATGACCAAAAACTTAATTAAGTGAATATTAGTTATTAGGACCTATATAACATTCCTTCTGAAACCCGTCATTTTAGACCCTCTGTACTTGTCATAGAACACAAAAATTTGGGGAATGAAAACCCACTATCTAAAGACTCTTTTTCACCAGAACATTATGGTAATTCTCAACAAATTTAATAGGTCAATCCTCTTAATATGTTGGCGTGTTTGTTCATAAAATAAGTTTTTCAATCCATTTTATTATAAAAAGTATGTACATAGATAAATGAAAATAGTGAGTGATGTAAAATGACCGATTATTATTTAAAAGTAATCATTCTTTATCTGTAATATTCATTACCTTTGCAAATTGTGGAAGGTGATGCTTTGATCAGCATTTATATATTTATTTCTAATATTTTGAATTCTAAAAAAAAATTCAACCAAATTGCCTTAAATTTGCAGACACAATTGGTCGGGTCAAATGTTAGTCATTTGTATCTAAATCGCATGGAATTTGGTGGGACAAATGATCTGTAATTCTGTATCCAGGGACCATTTAATTAGATTACAGAATATATCAGGACAAAGTACAAGCTCAAGATCTAGACCATTTGTAACTCAATAATTCAAAATGTATCCTAACTTATGGCCTACAATTCGGTGGACGATAAACCAATATATAAAAAACAGTTTATTGATTTTGGGAGCAAACGGGTCAAAGTCAATGTCATTAATAACTCGAGGATTATTGGATAGTCAAGGTCATTTATAAGCGATGGCGAAGGTGTGCGTTCTACAAGTGCCTGTAATCAAGTTTTATATTAATTAAATTGTATGCATAAACATTTGTTTATATCTTATACACAGCTGTTAAGTAAAATAAAATGAATATAAAATAAACATAGTTCGCTTATCAATAATATAAAGGAATTAGATAGGAAATTTTATTCATAAAAATATCCCTTATTCATCCCTATTGGATACTAATAGTAAGTTATAATGTATGGGTTATTATTTTAATAAATTGAATATAAATTGAGTCTTATTAAAATGTAATAAAAGTTAGGAATTACTTCAGTTGACTGAGAGAAATTCATATCTTCGTCTAATTTAGAATTTTTCGAAAATATTAAAGGGAAAACTCGTGTTGTCGGTCAGTTCCAAATTTTTGGTCACTGGTCATATCAATTATTTTAATATTTAAATATTTTTTAATGTTTTAATATTTTAATCAAATATCCGATAGAAGAATTTACTATAATTTTCAATGCATATTTTTGACTAATTTTATCATGTTAATTTCAAGTGTCTCACTGGTGATAGAAAAATGTGTAGTAATTCTACTTTTTCTTTTCAGATAAGTGAAAATGGCAGCCAACTTCCTGGTTCCGTTACTCATTCCACTGGGGGAGCAACTAGCGAACGGTGGGAATATAAATAATTTTCAGAAAAATTTAAATTGTACACGATCTTGCACTAAAATTAATACTGTATTTTCAATTAAAATTGAAAATATTTTTTATGTTTGTATCCACTATACCACCGTCATTGTTCAATATTCATTAATTATTTATGAATACAATTTTTATATAAATTCAAAGTTCGGTACACTTTCTTTGCGTCACCCTGCATATAGTGTTCAGCCAAAAGAAATTAGCATTTATTAATCCACTGTTTTGGATGGAAGAGGAAAGAAACGAATTGATTATTAGTTAAAAAAAATTTAATAGGTTATTATTAAAAACATGCAACTATTTATTTTTTATTTATATATTGATCATGGTAAGTCACTTAAGCTGAATATGAAAGCCGGTTTGCTTAACAATAAAGGACAAATTGTCTATCAATGCTCAAAAACCTATAACATATTTCATCCAGTATTTAGATCCCCTCTGGTAATTAAGACTTAATACCCTATTTAATGCTCACTTTTCCTCAATGAAAAGAAATTGGTCAAATTTATTGTAATTTAAATATATTGTTTTATTTCTAAAATTAGAGATTTCAATATTAGCAAAACATGTTTTTATAACTGAAATTGCAATTAGTTTCTTTCAATTTTGGAATATCTGTTAAATGGATTCACAATTTTCTTTTTTAATTATTAATTATTATTCGGTAATTTCTATTCATATATTTTTTTAATTAATACTGTTCAGATAACAGATAATAGGAGGAACTCTTATATCTTCAATGTATAAGACATATTAACATTCCTAATAATTTGATGTTAATTTACTGAATATTATTTCACTTCTTTTTCAGTTTTATTAAGGATATAATATTAATAATATAATATTAATATCACATAAAAACATGAGAATAATTACCACCAGTTACTTTATAAAATATATCTTATGTACAAAATTATTATGTAAATCTCATGTAATATTTACAATGTTTTATCATTTCTAAACATTATTTATGATAATAGGTAATATCTTATCTATTGAGAACATTATTGTTTATTATCTGAACTTGATACTTTACTATTTACCATTTTTAAATCAGTCCTCCCATGAAAAACTTTCTTCGAAACACCTCCTTTAGGAAAGAAAATTTTCTAACAGTTTTCTCGGGAGCACTCATCTAGATTAGTTGCCAAGGAATGTTTACATGCAGGCCTTGCTTTTTTTACATATCCGCACTTATAAAAGCTATAATAATTGCGGGACAAGTCTCAATGTTATTACCAATCGTAGACATAAAAAAATGATACAATTTCTTGTGGTGATTATATCACTATAATTAAAATATGAACATCAATATCATTCTTAAGATGAGGTTATTAAAATGCAATTTGTTCAGAAAATAGTATTTATGACAGGAGATTTCGACTTTTCAATGGTTAGTTTCTCCTCCAACTCAACAATTAGTACATCATTTGTAACACGTGGTGGGAGACGCCGGCGGGGTGGATTGGCGAGTTTGTTGATTGGTGATAGATTCATAAATGATTCTGCTGAGATAGCTGATAATTTAAACAAACACTTTGCCACTGTTGGTTCAACAATTGCGAATTCGCTAGTTAATTCTGATACGCCAGATTTTAAAACTTACTTACGTGGTAACTATCCCCTGTCTATCTTCCTGTCTCCTGCTACTGAAGCTGATGTGCTTGATTATATATCATCATTAAAAAATAAAAAATGTTCCGTTAACTGCCTTCCATCCATGGTATTAAAATATGTATCTAGGGCAGTGGCACCTGTAATTTGTCATCTAATAAATTTGTCGTTGTCAAAAGGCGTGTTTCCTGAATGCTATAAAATAGCGCGTGTTGAGCCATTATATAAAGGAGGTGATAGCACAAATGTAGGCAATTATAGACCCATATCAGTTTTGAATATATTTTCAAAAATTTTGGAAAAGCATGTATGCAAACAGTTATATTCGTATGTTGAAAATAATAATATTCTTAATGATAATCAGTTCGGATTTAGACATGCTAGATGTACTTGTCAGGCTGTGGTGCGACTTTCCGGATTTATATATGAAAATCTGGATAGAAATAAAGTAGTTTTTTCACTCAATCTAGATTTTCAAAAGGCGTTCGACACTGTCGATCACAATATATTATTGAATAAATTGCAATATTATGGCATTAGAGGAGTGGCACTGGATTGGTTCAGGTCCTATTTGTCTAATCGTAAGCAGTATGTAAATGTTAATGGTGTTAATTCCAATATTCATTCAATTGATTGTTCGGTCCCACAAGGAAGCAATCTTGGGCCCCTCCTCTTTTTGCTCTTTATTAATGATCTTCCAAATAGTAGTAATTACTTTGATTTCATTTTGTTTGCGGATGATAGTACTGTTTCTTGTGCACTCAATAAAGATGAACTTCCAACTGCTCACAACTTTATCAACGATAATATAAAATCAATAGGTCAATGGCTGATTAGTAATAAAATTGAAATTAATGTAAATAAAACTAAATATATGTTGTATTCCTATACTAGGAATTATTCCTTCCATTCGCCAATTGTTATGGGCGATAATGCATTAAATCAGTGTAATTTTGTGAAGTTTTTGGGAGTTTATCTTGATGATAGGTTGAAGTTTAATAATCATATATCCCACATATCAAGCAAAATATCTTGCAATGCTGGTATTCTTTATAAGCTGCGAAGTATTTTACCTCCTAATATTTTACTCAAATTGTACCATACATTAGTTAGCCCATATATTCATTATGGTATTGAAACATGGTATGCAGCTCCAGCTCATCTATCTAATAAAATTTCAGTTTTACAGAGAAAAGCAATCAGATGCATCAATAATTTAACTTTTAATGAACATACCCTTCCATACTATATAAATGCAAAAATTTTACCAATCAATAATCAGTACGAATTAGCCATATCCATTTACATGTATCGTGTCAGTAGTAATAGTAATTTTGATTTAGCAGTATACAATTCCTTAATTCGTCTCACCGATCAGCACAATCACCTCACTAGAAATAGAAATGAATTTATTTTACCTCGCATCAATAGAGAACGTACAAGGGACTCAATGGTATGGAAGGGAGTTCATATATGGAATAATTTACCTCCTAATATAAAAAACTGTAATTCTCTAAATTTGTTCAAGTCTAAATATAAATCTAATATTTTTCACACATTGTCTCATGAATAGTTTTAGGTAGCTCATTGTAGGTAGTTTCTGTTAATGTAGTTTTTTTCTGAAATGTATGTTATTTTTTATATAGGTAGCCCTAAAAGCGTAAGCTTCTCCGGGCCTAATTTTCCTGGTTTTAAATTTGAATATAAAAAAAATTGTAATGGATTGGTTGCCTCCCGACTTCCAATCTATATGTAAGGGAAATTAGTTTGATAAATAAATAAATAAATAAATAAATAAAGTCAATAGTAAATGGAGTTGTATTTAGCATCTATCTATACTCACCTCTGCTTCATTAATTGTTATAAGGCTATTATTATAGACTGTGTGTGGTTAATTGAAGCTTAGTTCTATATCAATTTCATTGAAGATTCTAAACTGTTTATTATTCCTATTTTCTGTTTGAGAGATAATTTTTTTCCTTTGAACAATTGTATTGAGCTTTTCCTCGTTGAAGTCATCATATTAATGAGCTTCAATTATGACGATTTAAATTTAAAAACATTTAAACATGACCCATTTTAGGGTCCCTTTTATTGCACGGTTCCATCTATTAACTTTTACGACACGTAAAAATTTATATATAAAAATCATAATTAAACGTTAATTTCGATTAATTGGTATACATGATACAAATGAGAATAGAAGTTAAAAACTAGGTTAGTTCACCATTACTTGTAACATAAAATATATACTGCCTGAAAATTTATATACTATACTTTATGTGAAATATAAAAATATTTCACAAAACATAAAATTACTATTTTTTCAATTTAGCACAATAATATAAATCGAAATATCTATTAATTATCCACCAATAATGACAGATGAGCTATGGATGAATTTACAATTAAAATTCTTTCACTACTTAGAACAACTTTCATCACAAATTATCAAGTAATTTTGGCTACAATCACTGGAACACTATTTAATAGGCTTAGTACCTAATTGCACTATATAAACATATTTTTTGATTATATCTCATTTAAATGAAATGTTTAATTAAGAAGAAACAATTATTAGTTTCTTGTGACTTACCCCGTTTTTATTACCATTTGATAATAATACTGAGTCGTGATTTGGTAATATAAGCAGGTACTGCCTGTATTTACCACAGTTTTATGCCGCAGTTTTATTTCATTTCAAGTCTAAATAATGTTTATTGATAAACCCTCAGATGTTTCATTACTAAATCGTCTAAAATAAATTTTGGACCCACAGACAATCGGGCCCCAAGTCAATTAAGGCAAGAATAATTTAGCACTTAATGTTTTTTGACAGCAACACAATAAAGGAGTGTTAGTTGGTTATTACAATAGCAATGGTCTTCATTCATTTCAATACAGTAGACTTTGAAAAGAGAATGGTCTAGGATACATCCCGGAGTATTAAGATTTCGCTTTTGTATATAATCTGTTCCGCACTAAAATACGAAACTGCCGTACGTATTTTTAGGATTGTTGAAAATGCGTGACAATCTATATAGTGTGCAAGGAAGATAAAGGGTATGAAGCAGAACCAACAGTGATGGAGTAGATAATCATTTATTTATGCATTTAATTTATCAATTTCATCAAAATATTATAGTGAAATCTATAAATAATAACTTGGTAAGTAAAATATATTGATAATTAAGCCTGAGTCAGTTACTAAAAGGAAACTTGAACTGAACTGGTTTTTAATTTTACTGAGATATCGAACATTCTACCATACCTTTGAAATTAATCTCATTTGTTTTCCCTTAGTTTTTAAAGTAAAGAAAAGATTAAGAAAAAATTTCCTTAAAATTACATGCTAGAATGCGCAGTGCGTTATTAGGATTTTGAAATGTGGATCCTAAAAACGTGTAGCGCAATCTCTATGTTTTGCCAAAAAAATATGCGGAACACATACATATAAATATTTAACGTTAAAAAAATAAGCTCTTTTGTCAAGGTTTGACGAAGGTTGAAAGGTCCTGATTTGCTGGAACATACTTAACTTTGTTAGTTCAACAATGATATTCAATAAGTATACGATTAAATTTATTTTCAGTGTGATAATTTTTGTCTCATTGTATAATATGCATGAATTAAAAAAAAAGTAAGGTGACAATACTGAGATAAACTGCGCATCGTTCTTTGCCACCTTTCAATTGCATTAGTTGTACGAGGCAGTTCTTCTATGACACTGTTTAGGACACTCAAGACAACTGGTTTGAAAAGAGCATTTTGACTTCACTCAGAGAATTTCTGATTCACCAAGGTGTTTCGAGATCACATTATGGCTTTATTTCCAAAGAGAGACACTTCAGTGAATCAAACTATAGTTTGGATGCTCTTAGGCTCGAAGATGCATCAGTTCGATGCACTTTAGTGTCTCAAATTTTCTTTTGCTGAAATTATGAGAATACTTCCTCAACATTTTAACAAACTAATAGCTGAGACACAAAAGTGCATAGACCTGATGCACTTTAGTGGATCCAAACTTTAGTTTGATGCACTAAAGTGTCTCGCTTTGAAGACATAGCCATATATTATGCACTCGAAATACCTAGGTGAATCAGTTGGAGTTGTTTATTTTTATCAGTGTATTTCTTCTGAATAGCCTTCAAATCCACGAAATAAATCCTAATAAAGCATTTAACTGAAAGTTAAATATTAAATCATATGTATGCATTGTTTATTTTACAGATAAAAAAATCTTCACCTCTTCGGGTTGTAGCTAAGTCATTTATTATCAGAGTCTATGGTATCAACTTAATTGAAAACCATTTTTACTGCAATAACAAATTACCACTTCTTTTATTGTGTCTGCTGTCACAATTTTTTATGGCTCAAATGTACTGAACTCAACCATCGATGCTCCATTGATGATAATCATTATTTAAAGTAGAGAGAAATATTATTATCTGTCTAATATTCTACTGTCCCACCATAATTTTATTTCGGCGTAGATAAATCAGGTCTACATGGTGCTTATGGGTAAATTGATTAGTTACCTGTATCAGACGTCCATTACCTAATTATCTTACCTGTCATTAATTAACGTGACAACCTGAATATTGCAAGATACACCTATCTTCGTTAGGATTTATAATTACAATAGGTGAAGTATAATTGCTTCATGAAACCTTCAATGCAATGTTATTCATAAATTAATTCTTGTTGAAATTATTTCAAAATATATCACGATATCAATTTTATTTTCGAAATATATCAGTTAGGTAGAAATACTGAAATGATTTCCATTTGTACTTCCATCAGGTGGCAGCACAAATCACTTTTCAAACAGAAATTTGCAAGAGTAGTGAATTTTATTGCCGTGATATATATCCTAATAACTCAGGGAACTTCATAGGTGGTGCCAATAGTTTTATTATATATACTTTTAATTTGACATTTTTAAAATCAATAAACATATTCTGAATTAATTTAGGACCCATTTTACAATTGTTTAATTCTGACTGTATTGACCTTTTAACCTATGTATTTACGTAATACACACACCGTATGGGATATATGTACCCAGGTAACATTGAGATATTCCCAGAATATTCCCTCGATATCTATATATTCCCTCATCATCCGCTATCGTAAAATGATATCGAGGGAATATTCCAAGGATTAGTAAAAATTATTTCACCCACTAACGATTTCGAGGAAATATTACAGGAACAAATGAAAATTAGTTGATCCCCTAATGATATCAAGAGAATGTTCCAGGAATTTTGAAAACTAGTTGATCTCTCTCCGATATCGATGGAATATTCCAAGAATTACTGAAAATTTGTTGATCCCCTAAGGATATCGAAGGAATATTCCAATAATTACTAAAATTTAGTTGATTCACTATCAAAATTGAGGGAATGTTCCAGGAATTAGTGAAAATTAGTTGATCCACTAATAATTTTAAAAGAAACGATTATAAAAGATAAAAGAAATAATCTATGAAATATGAAACTATATTTATCGATGATAACCTAAAGATAAACTTGAGTTATAATATTGCATAAAGTTCATTAAAAATCCTACTTCTACTGTGTCCAGGATCTCGAGTGGTTAGCGTCGCAAGCAGAAGTCAACAAGGTGCTGGTTCGAGACCCGGCAACATCACTTCATTTCTTTCTCCATTTATTTCCATTTAATTTGTAAATAACAATATGTATCATTCAACTAATTCATGTAAAGTCAAACGTGCACGTACATATGCTGTATATGTTAGGAAATATTAATTTTGGTATTCTTATTTCTATATCCTTCCTCTATTCTAGATATCCAGGGAATATTCCCATTCCCCTCGATATTGAGAGAATATCCCCTCATTATCATGATTATCTCAATTTTATTCCCTAGCTATCGAGGGAATAATAATTTCGGTATTCCTTGCTCTTCCCTTGAAATCGAGGGAATATTCCAGGGATAATATATTTAAATCCCATCATTATTCCCTCGATATCATTTGGGGATATCCCCATATCGCTAAAACGTTAAAATAGGATATCTTCTCAATAACGATGGGGATATCGAGGGAATAATTGCAGGGAATTTCCCCGGAATACCCCGGGGATAATTTTTTGTTACCTGGGTAGTTACCAATTTCAATATTTTCTCAATTTTAACTTTAGAAAATTTAATTTTCTTATTTACATTACTAAAAATCGTATATCATCTTGAAGCAAATGTCTCAATCTTCCTATTTCAAGCATCTAGATTTCAAATTCAAACTTTGCAGCATGACTGGGATATGTAGTTACCAATTTCAATATTTTTCCAATTTTAACTTTGGAAAACTCAATTTTCTTATTTACATTGCTAAAAATCGTATATCATCTTGAAGGAAGTGTCATAATCTTCCTATTTCAAGTATCTAGATTTCAAATTCAAACTTTGCAGCATGACTACAGAGAAGATGAAATTAATTACCTATTGCAATGGAGTTCATAATGAATATATTTTCAAATGGATTTTTTTTAATTATTCAAGGAGACCGAATCAACCTCAGTTAAACCAGCACAAGGCTGTAAACATGCGTATGGATGAAAAACGTGAACAAAGTGAAAACCAGTTCTTTTGAAACCAACGTCAATCTCATCATAAAATGGTTGGAAAAACTGGTGCATGAAAATTTCAATGTGTCAAGTTCTGAAAGAAGATCTGAGAACAAAGCCATGTAAAATACTTACACTTCTTGATCTTGAGATCATTGATCATCACGAGAGAATGGGAGCTAAAAAAAGTCATCACATCCTAAATGTGAAAGCTGAAGGCATGCGTGCTAACTTAGTGCTCACAGATGAGAAGAAATTTAACATTCAGCAAGTTGTGAACCATTATAATGATCTAGTTTGGAGTTCTACAATTTTAGAAGAGGGTATGATTGTGAAAAGATAAATCAGCAGTATGTGACGGTGTGATCTTCTGTAACGACAATGAAAGATCTCCAATTGTCCAATGTTTGTTCCTTGTTGGGTCAAATTGAACTCATAACGGTTTACATCTCATTATTCAACCAAAGTTGCTCCCATGGGCTAAAAAACACTTTCAAGGATCAACATGGAGTCTTCCAAATGACTTTACATCAACACATATTACTCAGAATGTATTCAAACCTGGATTCAAAGGAAAATTCTATTCTTCTAAGGCAAAGATATCTGGCCAAGACGGAATACAGATCTCATTCAAATGGACTTTTCTATCAGGTCAATTTTGGTTACACGGACTTCAGCTACTCCTCACATTAACTTCAAGTTCCTGAAAGCAAAATAACAAGTGGAATGGGAATAAATTAATCAATAACAGAGACGTGTAGTTTCAATGCATTTATTCCTAGACTGTAAGCTTCAGTTTGTAATATTGTGATCCAATAATAATAAGCCATCAATTGAAATAATAATATATTTGTGATTAATTGAAATTCAAATTAATGAGTGATGTCAACATTTTCAGATTTGCCGTTATAGAAATTAATTAATATACGGTATGCTTTTTTTTGAGGTATGCCTTTATACAAATATTTTTTAAGATATCACATCATTGAAAATAATAAGCGATATAAACATTTCTGAGACATTCTGTCATTGAAATTGATTAGTGATAAATTATGAACATTTTGAGATACGCCATTATTGAAATTAATAATCCAGTTTTAACATCTTTGATATATGCCGTTATTGAAATTAATGAGCGATACAAAACATTTGAGATTTGCTGTTATGAAATTAATTAGCGGTTTGAACATTTTGAAATATTTCGTTATAAACTTTTAGATATATGCTATCATTGAAATTAACTTGTGATATGAAATTTTTTGGGATATGCCATTTGTGAAAATAAGGAGCGATATGATTGTTATCGACATATGCCGTTATAAAATTTAATGAGCGATATGAACATTTTTCTGATGTTTCGTTATTGAAAATAATGAGCGGTATGTACTTTTCAGACATGCTGTCATTTAAATTAGTGAATGAATTTTAAAACCGTTATAAAATATTCCAAAATCTCACGTAGAATTTTTTTTCTTTATAATTAAATACTTAATACATATAACTACTAATATTATGATTCAGTGCGAAAATAACTAGTGGCTGAGAGGTCAGTTGAAGATGAAGAGTCAGTTCTAGCCGTGCCCTCGTGGCGCTAGGGTTGTGTTGTGATGGTGCTGCTGTGCATCCCCTCGACTCTAGTGACTTGAGAACTGATCATGATGTGTATGCAGTGTATAGTTCGATTGGTTATTTATTATTCTGACCGAATTAGTATGATACTTCTGAATGTGAATAAATTGATTCAATTAATTAGATAATATTGTGTTTTGAAATTATTTATTTTGTATTGTACTTAGTTATAATTTAAAATCGTAAAATTATATCTATAGAGATTTATATAATATTTTATAAATTGTTTCTTTGTGACAATTATTAAATCAAATATTGTCCTCTTGCTTAATTATCTTTTTTAATGTTCATTAATTGATGAAAACAATTTTTAATATTCCTGATAAATGAAAACCGTTAATTATCCTATCAATTAATTTAGAAATATATTTATGAATTTTGTATCCTGAGAGGGAGTGAAATTGGAACGTAGAAAAATAAGAGGCATTCCAACATCATCTCCTTTCTTCACATCATAATACATTAATTTAATATTAATATACTACAATATAGATTATGGAAGAAAACATATTGGATTATATCAATATTTTGTATTTAAAATACCGGTTATCCAACAAAAACTAGTAACAGAAATTTTATACAATATGACTGAATAGCCACTGATTTTTAAGTTTTAATAGATATAAAAATATAAGCTGGTAAATTTGACATGACTTGAACTGATTCAGAAATTCCGTATAAATCACTTTTATCTTTCATTTACAATCATTTTCAGAAAATTTAAAACAAAAAAATAATATTTTTCTAAATCATTCTATGGAAAGCTAAGAAAAATATTATCCAACATAACTGCTGGAACTTTAAGCCAGAGAAATATGGAATTGTTATTACAAAATTTTAAATCGCAATGAAAATTAAACGGATGAAATATTAACCAATTAAATAGAATTTTATTCGAACATTTTAGGACCATTGCCCAAACTCTGTCAATCAGCAATTTGCCTTTGAATTTATCAACTCATCGTAATTTTACCTCAATAAAACAGACTTAAATTAGTGTAGCCGATATCAAAAGAATAAAACTAGTCATAAAAAAGAAAATTCCACCTTTCCTATCAGTCACAGAATTAGATTATAAATAATTATCAACCTTTTTTAGAAAAAAATTAATTGTAGTATTTCAGCTGAAATATATCCAGTCTTTTTCAAATTGCAAGAGAGTTATTTATTTTGAAAATAAAATTTGAATGAAAATATTATTTTTAGATTTATGCATATCCTACTTTTTCGAAACCCTTCAAAAACATTCTCAATAATAGACTTGATGTTTTTCTATTAACAGTAATATAATTATAAAAAAATGACAATTTGGATTCAGTAAGAAGTCACAACTAATGCAATTTTATATATTTTATATTATATTTTGAAATTTCTTATTGAAAAAAAAAATATTATATCGAATTATTTTTATATTTAAAAATGCATTTGACATCGCAGAAGTATATATTTTGATGAAAAGTCTTCACCACTATGGAATCAGGAGCATTTTCATTAGAATTGTATATAGGTGTCTTAGCATCAGACTGCAATACGCTCATATACGATTTTACATCAGATTGTACTATACTAAATAGTGCTTTTTAACGAGGAGCCATTTTCTATCTATATTATTCAATTGTTATACTAATGATGTATTTAACGTAGGTACTAGATAAGGATATAGTTTAAATTGTACTTTATTTTTGGACGCAGTGTTTTGTAGGGATAGATTTTTATATAGTGTTATTTTATAATAAGTTGTTCTAAATTAACTTACTCATAATATCTCGAAAACGAAAATAACGATATTTAACTCTCATAAGCAAATAATCCTCTCTGAAATATAATTTACCAATGCAATTTTAGGACACGCTTATCATTTTATATATCTAAGCATTTTGATTGATGATAGACACACTTTAACGGAACAATTATTTATCTAATGAACTAAGCCATGTTATAAGTATTTTATATGCAGCAGCAACCTATTTCAATCCTTAGTTTCAATGTACAATTTCCTAGTCTAGTCATTTTTTATACAATAGACAATAGTTTATAGATTTGTTTAACTCGCTGCTTCAGCCATTGAGAACAATTTTGATCATTTTTTAATAACAATACTGAATGTAGGAAGATATATTAATTATAGGTTTTACTTGCATGATAATTATGTAGGAATTTATTTTCACTTTATTTTAACAATACATATAATTGCATTTATTTTTAAATATATCCATTACTCAAAATTTTAGCGGACATTTTTATACCCTTAACACTTTTGTATTTACCAATTTTTAGAACAGAAACTGAGAGGAATTATATTGCTTTTATAGTCTTTTATCTTTTTCACTGAATACTGTATTCCAAATGATTTGAACATCCCATATCGGAATAATATTGAAATATTTTAGGCTATGGAGAGGCATCGATCCTTTTTTTAATTTCAGTTCAGTATTTATATATCATATTTTAATTTAATATGGTGTATATAAATTGAATTTTAACATATTTGCAACTATTATGTATGATTTAGTATAATATGCAACATTAAAGTACACATAAATTTATTTTACGTATCAAGCTATTAACACATAATTTGTCATATGACACCATGAATATGATGCCATTATCATCATATGATGTATCATATAACCCTATGGAATTAGCATACTAATGCAATTGCAAATCACATCATCAAACCTGATGTGATTACCTAATTAACAAAATATCGATGTCATGATATATGAGCTGGAGAGATACATTTTTTATTTTTCTGTTTAATTAATATTCTCCATTTGAAATTATTCAAATGGAGATAGAATTTGAAAAACTCTCTCATGTAGATTAAAAATAGTTCACCTCCTTACTTTGCACTTCATTCACCACCATTAGTGATTGCATTAACTTTCCATTGCGCACTTCATTTACAAATACTGATGGTTGTTTACCCTTTCACTGTACACGTTATTTACAAATAGTGGTGGTTGTTTTTACCCTTTCACTGTACACGTTATTTACAAATAGTGGTGGTTGTTTTTACCCTTTCACTGTACACGTTATTTACAAATACTGATTATTGTTTTTACCCTTTCACTGTACACGTTATTTACAAATAGTGGTGGTTGTTTTTACCCTTTCACTGTACACGTTATTTACAAATAGTGGTGGTTGTTTTTACCCTTTCACTGTACACGTTATTTTCAAATAGTGGTGGTTGTTTTAACCCTTCACTGTACACGTTATTTACAAATAGTGGTGGTTGTTTTTACCCTTTCACTGTACACGTTATTTACAAATAGTGGTGGTTGTTTTTACCCTTTCACTGTACACGTTATTTACAAATAGTGGAGGTTGTTTTTACCCTTTCACTGTACACGTTATTTACAAATAGTGGTGGTTGTTTTTACCCTTTCACTGTACACGTTATTTACAAAAAAGGGTGGTTGTTTTTACCCTTTCACTGTACACGTTATTTACAAATAGTGGTGGTTGTTTTTACCCTTTCACTGTACACGTTATTTACAAATAATGGTGGTTGTTTTTACCCTTTCACTGTACACGTTATTTACAAATAGTGGTGGTTGTTTTTACCCTTTCACTGTACACGTTATTTACAAATAGTGGTGGTTGTTTTTACCCTTTCACTGTACACGTTATTTACAAATAGTGGAGGTTGTTTTTACCCTTTCACTGTACACGTTATTTACAAATAGTGGTGGTTGTTTTTACCCTTCCACTGTACACGTTATTTACAAATAGTGGAGGTTGTTTTACCCTTTCACTGTACACGTTATTTACAAATAGTGGTGGTTGTTTTAGCCTTTCACTGTACACGTTATTTACAAATAGTGGTGGTTGTTTTTACCCTTTCACTGTACACGTTATTTACAAATAGTGGTGGTTGTTTTTACCCTTTCACTGTACACGTTATTTACAAATAATGGTGGTTGTTTTTACTTTTTCACTGTACACGTTATTTACGAATAGTGGTGGTTGTTTTTACCCTTTCACTGTACACGTTATTTACAAATAGTGGAGGTTGTTTTTACCCTTTCACTGTACACGTTATTTACAAATAGTGATGGTTGTTTTTACCCTTTCACTGTACATGTTATTTACAAATAGTGGTGGTTGTTTTTACCCTTTCACTGTACACGTTATTTACAAATAATGGTGGTTGTTTTTACCCTTTCACTGTACACGTTATTTACAAATAGTGGTGGTTGTTTTTACCCTTTCACTGTACACGTTATTTACAAATAATGGTGGTTGTTTTTACCCTTTCACTGTACACGTTATTTACAAATAGTGGAGGTTGTTTTAGCCTTTCACTGTACACGTTATTTACAAATAGTGGAGGTTGTTTTTACCCTTTCACTGTACACGTTATTTACAAATAGTGGAGGTTGTTTTAGCCTTTCACTGTACACGTTATTTACAAATAGTGGAGGTTGTTTTTACCCTTTCACTGTACACGTTATTTACAAATAGTGGAGGTTGTTTTAGCCTCTCACTGTACACGTTATTTACAAATAGTGGAGGTTGTTTTTACCCTTTCACTGTACACATTATTTACAAATAGTGGTGGTTGTTCTTACCCTTTCACTGTACACGTTATTTACAAATAGTGGAGGTTGTTTTTACCCTTTCACTGTACACGTTATTTACAAATAGTGGTGGTTGTTTTAGCCTTTCACTGTACACGTTATTTACAAATAGTGGTGGTTGTTTTAACCCTTCACTGTTTACTTTATTATCAAATACTGATGGTTGTTCTAACCCTTCACTTCTAACATTATTTACAACTATTGGTGGTTTTTTTGTCCATTCACTTTTCATTTCATATTAAAAACAGAATCAAGTTTGAATAAATTTGCTCTCTTACTTCCTTCTCAATAAAAGATTTCATTTTATGTTTCTATTAGAAATTAAAAGAGAGCAATACCTCGAGGCTAAAATTCGATAATTTGTCGATTTCATTTATCGAGGTGAATCACTGATCCAATTATCTTTGAAAGGTTAATTATATCCACTTTTAGAGGATACTGTATATAACTAACCAATTCTTTGCTTCTCCGATGGGAAATATGATCCAGAACAATTCACACCAACTTGTTCTTATTTTGGACTAAATCATCTTCTCTCATTTGTTTCAAAAATGTTTTAGATAAAAAATGTTCATATCGCTAATTAGTCTCAAAAACGTAATATTTATAAAAAAAATGATTATATCGGTCATGAATTTACATAGCGTTAAATCTAAAAATGTTCGTATCTCTCATTTATTTCGATAACTATAGCGGTAAATATAAAAAAAATGTTCATCTCGCCCTTTCAATGTTTGTATACCTCCATTAGTTTCAATATCTGATTATCTCAAATGTAATCATATTACTCATTAATTTCAATAACAGTAGATCCCAAAAATTAATATTTTTTTACTGGATAAGTTTTATTTATCAAATTAATTATTAATAAATTAATCAAAAACTCACTCATATAAAAAGTGGATTTATATTCGTATTCATACATATACCAGTTATAGTAATTTTACCAAGGAATATCAGAAAAACTATACACCAAATTTCATAGTCAATAATATTATCTGGACACATTAAGAAAGATTGTAATAAAATAAGCGTGATTATACGTTTAGTTATTGGAAAATTCGGTGTCAGAAATCGGTATCAGAAAATTCGGACCCATTATATAATGATTTTATCAAAGAACAATATGAAAAAAGTTCAAATTAGGAATACCAAAATGTGTAGTGTTTTTATTAAAAGTGGATAGCATCATTAACCGTTGTAAAACATGTCATTACATTTATTTATTATGAGATTTGAGCATAAAATTCGGTCCTGGAAAGTTCGGTTTTGACAAGTTCGGTCTTGGAAAGTTCGGTCTCTGAAATTTCGGTCGGAGGTGTAAATATTACTTATAACTTAGATGTATATGTGGGGTGGGCCACCCTCCGAACCCCTCTGCCAGGTCATTGAATAATCAAGAACTGTGCAGTACAAAAAACTAGCGGCTACACAGAAAAACTACATAACGGCCATTTATATTGAGAGGCCATTTATAACTCCGAGTCCAACATTTTCCAGACAGAATTTCCGAGCCACCTATACATACATATACAGGGTGTTTCAGGATTTAGTGAACAAACTTTTATCATCATTTTGAATAAATGAAAATATCATGAATCAATTTCAAATGAACTTTTCTAAATTAATAATGATTAGTAAACAAAACAATAATGTAATAAATTCGATATTCAGGAAAAAATGATACACCTACCAAAAACGCCTTATTTTCTTTCAAGTTGGGATATTTTTTTGCAAAAGAAATATCAATCATAAATTTAAAAAAATAAGGTACAATATTATATATTTTGGTGTAGAACCTGGTAATGAATTGAAATGGCCATATTACTACTTCATATATCACCAATTGCTTATTGTTCAATAAATTCATAACAGCGCTTAAAATAATATATTTGCAGGTCAATTATACTATTCATAAATATTATTAAGTTTTCAAAAGATATTCGTGACTGATCATATTTTCATTGTGTGCTCATCATTTCATGAACACGATTATAAATGGTTGACTGTGTTCAAATGTATAGTCTTTGAATATCCAATTTACATATTGGTATTGGTACTTAATATGGAAGATATTAGTATTAGTCTAGTGATGATGATCGATGAGGAATTATTTATTAATTAGTGTGTCATGTCAATGAATGGGCATTGTGATCAAATTCATATCACGAAATACTATTTTATAATTATATCAATGTAATCGTGGTCCAATTCATTAAATTACAAGTTGTATCATAAGCTCTGTATTTTTTTTAAGTAATGAACTAACAAATCTCAGATATTTTCTGACCAATTTAGCTTCAAATATTTTATCAATCATATACTACCTTGTGTATAAGCTAAATTTGTTATTGATTTTATTTCATTCTCTCAGGATTAACATAAAGATAATGTTTAACTATATATTAATACTATCAATTCATACAAATTATGAAATTCGTTATTAAAAGTTAGGAGAAGCCTCTATCAAACTTTGAGCGCTAAATCTATAATACATTTATTAATTAATTATATAGAACTGTAGTCTGCAATTCAAATAAGTTCATACTAAAATACTATTCAAGTCTCGCAGAATGAGTTCAATTGACTACCTATGTAGATTAATTGTTCGCCATTGAGTGTCAGTATTGAATCGGTACTGTATGGCGTACAGAATATAAAATTAGTAGATATTAATCTCATAAACTTTTATTCCACATACATTAGATATTCAATTAGTTAATAGAATATTCCATGTGAGTAAATCACTAATAACACGGATCTTCATTTCTGGTATTCACTCTTTGATACAAAATTATGTGTACTTCTTCATATCTTATATATTTTAGTCACAGAATTTACATGTTGCATACAAAATAAATCTGAACCAAGTAAATGATATGTATGTATTTACAAATATGTAAATTTAATTTATTTTTTCATTGAAATTAGGCATACGTCTCGAAATCTGATTTTTTTTAAATACATTTGAATATTGCTTTGAATAAATTTACCTACAATTTAATATCAATAAAATATTAACTGAATTTAATATTGAACAGGATTTCGAATCATTTTTGGGTGTTATCGAACTGCGAAACCAATTTCCAATCCACCTCATTCTTCAATAAGATGTTACACTGATAACACTTGTGACTCTCTGATCAATTTGGACCATATATAGCTTAGACAATTTCATGCAGTGCTAACCTTTCTAATGCTTTAAGAATTTTAGAATCACTTCATTTTCTGAATCGTCAACCAATCTTACTATTCATTATATTCTCTTACATAATATTTCACAGACTACTAGACAAATAAAGATTTGGATCCAAAGACGGCTATGGCAATAACTGCTCTCACAATATTTAATTTATTTTCACGGCACTACATAGTTATATATGAATAATGACCAATTTCGCACGATAATTGGTCTGAAGAGTTTGTCCATATTCATTGTTGTTCGTATATTCAGAGAATATCGACATTATTCCTAACTGCATAGATCATTCTATTGGTATTGTGCCGAGGCAAAATACACAGTAATGCCATTACGCCCTTTGAGAGAAATGGGAAAATGTATCTATGTGTCGTATTACTATTCTGTTTGAGTTTCGCACAAACATTACGCTTCTCAGAAATGGAAAGTTTATGACTTAGTAAAATGGATACATGTTATAAAAACTATACAAAACTATAAGAATAGTGCAGGTATCATGGATACTAATTAAAAACTATTAAAATTGTAATATGATTAATATTATTTTTAAAAGATGACAATTCTCATTGTAATGTTATGTAATATTTTTAAATGATCGAAAATGTGAAACCGTCCGATTACTCGAAAGTGGTCCGATATAGTTCTATATATTTATTTAATGTTACATATTTTTGTTTATATAACTTAAGTTAAATTAGGTAATTCAATTTACAAAATGAGGTGATTGTTTTACTCATTTTTGAAATACTCATTTTCATTTAAATATTCTTCAAGCGTTTCAGATAACAAAATTTTTAATTTAAAGATAGTTGAATGAAATAAAAACCATTTTGAAAAATATGTACCCTCACTTTTCAGTGTTTTCGTGACCTACACATGACACAGAAACACTATAGCTATCACCTTACCAAGATATGGCACACTATGATAATGATTCTTCCATTCCCTCTTTCTGCACAAGCAACAGTGGTAATCAGGCCATCAAAAGAAATTGCATTGCCCTATTTGCAGAGCAATGCAGTTGGGGCTTATCGATCAGATTGCACCACTCATGTGTTTACCATAAAAAATTCTTGCTTGGTAACTATGCCAAATAATAATTCATCTGGATATTGAGATATGAAGACAGGCGTAAAATTGTAATCGACAATACATAGTGCATCTATTTACGAAATGTTATAATTCAAGTTTAATTCAATGAAAATTGATCATAAATTTGAATCTTCTATAGCCTATTACTTTTTGTCAGTCATTCCTGTATAACATACATAAAAATAATGTCCGAAATGATGATATATTATGATGCAATGGTCCGTAATAATCGTAGAGGATAATAATAGATGACTTGCCGATTATAAATTTTCCGATTAAGGAAGATCATATTTTTCGCTTTTGCCGTGTTACATATGCCCCATATTTTTCTAAAATCACATCATTATAAATGTGCTCTGAATTTTTAAATCAATTTGCAATTAATGTATTTCTTTATTATATATTGTCTGCAACCAGTACCATAACCAAAAATCTTATATTATTGACTTTATATACCCTACAATTATGAAATAATTTTTTTATCATATTCAAAATACGAATTAATGTGAATTATTCGACGTTTTTTATTTCTTTTATCTAATCAATAATTCATTCAATAACATCATTTACATTCACTGACAGTAATATCTGATTATAATTATTATCAGATAATTTGAGATTCTCCCATTATAATCAGCTTCAGACTCATTTTAATCAAGATTTAAAGATTCAGAATTAATTAAATATTTCTATCGAAAATCTTAGCTAAATCTATGAATTAATTAAATATTTCTCGCTATAAATTGGAAGATGTTGATTTGACATGTGTGAAGTATTTCACTAATTAAATATTCTCATATTGGAGATGTGAACTAATAAATCTAGCAACATATTATCTTTCTGTCGCCCATTTTACCTGTTCTATGATTTCAAATTGCCTTTCTAAGTTATGAAATGCTAATATAAGTTATATGACTTGTAAGTCCCGTTAATTAATTCTTGTGGTAATTATTAATTAGTCGTTATTGTCAATTGTTCGAAACTATAAAATTTGTATTTTGCTGAAGTAATAACCGATTTAGTTTTCCATAAACATAAATCAATCTGTAATTTATGATCACAATAGCCATTACATCATTTTAATTATATAGTTTTTATAACGTGAATCTACTTTATTAAGTCATTACCATTTTTTTCTGAAAGGTGTAATGTACATTTGAAACACAAAGAGAAATATTATGTGTTAATTTTTTTCGAATTTATTTATAAAAATTATATTCATTCATTGTTACAAAATAAGTTAGAATGTTGTACTGTGAATAAAAATGAAAATAGAACAAATTAATTATATTATATGATTGGATAATTACAGCAAATATGGATCCAGCAACCATATTCAAAATAATAACCAACAGTACTTGGATAGGTAAGTTCAAAAATCTGAAAGTATCTAATAATTCATATATTTTTTTGATTAATTAGTGCTACTAATATTTATAAAAGCATTAATTAAATATTTCACTATTACCTCTTAATTTTCATTCTCAAAATGATGTACAAACATTACATTGTCCCAACCTATCTGATATTTGTTGTAATATGAATCTAAATTTGGTATTTATATTAACTATATATTATCACTATTTTTTTACTTCCTTTAATTGCATATTTTAAAAATACTGTATCTATCATTTCTCCGTTGCACTCTGATTGATAACTAATTAGATGCAAAATTCATATTATGAAGTTAAGTTAATTGTTTATTGATTAAATACAAAATTACTCGAGAGTTTTTCATAAACGAAAATGGTACTAAAAAAAGCTCTTGAGAATTGATAAATATTAATTTTAAAATACAGTAAAATGAATTTTTCTTTGAATTGATGAGAGACAACAATTCTTGTCAATGACCACTTTTCATTCAAATTTTATGAAAACAAATTGTGTTTTTTTTATATAAATGTTGTTTACAAATTTATATAAAATGGCTAATTTTATTTTTATTTCTCCATTGCAGTTACACAGTTAATGACAGGAGAGTCTGTACGCTTCAGTCAAGAGCGTTACTTGGTAGAAGTCAGTGAAGGGGCACCTTCTGGAACATTACTAGTCTTACAGGCCTCCACTCCTGATGCTGGTTTGTATTTTTTTTTTTTGGTAATATGATTAATTTTCCTTTCAATCAAACTATAGTTCTGTTAATGATCTGATAGATTATGATATTAAAAGAAAATCTAATCTTAATTTGAATGAAATTTTATACACTTAAGGCCTCCGCACACGAGCGTTTCTTCGCCGCAACGTGAAATGAACGCAGACGCATGGCCAAGGCACACGAGCGTCGTTTTGAGGCAACAGAAAATTAACTAAGATGCATAGGGAGTGACATGCATGTACCAGTCACACTATACCTAAGTAGTCACACTGTCTGCTATCTAACTAGTCACACCATACCTAACTAGTCACACTGTAGGATATCCAATCAGTCACACTGTACATAAACGGATGGAAAATTTAAAGTAATTATTATTGGTACGTATATCGGTTACCAATACGTATCGGTGCATATTCATTCAAAAAGTTTATATAAATTCATAAGGGCTTGATCGAAAAAGAAATTACTGAATTAACTCTGTTTTCGCGTTTTATTATTTCTTTGTAATAACTCAAAGACTGTTAAAATGTAAAGACAAGAGTTTCTTTCTTTTATGTTCAATAAAAATGTTTCAATCTCTACTATTTAATTATAATCACCATTGAAAGATGTGGCAACAAACCGTCCGTGTGCGCACACACTCGTAGATTATATAGGAATGACTGGTTATGCGGCAGTCACCATGCGCCAAGGGAACGCATTACCCTGCGTCAGGAATTGTCCGTCATTTGACGGTGCATTCAAGCCCACATGCCCGAGAGTTAATGCTATTTAAGGGTCATGCGTCAATCATCGGACGGCAAAGAACGTTCGTGTGCGGGGGCCCTGATAGTTCTTCGTGTCTTAATGGACATTACTTAAAAAAATCCTAGCAATAGGAAACAAGATATTTTATGATAAAATTTCAGAAATGTTTACCGTAATGAACAACAATAGACAATATACCAACAATTATTTTTTCGACTGATTACTTGGTTAAGAGGATGGTTCACCCAAGATTTTCATTGTTTTATTAAGTATCATTTAATTTTGATATTTGAATCACATATTGAAATTTGAATGAGGAAACTTTTTTTTCATGGTCTAAATAATATTTTCTTCATAAAGAACGAGATATGGAAGAAATCGTAATTTTAGGGAGACATGATGAAAAGTTATTTTACCTACGGTGATGATATGAGTATCATTGGACTTGGGCAATAAAATAAATTCTATTTCGTTTCAAAATTTCTAATCTGAAAAAATTGTAAAAAAATATTCCTGAAAAGTGGAAAGTAATCCTATTTTTTTTTTTTTTTTTTTTTTTGAGTCAAACTTTTTCTCTGTCAATTTTTGACGAAAATGATAGTATGGTTAGCATTTGATGCAGAGACCTCGCCACTTCACCTTTTTAACTTTAATTTAAATAAATTCAAGTTTAATTTAAAATTAGTCCAGTTAAATTAAAAATAAGTCAAGTTTTAATTAAAATAAATCAAGTTATATTGAAAAAAAAATCAAGTTTTATTAAAATAAGTCAAGTTATATCTAAAATAGTTAAACTTGAATATAAAATATTTCAAGTTTAATTTTAAAAAGTTCAAGTTCGATTTAAAAGATGTGAAGTTTAATTTATAAATTGAATTTTATTGTCCTTCAATATCACACATGGAAGCTCCACACTAGTATCATTAAATTAGTTAGGGGAGGGGATGAGAGTAGAGAGAATTTAGTGAGATGAGAGTAGAGAGAATTCAGTGAGATGAGAGTAGTGAGATGAGAGTAGTGAGAATTTAATGAGATGAGAGTAGTGAGAATTTAGTGAGATGAGAGTAGTGAGAATTTAGTGAAATGAGAGTAGTGAGATGAGAGTTGTAGGAATTTAGTGAGATGAAAGTAGTGAGATGAGAGTAGTGAGATAAAAGAAGTGAGATGAGAGAAGTGAGAGAAATGAGTGAAATGAGAGAAATAAGTGAAATGAGAGAAGTGAGTGTCATGAGAGAAGTGAGTGAAAGAGAGTATTCATAAAGTACTCTCACTATTCTTCACTCTTTGCCGTATATATCACACTTAACAACTACAGTTGTTACGTTGTTAAATTCTATCATTTAATTAAGTTATCTTATTTCACTCACTTCTCTCATCCAATTCTCTTATCTCTCAGCTCACTACTCTGATCTCTATTCTCTCATCTCACTACGCTCATTTCACTTCTCTCATCTCACTACTCTCATCTCACTAAATTCTCACTACTCTCTTCTCACTAAATTATCATCACTCTCATTTCACTACTCTCATCTCACTTCTCTCATCTCACTACTCTCATCTCACTAAATTCTCACTTCTCTCAACTCACTAAATTCTCTCTACTCTCATCCCCTCCCTTTACTAATTTAATGATACTATTGTGGAGCTTCCATGTGTGATATTGAAGGACAATAAAATTCAATTTATAAATTAAACTTCACATTTTTTTAAATTTAACTTGAACTTTTTAAAATTAAACTTGAAATATTTTTAATTTGAGTTGAACTTTTTTAAATATAACTTGACTTATTTTAAATATTACTTGATTTGTTTTAATTATAACTTGATTTATTTTAAATTTGACTCAACTTATTTCAAATTAAACTTGATTTGTTTTAAAGAAAGTTAAAAAGGTGTGGGTGATGCTCGCAAGAATTGAAAATTCGTCTTGGATCGCAAGTTATGATTTTACAACTACGACTTTTTTTTTAGTATAAAAAAATATTATATTTTTAACCCCAGATAGAATTTGAAAAAATGGAGATTATCGTTGTTGTTCAAGTTGTGATATCATTACTGTTGATCACAATTTTTTTTCCATATCTCGTTTTTTTGAAGAGAATGTGATATTTTTTTTCATCAACAAGGAAGATTTTTTATTCGATATTCTATTTGTTTATCAAATTTAAAAATTCTGCGAAGCATAATTGAGAAAATATATGTTGAGAAAAGTATTCCCTTAATTAATTGCATTTGGTTCTTAAATCTTCTTTCAGAGTCTCCATTGCAATACAAACTCTCCAAAGATTCAGACAGCAATCTTTTCAAAGTTGATCACATAACTGGGGCTCTTTATCTAATAGCTCCTTTGGATTATGAGATTAAAACACTGGTAAGAAACTGTTTTGAGAAAATTAGCTAAATTATTATATTTATTCAATATCTGATATCACATTACATTCAAAATCCTGCAGCATGAAGTAAAAGTAGTGGCTTCAACAACAGCTGGACGAGAAGGAAGTAGTGAAGCGATCGTCTCGGTCAAAGTATTAGATGCAAATGATCATGCACCGTATTTTGATTTACGTCGTCACGAAACTCAAATCACTGAAGAAAATGATCATAACCTTCCTAAGCCGGTTTTCCAAGTAAGGACTAAATTTACATCAGATTAATATTCATCTTAATATATGAATTAAATTAATAATGAATTAAATAAGACATTAGACTCCAACTAAAAAAATACTTAATACTCCTGCTTAAGATTGTAAATATATTCGGGAACTACTAACATATTTGTAACTTAACAGTGAATGAGGATATTTTTAAGCAATTCAAATTATTAATAACACAAATAACTAATAATTTTTCTTTATCCGATAAATTTCCATGTGCAAAAAAAAAAAAAAGAAAATTAGTCAAAGTGGCATACCTTTTGTTGGTACACAGTTAGGCAGAAAGTTTGAAAACATTGATTGATTAGAAACACGTTATACGAACAAATTAATCCATCAACTCAATTTGCACTGATCTAATTTAATTTGAACTCGACCAATATCATTCTAAGAACAAGGTAATTCTTAAATTTAATTCGAACTATACCAAAATTAGTTCATATATACATAGCTAAAATATTGTTAATTAATCGAAAATCAAATTAGTAATACGCAAGAAAAGTCTCTTAAAGAGGTACCTTAGCTAGTTTCTTTCTGATATAACATTAAATATATGTATATCGGGGGGAACCAAGCAATCAAGAAATGTGCTGTACGGCAAAAAAACGGATACTATAACTACATTATGGCTCACTTAGCAAATAAGTTATAAATGGTAGTTCTAATTCATTTATTTAAGTGAGCTTTGGTTTACTAAAAAATATAATGAACTAGATTATGCGCATACCTTCGCCTCCGCTTTGACCCGTTCTCTCCCAAAATTTGAGAAATTGCTAACTGTATAATAACCAATCGTCCCACCAAGTTTCATGCAACACGGTACAATACTTTTTGAGTTATCAAGTTATAAATGACCTTGACCTTGACCTTTGAACAGATCGCTTCCAAAATTCTACCAGACCGTTCCTGGACATTGACCAATCGTCCCACTAAATTTCAGACAATTTGGTTGAATACTTTTGGAGTTATTGAGTTACAAATGGCATTGACCTTGATCTTTGACCTTTGACCTGATCGCTCCCAAAATCTAAGAAAATGGTTCCTGCATATTGACCAATCGTCCCACCAAGTTTCATTCAATATGGTTCAATCCTTTTTTAGTTATAAATCACTATGACCTTGACCTTTGACCAGGTCGCTCCCAAAATTCTAGCAGCAGGTAATGGACCAATCTCTTCACTAAATTTCAGGCAATTTGGTTGAATACTTTTTCAGTTAAGTGAATAACAAGATGATAAATAAATAAATAAATTCCGATGAAAATATGACCTTCCCGCATTCTGCGAAGGTAATTAGCTTATATTTGAAATTGTGCTAATTCTATAATTATGTAACGTCATATTATATATGTATAACTAAATAATATTGTAGAAAGTAAAAAAAACACATAAATGATATAAGTAATTTAAGTATAACTGGTAATCACCCAGGGGAGGAGGAGCTGCTCCCCTCTTCCATACCACTCAACGAAAACACTAACCTAACCTATAATAATATATAATTATGTAATTTACAGTCCTGTTTTCTGTCTGCTCAAAGAAAGTTTTGTTATTCATACATTCTATCAAAATAGGTCCAAGCAAGAGATGGAGATGAAGGATTATGGGGAGAACTGTGCTACTCTCTAGCAGGAGATGGCGTATACAAGAATGACATAGAACCGTGCGCTGAACAGAATATAAGAAAAACACAATTTTCTTCTTCCAAAAATATGGATAATAGCAATCAATCTTCTAAATTGAGTGGCTTAAATAATAGTAAACTTCAATCACCACATGATAGTAATAAGAATGAAATAATGAAGAAGTCTGAAAATTCAGTTTTCGTAGTTGATCGACATACCGGAACTATTAGCATAACAAAGGTAATAATATATATATATTTTTTTCATTTTTGAACATACTATATAATTTTAATCACTCGAATTTATAACATTCATTATACAGTGATATATATCTTGTTTTTTTTAGGCATTAGATAGAGATCCCCCAGATGGCCGATCCATATGGCGCCTAGTTGTAACAGCAACAGACGGTGAGCTTCAAGCAGACACAACTGTTGTAATAAACGTTAAAGATATTAACGATAACCCACCAGTATTCTCCACACCAAATATTGAAGCAACTGTCACTGAAAATTCCCCAAAAGGTAAATTTAATATCATTTTTCATCAATGTCAATTCATAGCATAAATATTTGCAATTACTTACTTGAACCGTTTATTTTCAGGAACATACGTAGTCACAGTCACAGCTGAAGACGCAGATGATATTAATGAAGGAAATAACGCCAAGTTAACTTATTCCTTACAAAAGAACGCTGTAGATGAGGATACTGGGCAACCTGTTTTTGAAGTTGATCCACAACTAGGTGTTATTTCAACGGCAATGTGTTGTCTGGACAGGGAGAGAGCTAGTCAGTATGGCCTCACCTTAGTGGCGATTGATGGTGGAGGTCTCCAAGGTATTCTATTTTGCTACAGTGAACTAAAAAAAATTATAATCTTATGATTATATAATAATTTTGTCTTCTGAAGGTTCATGTGAAGTCACAGTACAAGTTGCAGATGAAAATGATGTTCCTCCGCGTTGGGGTCGACCAGAGTGGACCGTTGAAGTTGAGGAGGGGAAACCTCCGGACGAGATTCTAGCTACTCTCACAGTCAAAGATCCAGATACTCATAATAAATTAGCTTTCAGGGTAAAGATATCTTTGTTGATTGACTTATGATAAGTGTTCATTTTTTTATCTATTAAAATTAAACTTTTTACCTGGTCTTATAAGGTTTCACCGAATAGTGGACGTGGATGGAATTTGATTGGGATAACAGGAAGACCGGATTCTGGAATAGCTGAACTGAGATCTTTAACTACTCTAGATCGTGAGAATGTAGAACACAGAGATGGGTTCAAATTCCAAGTACAAGTAACCGATCAGGTGATTATTAAAAACAAACTCAAATACAATGGTACATATCAATCAATATATTTATTTTTTGATGTTATAAAAACATATTTCAGTATCCTTCAATAATTTCTGTCCTTCAACAGGGTTCGAACCAATGGGATAATAAATATCGAGTGGGAGTTGCATATGTAAATGTTAAGATAATCGATGTCAATGATAATTCGCCTATTTTCTTAAATAATAATGTAACAGTATCCCTGAAAGAAGATACACCTCTAGGAGCGATAGTTGCAAATGTTAAAGCAGAAGATCAAGATGAGGTAAATGGCTTTCAGTAACTTTTCATTTTACATATATATATATATAATATATTTATTTATATATACTTCCAAATTAATTATTATGATCACTGCGACAATATTCATTTCAGGGTAGAAATGGCTTAGTCAGCTATGAAGTTCATCCTGATAGTGACCCAAACAAACACTTTGGTATCAATACCGAAGGTGATGTTAGGATAACTAGACAATTGGACAGAGAGTCTTCTAAGAAACACAACGTTCGAATCATTGCAAAAGATCACGGCAACCCATATAGAGAGAGCAAGTGCAATCTCACGGTAAGCCTTTATAAAACAGCAATATTTCTTTTCAATATTGAATTTGTTGAAAATTGTCTGAAAATTATAAACATTTCTAAAATATCTCTTACAGGTTTGGGTAGAAGATGTAAATGATAATAGTCCAACACTTTCGATTCCTACATATATCAAAGTTCATAAGGATAAATTCAACAATTTCAAAGAGAATTTCTACTTGAAAGATCCAGATGAGTGGTCTTTAGGTCACGGACCTCCTTTTCATGCTAACCTAGATGTAAGATCGCCAAGAGGTATTAGGAATGCCGTAAAGATTTCTTTCAAGACAAGTAAGTAAAAGCAGTAACAGGAAAATAATTAATGTAAAGCTTCAAAAGTATACCTTTTCAGTTGAGTAACATGAATTATTCACACGGATTCAGATTCAGGAAATGGGGAAGGGACAATACGTGTAATTGGATCGCTCCTCCGTGACGAGTCTTCATCAATCGTAATCCCTATTGTTACTTCGGATTCAGGAAGTCCTCCATTGACTGGCACTGTGTCAGTAACAATCGCTCTCGTGAGTGAAGATAGCCCTACAGCCTCTAAGGAGATTGATGTCTTTGTACTTCAGGTAAATCAACAGATTGGAAGTTTCGATTCCATCAATGGAATTTTGTGTGAAGGTGAAGATTTGATTAAATACTCCTACAACATTAGAATATTTTCCAATTGTTTATGCCTACCTTTCAGCCGATGACACACCTTGGAAATTATATTCCGATAGGACCATTATCCGTGAATTCAGAACGAGGAACAGAGTATAGCTGGTCTAAACACAATGTCAATTTCCAACTGAACAAAGCTACAGGGCGTATGAATATAAAATCAAGTGCTCCAGATAATAAGTAAAGAGGAGTTTAATAATGATGTGATTGCTAATTAATGTACACTGATGATATTTAAATGCATAATTATGTCATTGAACAGATATGAATTGGAGGTTGCACTTCACACTCCTTCTAAAGTGGCAATACACACAAGTCTAACTGTCAGAGTAAGACATATTCCAAAACATTATGCCAGTCACTCAGTTCCAGTTGATGTCATGATTTCTCCGACTCAATTGATCGACACAACTCAGGTTTGTAAAACTTGAAATTTTGCATTAATTCATTAGAAATGATAACGCATTGTGTAAATCAAACATGATAATCTACTATTAAATATATTTAGCTCCCATGATATACATACACATTATACATAAATACATACATACATATGTATGTGTACATATGTATGTATGTATGTATAAATTGTCACGACCAAATTTATACTATTTTCAGACGGGTTCTTCTACACTCTTTCTATTGAAAGATGCCTTGTCAATTCTCTCATTTCAAGCTCGTAATGGAGTGCACCTAAATCTCACCTCTGCAGTTGAGGGAAAAGATTTAGGAGAGAGACTGTCAAGCTCTGAGCTGATTGAAATCATTTCCATTGAAGAAATTTCTACAACTGGTGGAGACGATAAAATTTCCAGACTTTGGATAATGACTTCTTCTAAGCATCCTGTTGAATTTTTGTTTTCACATAACAAAATGGAGGTGAGTTACAAAAAAATGATATATTCATACTGAAAATTGATATTTTCGAATTTAATATATTTTCTCTTTATTTTAGATCGAAAATTATATTGGGACAGGAATATTAGGTGTTGGAATGAATGCAGCAATTCGAAAAGGTTGTAACAAGCAATGCGATTGTTGTTGTAGTCCAAGAGTAACAATAAGTGACAATTACTCTATCACAAAAAGTAATTCGATGAATGTCATTGGTCCTTCTTTGGAAATGGAAGAGAATTGTAAATGCATCAACGTAAACAAGAACTTCTACGAAACGAAGGATTCATCAGCTGAAACCCTAGAAAATAAATTAACGCTCAATAGCAAAGAAAGCAAAAGTATAATAATTACGTCAGATGGTATGAGAGAATTGAACGCAGAGCCTCCATTTGCTGATGCCAGAAGAAACAAAAGGATTAACGGGAAAATGCTTGAATGCAATGAAAGAACGTGTTATAATGGAGGTCGTTGTCTCCCTTCACCTCCTGGATTCAAGTCAGTGATTGAATAATTCGGATATGATTTTTAGCCCATTTTTATTTGAATATAAATGCAGTTGGTTATTTTTCTGTTTGCAGATGCATATGTCCATCAGGCTCTCATGGACCTCGATGCAAATTTATCACCAGGCACTTTGAAGGAGACCGTGATGGCTATGGTTCTTGGGCCTGGTTATCCCCTTTGAATCCCTGTTCAAAATTGCACTTGAGTCTTAACGTGCTCTCCAGTACAAGTAATGGAACTATCTTTTCATCAATTAAAAGTTCGAGCGAGAAGATAGTCGGATTCAGTTTGAAATTGATCAATGGTGAACCAATGTTTACCTTAAATATTGGTAGTGGGTCGGTCATTTTGCATAACAAAGTTCGAGTTGATGATTCGAAGTGGCACCGCATTGATATTACTTGGAAGAATAAGGTAAATGAAAATAATTTTTAAATATTATTAATGAATTATTTCTAATTTCCGTCCTAAAAACTAACACATTGCTACTTATTTCTCACATTGATAGATGATGTTGTAGAACATAATTATATAATATATTTTGTTTTTTGTTTAATATCCACAAGTCTCATGATAAAATTATTAAAAAGAAATATATATTGTTGGAATCGTCGCTTACAATGATTATTCATAACTTGCTGTTTCAAATGCATCTCTGTGGTTATAATTTTAAAATGCTTACATAATATACTATTTTAATATATACGTTGAAATATATTTGATTTCTAAATAGCATATATATGTAAATTTCACTCACAACTTAAAATTTGTATATCTTGTTTATATTTATTTATATAAAACAAACGCCATCACTAAGAAAACTAAAGCTCATGTATGAAGTTGTATCATGGAAGATTAGATTGCATAATCTTCTATTTTCACAATTTTCCCTCGTGGTTAATTGATTTTCCATGCGAGTCGGATAGTTTCTCGATCATGAATTTCAGGATATAACTAGAATTTATAGTTTCATTAAGTTTGATAATCTCTTCAATATTAAAAGTAAAAAAGCTTTTAGTCTATTTTAAATTGCAAAAGTTATCATATTTTCGGAATAAGATTTAAAGATGCGGGTTATGAATTAGAAAACATTTAATAGAAGATATGAACAATAAATAAATTATATTTCTGAGAATTTTGATATATTCCATTACATTTTGAAATTTATTGTGAATAAAACAATATGTCAACATGCTCCTGACAGTACTCTAATTTTCTCGTTCATTCACACAAGACTGTGGAAGTCATAGTCGATCACTGTATCTCAACTCGAGATGGAGATGATAGCTCAAGAAAACGATGTAAAGTATCGACCAATTCACCGGATTTGTCCGGTCAGCTAAATACGGGAGGCTCGCCTTTCCAATTAGGGTATAATCCAATGGATGAATCTGAGAGTGGCTCGGGTAATTTTAAAGGATGCATTAAGCTCTTCAGGATTAATGGAGAGGTGATACATATTATGAATACCTAGATGAATATTTGAAAATGTATTTTGTCGAATAGAGAGAAATGAAACATTTATATATAATACAGATTCAAGATTTGGGAGAGAACTTGATGAGTCACAGTTCGACCATTGGTTGCAAGTTGGTTAATTGTCAGAAGCTAGATTGTTCACCTAATTCTGTGTAAGTATCTATTTGAAAATATATATATTATAAAATTAATTTGGATTGATTTGTCGTGATCAATATGCCAAGATATATTTACCTGATTTGTAAATAATATATAGACAATGTTTATTTTTTTCTAATAAATTTTATGTTACTTGAATACGATATTTAACTCAACATATTTCTCCAAAATCCCGCTATAGATGCAAAGGATCACCTGGAGATGAATTTTGCGATTGTTTATCAGGATATTCGGGTAAATTCTGCGATCAAAAGACAGTACCTGCAAGTTTCTCCTCAAACAGCTTTCTCCAAATTGCTCTTCTCTTCAGTTTACCAACTGACCAAAACTCAATATATCTCAGGTAACAATTTGAAAGATAATGATTAAAAAACATGATATTATAAATGCCATGCTTAATTATTCAACTAAATGTTGCCATGTCCGTAAAGGTTACGAACACGACAGAGCAATGGATTGATAATTGCTTTGAGATATTCTTCTGGTGAAGATCACTTGTTACTGAATATTCGAAGTGGAAGACCGTGCCTGACTCTGCACCAACAACATGCTGAGAAATCATCTGTCTGCCTATCAGAAAATCTTCATGATGGTATTTGGCATACTCTGCAAGCAAATAGGTAGATATATATAATGAATCATATTTTACCATAATAACCTTTTTTGACGAATTCTTCATTTCAGTTCCAAAACCTTAACACATGATAATCATTTTCATTGAATGATAATAGACAATAAACGAATATTCGTATCTAAAAGAATATTCTTTGCAGATACAAGCTTCGTCGGTATTTATGACTTGTATTATGAAAAAATTTTCATAATGATATTAATTCTGTTCTGTTTCCTTTGCAATATTTTGAAATAGTTGGATTTGTATGATCATTCATTTAAAAAAAGCTAAATTCAGACGTAGAAGATCAATATAAGGTATTGACAAGTTTTATTCCAAGGTATGGGAGTCTGCTTGAGCTCACGATGGACGATGGCGATTCCCATCTTCACGCCATGTCAACAGAGAAGATAATGCCTTGGAATTACAATAGGGTTACTCTCTTTAATACCTCCAACTCGAAATCTGCGAGATCAGTTCCTGAGAGGCCTGTATTGCATACTAATTTCAAAGAAGGTATAAAAGATATTGACTAATGATTGCTAAGGTTAAGGGTATAATTCATTACAATACCAATCTAATTTGGATATCAATTTTCTTCTCCCAATTGATTTAGGTTGTCTGGATGATGTACGCATCAGTGGTATAACTATACCATTACCTCCAATGGTAAATCATACGGATATAAGCTCCATAGAAGCAGCTATGCATATGGAAGCAGGTTGTTCTTCAACGCCATCTTGTGCCAATGCAACCTGTCCAAATCCTTTCGTGTGCCACGACCACTGGAAAAAATTCAAATGCGAGTAAGTCACAAGGAAATCACACGACCTCTTTCATTAGAATTGATTAAGAAAGAACATATATTATAAATAAACAATTAATCTAAAATATTCACCTATCAACAGTTGCTTAGACGGATACGAATTTACAGCTGACAGCTTGAAATGTTCGGATATTGATGAGTGTATTTACGAACCTTGCTTGAATTCCGCTGGTTGCATCAATCTGAAACCTGGTTATAAATGCGAGTGCTTACCAGGTTTTGGAGGTTCAAATTGTGAGAGCTTAACAAGCTCCACAAACTTCACTCCAATTTCTCTGGTTTTAATAATTAGTATTTTCCTCACCCTCACGATATTGATTGGTAAGATAATTTATGAATATTTTGTTGTAAAATTTGAATAATCCTTTTATGAACATTGTTTTTAATATTATAATAATCTTATCGTATTTTTTCTAACTTTTAGGCGGTTGTCTAATTGCTACATCTTACATTTTATTGGTACGTCGAAAGAAAATGAAAAACCGCAGTGACGAATCTGAGAAGAATTCCTCTACCGGAGAGAATGAAATGTACAATTTTTATTCTGGTCAAAATTTCAAGAGTAATTCTTCCAAAACACCAATTTGTAATTCATCATCATTTAATGTAACCAAACCGAATGATAATTCTAACAGCTGCTCAATGAATTCAAATGCTTCGAATTCATCAGAAGGGTTGCACCGAATGGAAGTTCATTACACGACAAGATCTTCTACGCATACAAGTTTAGCTCCGAGTCTTTTGGAATTACGAATAGGACCTCTCGAGCATCAGCCGCATCCTTCCGTAACCGGTAAGTTGTAAAAGAATATTTCAAATTCCAGTAAAAAAAAATCAATATCAACTTTAGGTTTGTGATTATAGTCACTTATAAAAAAGTCATATTTACAAGCGATAATATAAAACTAGTTATCCAAGTTACTGATGGATAATCTGCTTGATATAAATGCAGTTCATTAATTCATTAATCATATGTAAATTATTGTATGTAAATTAAATTGCTAATTGAATTAACCGAATGCAAACTGAACCATTTGAAATTGCGTTTGCATGATGTTGCTCCATGCAGATAATCGTATTCCAATTAACTTGATTGACGTTATGTTATTAGTAATACATACAGTTAGAGAAAAGTGTATCAATGACAATATTTTGACAGAATACTAATTTCACATTTCTTGAAGAAACTTTATTATTTAATTCTAATTTTTGAAATATTTGTAATATGACAAAGAAAAAACTAAAATACTAAAGTAAGAATCATTACATCATAAAGAAAGTATATAAACGTTCAGAGTGATATTCAAAGTAATTAACATAATATTTCCATATCCCGCTGAAAAATATAAATTGTCCTCATTTTTAAGCTAATGAGATGGCTTGGCGTACTAGAAAATGCGATTGATTTATTCATTATATTTATATATTATGCTTCGTCAGTATTTTTATAACACTGCAGTATTTTACCCATTAATAATACATTATTAATCGCAAGAGTTTTTTAATTTCACTCTGGTGTTATTCTTTAGCAGTGTTTTCCATTGTGGCATTTTATTATTAACAGAGATGTAATAAAATAATCATTAAATGGAATTAATATCGGGTTATGCAGAGTTAAAATCTATTTTCAACATAAAATATAAATCCATGGTGAATTGAACAAACTGTTGCTCATAGGTTTATATGACCTCCTCTGGGCAGATCATGGTATTCCAATTAACTTGATTAGCAGTCTATTTTGATATATCAATGACAAGTTATTATCAATATGTACATTGAAAATGGATTGCAATCATTCAGTCTAGACACCATATCAAGTATTTCGTAAATTGTATACAGTTTTTGATAGATATGAGTTCGCAATAATTATTCTCTAATTGGGTGTTTACATAGGTCACGATAGGTCAATCATAAAATCATAAAGGTTAATTGTTGCATAGCTAATAACAACAGTTACAACACCCACTCACAGAATACCGTGAATGTTCTTTTACAACACCGTTGGAGTGTTATCTAAAGTATCAATATCATGAATAAATTATGTCTAATATTTTGTCTCTGGATATTGGATACCGGAGAGTAATTTTCTCTCATTAAAGATTATATATATATATTTCCTATTATAGGACTATCTGTACTGAGTGTTGACGCCGACTCAGATTCTGTAGCGAAATCAGCAGCGACTATTCGAGCACCGAAAGGTTACAGAGATGACGAGGATTCAAGAAGTGACGGCAGTTGCGGAAGAGGTTTGACAGGTGGGAACATAATTCTATTTTCTCTTTATTTCAGAATCTTTAGCAAAAGATACAAAAAGGGCAATGTGTAAAATTTCAAAATTTCTCATTGAAATGAACAATATATAATCTAATGAATTGATTATTTGAACAGTTTATTGAAATTTTGTAGGATCTTAATATATTCCACCCATTGAAACCTTATTTATTAATGCTACATGATAATATGTTAGAATATTACAATACTTCTGGAGATATTATGCATTACTCGAAGTTATCAGTTATAATTTGATAACTTTGATTATAAGTTATAATCGATGATAAAATTATCATCCATCAACGACAATGAACTATTTGATGAAATTCCATTCGTAATTGGTCGCAATTAAAAATACTCATCTTTCGTAAAATATTATCAACTGAAATCATACGATACTGATTGAATTTATGAAATTGTTTGTTCGACGACAGAACACAATCAATAATTACTGAAATGGAATAATTAGTTTTTTCTTGTTCGTACAGGTGGACTATCGACAAGTATGGAGCAAATTCCTTGGCCACTACTCAAAAGTTGCTCATCATCGTATTGTAGCAAGGACTCAATCATCGCAAAACACAGTACACTTCCACACCAAACCAAGTGTAGTATGTCCCAAGATAGGAAACCAAAGTTGATGTCACCTTCCCAGGGTAATTCCAGTACACAAATATCCAGAAATGGTAGCGGCTCAATAATAGACTCTGATTTTTGTTGCAAATTACAAATGGATTATAAAGTTAACAATTCACAGAAATCCTCTACATTATCAAGTTTCGTTAACACAAAGAGCAACAAAGATTTCTTAAGATGACTACATTTTACACCCAAATACATAATTTTATAGACTTAAAAAATATGTGTTTTAACATTAATGATTGTTCAAAATTTATAAAGTTTGTGTGTATATCAACATAATTATATACATTGAAAATTTGAAATAAATATATTTATTACTAAATTAATGTTTGTTTAATTACCACATTTTTCATTGAAGAATTTAAATATCTATTTTCGATTGTATCATCCATGACAATGTTTTTTGTTTTATAATATTTTTATTGAACTATCGCTTACTATAGCGCATTCTTTAAAAACATTCTTGTAGAATATTACAGCTGGACAAATCTAATATGGTTTATAAATCAATTTGTTTATAATTGGTTTCATTTATAAAACTAAGGTGCACTGACAATTGGGCCCCAACAATTGGGCTCTGACACTTGGGCCCCGACAATTGGGCCTACAAACAATAATTAGGCCCACCGACAATTGGATCCATGATAGTTGGGCCCCAAAACAATTAAGCCCAGAGAAAATTGGGCAGAAGACACAATAAAGAAGTGTTACTTTGTTATTTCTATAGGGAAATGACAATAATATCTTTGAAATATGCTTAATACTCTCTAAAAATATGTAAATATTTTTTTTAATTCGATTGATGAACTTAATAAGGTATAAAGCCCCTTAAATTCCATTTTTATGCTATAGTCTCATCTTACAATGTAATGAAAATCTTTGAAGTATTTAAATAAGTTGCATTACTTAGAATCATGTCATATGGATTCAGTGTGTGGTGTACATCGTCTGACAAAGACAAATAATTGGTAAAGAATGGGTAAATTTTAAATCTTATACGTTACATTGAACAGTTGTTTGAACAGCTAGTTGTTGGGAAGGGTCCAATAGTCTTACGCCCAATTGCCGGTCCACGGAATTTAAATGTGGTTGGCGCCACCATCTATCTCGTATCATCGTAAGTTTACAAAGCTACACACGTAGAGTGTACGTGTGAACGTACAAAGAGATTCACCAGTCTTTCAAATTTCCAACTCGGAAGAGGTTTGTGCTGCAACATTTTGTGTCAGTCTTAACATTATAAAAAATAATTATTTTGTGTCAGTATGTTTAAGACAATATGTTGCAGTTTAGTAGGTACGGCTAATTCCATCCTCGAAACACAGTTTTGAAAAGAAGTTTTGATACAAAAATTTGCAAGAGTGGAGAATCTTATTAGTGCCACTAGTATTAAGTTACATTTTTTATTCAAATATTATTATTATAATAATACAGGATTATTGAATCTTTTGGATCGATGTTGGCCATAGTTTACTTTTGATTGTACTGTCCTTTTAATGCGTAATATCTGCAATACTAAAAATTTTGATTTGGCTAATATACAAAAACGAATTTTCTATAAAATGTTTTATTTACACAAATTGAAAATTCGAATTTAAAAAAATCTGAAAAAGAGAATACATACGAAAATTTTTTTACAACTGCAATGATATGAAAATTTGATTTCATCTTCAATCAATAGAATGTAGATTAGGATATACTCAATTTTTCATACGATACTAATTGCTTATTGAATAGTGTGGCTTCACCTTGGTCAATTATTTTATATTAAATAATTATCAATTACAAAAAAACTGTAGCTTTTCATCAAAAAAGTTTCTTAATAGGCCTTCACAGTAAGTATAACTATTGTCATTAGAATCTAGAATCAATCTCCTTTCACAAAGAAGCAATCAACAGATGAAGCCCCTTACGATTTCATTTCCATAATACTTTCAGTTAGTCAATGAAATCTCACCAATTGGAATACTTAATTAGTTAGTTAGTTATTCTTTGAAGTAACAAATTAACTCCAATATCAATAACTGAGAGTCAGTTAAATTGGAAATTATTTAATATCACCGACACGTGAACTGACAATCAATGTAATAGTAAGCAACAAACTAAACTGATATGCTAAGGAATCAGAGTATATTTTACATACGTGTAACACCATAAATTGGTATTTTTTTCAAGAAGTCAGCCAGTGACGTCACAGTTTTATTACAAAATATAGTTGTTTAATTAAACAGTTATTATTGAACTACATCACTGATATAAAATCAGCAGCTACAAACAAATATAAAATAGACTAACAAAATGAAGGGAATTCTGAAGGGAGAAATTAAATCGGATATCAAATGTTTCGTATAATTGTTGATTATATCAAATATGCTCAAAAAAATTGATAATATCAACTATTTCACATTAATATTGATGACGTCGAATTTTCACATGAGTATTGATGATATCAAATATTTCACATTGTTCTTAATGACAATAAAATAAATACTCTTAATTAATACATAAGCAATTCCGTTTTTTTAATACAAACTCCAAACACTAATACATCCGAATGTCAATTTGTTCTCAATTACACAAAATTTATATCCCCGAAATACCACACACGTTTCCATACAGCGAGGAACTCGCACAATATGCTAATCGTGAGCTAGTGAGTGCTAGCCATATAACTAAAGAGGATATATTCTAGTTATCGCATAGAAACTGCACAAGAAACTCACTATGTATAAGACAAAGAAGGATTTGTAAGGACCATTAGAATATTTGTTGGAATATTCTTCCAGTTGGTATGTTATCAAAATTAAATAATTATAATTTGCTATTAATTCATTTTTCCACAGCCCCACAAAAACAATTTCTTTATTAATCAATTTATAAATTAACTAGATTATGTGCACTCGGTAGAGCGCATAACTTCGCCTCCGCTTTGACCAGTTCTCTCCCAAAATCTAACAAAATGGTTCCTGTATATTGATCAATCGTCCCACCAAGTTTCATGCAATATTGTTCAATATTTTTTGAGTTACAAATGACCATGACCTTTGACCAAGTCGCTCCCAAAATTCTACCAGCAGGTCACTGGACATATACCAATCGTTTCACAAAATTTCAGGCAATTTGGTTGAATACTTTTTCAGTTAAGCAAATAACAAGATGATATATAAATGAATAAATGCCGATGAAAATATGATCTTCCCGCTTTCTCCGAAGGTAATTATGTCTATTCATTTGCAGAATACCGGTAATTAATGTAATATATTTCAATACTAATTTGCAACTGCTCACAGCATTAATTTAAAGCTCACGATCTGCTTCCATTGATCGTTAGAAAATATATTTCAATTTACATTATTAAATAAAATCCTCTTTTTATTGAGCGTTAAATTTTCAAACGGTCCTTTTTATTTACAATTCAGATTTTTTTAAATGGTACTCTTATTAAACTCACCCTTTGATCGTCCAAAAGCCAATGAATTTTTAGCCAGATGCACAGAGTAAATGCAAATAGGATGAAAAATATCGATACCTAAATATACAAAGAAAGTAAAGTTACATGAGGAACACTGTTCCAATATTCTCACAACATTGCCGATATTGACTCAATGTTGCACTTGGAAACATGATGCAACTGGATGCAACATACATTGGGCAACTAAATACTGAGTTGAGAATTTCTTAATCTTCCACGGCCACACCTAATCATATTTACTCTTAATATTGGACAAAGAAATTTACAAGATATACTAAGATAAGAATAAATAGAATTAGTCAAATGTACAAACTTACAAAGTATATATAATATAGTTGAAATATGCAATGAGATTTAATTACTTGATAATGTGTTTTGATTATTTTATTTCCCCTTACTTATTAAAGAAATTAATATTTATTAGTACAATTTTCGTTCATACTTTTTTCATTATGGATAATCTTCAGAAATATTGATTAAGTTAATTTGTTTTGAAGTAGTTTTTTGAAATAAAATATTTTACTTCAAATGAAAATATAGGAGAAAACCGGGTGAGTTCGTACATCGGGTGAATCCGTACAGGGCCATAACTCAACACTTGTTATGTTCAAACCCGTTGAAACTTGAGTGATCCAATACATTATAATAGCAATTAGTTTGAAACAAGTTGCAGCCGAAAGAGTGTGTGGTATGTTCCTTCGGTGAGAGGTCATATATTTTTTAGCACTAAAATGTTATTTTCTCACTATTTGAGCTAAGCCATAGCAATTACAATTTACTATCTAAAAACTTTAAATGGAATACTAGTATGTACTCGGATATTCTCTACGTATGTAACGTTAACATTTAGTTAAAACTCATTAATATCTGATATATTCCATTTTGAAAATAAAATAGTGGTGAGGGGTGTCATCATACAAATATGTACGGACACATCCTCCTCTGTACGGTTTCACCCCATTATGTACGAATTCACCTATATACCTATTTATTTTTCATATATGCCTCGAGTTTATACACGTAAAAGAATGAAACAGTATTCTTCCTGTGGTAAGGAACAGGCATATAACGTCTGGGGAAATGGAACAGCAGTACTTAAAGCTGCTAAATTGTATAAATTGCTGTAAGATGCCACAAAGAGATCCAGAAATGGTTGAGAATTTGATAAGCATAAATTAGAAAAAAACTTTTACCAGCGAAGTAGTGAAGGACGGCGCTTTTCCAGAATATACTGAGAATAGTTCAAATCATTATCAGCGCAACCAAGTTGAAAATGCGCCATCCATCGACCCTGCTCCTACTTCACCATCCACCGATCCTTCTCCTACTTCACCATCAATCGAGCCTGATCTTACTTCACCATAAACTGAGCCTGCTTTAATTTAACCATCTAGCGAGCCTGCTCCTACTTCACCCGCCACCAAGCCTGCTCCTACTTTTCCATCCACCGAGCCTTCTCTTACTTCTACCGGGACCGGGTTTCTCCTATTTCACCATCCACCGAGCCACAACCAGGATTCTCTAGATTAAATGTTTCTTTTTAGGAACATCTTTTGAAAACAATCGTCCATTCGCAAAGGTTCCTCCTAGAAAGTGCAACAACAGAGGTAGATAAGCAATAAGGTCAATGATAACAACTGATACCCTAGAATAAGAGTTACTAAAAGAGAAACAAATTTAAACAAAGAAATACTCAAATTCACCAGAGACAAAGCGTAGGCAAATACGATGGAAATTGAAGCTCTATAATCTAGTTCCGAAGACATCGGTGATGAAGCCTTTTGTGATTTTTTATTTTCTCAAAAGGGTTTTAGTTAATTGTAAGGATACAGCATTCAAAGCTTCCATATTTCCCAAACAATATACGAAATTTTTAATGAATTTTCCTTTTTTCCTCCTTTTGTAGTACTGTACGGGATGATACTATGCTTGTACGAACTCACTCGCACTTCCGGGTGGGTTCGTCCACACGAATATATCTCAGTAAAATCGATATTGAGAGAGAACCATAAGGTTTTAAGTAGTTGAATACCTATACATTCGATTGTGAGTTAGAACGAACTTGTATCCCGAATAGTTAAGATTTCTATAAGCCTTGAATGGAAAAATGTACGAACTCAGCCTGTTCTCCCCTACACATTAAATAGGTTACTACTATTCAGTATTCCGACGCCCCACTAGTTGGACGCCTCAGTAGTCCGACACCCCATTAGTCATGACACTTTCGTAGTTTATTACTAATTTAACTTAAAATATACGTATACAGGGGGGCGTGCCGCCCCCCGAGCCAAGTCATTAAACAATCATAAAGTGTACAGTACAGCAAACTAGCGGATACAACAACCTACGTTAAATGATGAAATCAAATGAGAGATTGCATCATAAATTAATATTAGAAATTAAGTAAAAAATGAAAGAAATGAAAAATTATTTTATTATTTAGAATAGTTATTAATCGAGTATACCTATTTAATCATATTTTTAATTTTAATCAAAAAATAAAATGAAAAATAACACAAAAAGATGCAACTCTCGAACTAGTGGGGCGTCGGACTATTGAGAAGTCCCCCTTTAAATATCAGTTGGAAAATAATAAAATTATATTATTTTAGAAGAATCCCTGATACGACCAAGGATTTTATTTAAATTAGAGTTGTTCAAAATTGGAAAAATATTTTTTTGTAACAGCCATTTCAAATAATTATGAATGTTAATATTAGTGTAACCCGTAGCCAAAATACTGTCACGAATGAAAATTCTTCCTTTTAATATGTAAAATTTTGATGCACTCAGTTCATCCACTTTAAAAGATATACACTTTAATTCTATAATGCAGGTGGTACTAATGGGGGTACGGTCAAGAGCCCCCCGGTCACGAACCCCCTAGGTCATAAGCCCCCCCCCCCCCCTCCCAGTTTTTTTAATCCTTATTTACCTAGTTAAACAAATGAAGAACTACTTAGATAGAAATAACTGAGAGTTGCTATGTAGTTTGTTGTAATGCACACTTCATGATTGTTTAATGACTTGGCAGGGGGGTTCGGACGGCGGCACGCCCCCCGATATACATATATTTAATGTCTAATCAGTAATGAACTACAAAAGAGTCAATAAGGATTAAATAATATAGGTAAATAATGATTTAAAAACAGGGGGGCTCATGACCGGGGGGGGGGGGGCTGTTGACCTACACCCGTACTAATGATACCTATATTAGAACTCATTGAAAGGAGTTATTGAGCTGCCTTAATGTTAAATAATTTAGCGCGTGTACTTGGGAGGTTTTATCAGACTAATTATTCAATTTAAAAAGTTTGTAGGTGGAATATTAAAACTACAAATTAATTAAAAAAAGATTTATTTATAACACTTGGTAATTAATAAATGATAAATAAAATATAAACTAAATAAATAAATTACTACTACTCGAAAACTAAATTTGGGAATGCTTTTAAATTTATAACGACAAAAATATGAAATAACACATATGAAACACAAAACTGTTTAAAAATCCTATTACAGACTTTAGTGTCGCCAAAGACAATATATGATAGACGCTCTACTTGATAGGGTACATGCAAGAATAATAACAACCAATCAGAAACGATCTATGCGTTCAGTAGCATACGTCACAGCAAACAATGATAAAACGTACGAACCATATTCACAGAGAGACAGTCTCTAGCACAGTTCATAAAAAATAGGGTAGTTAGGACAACGCTATAATATATATTTCTGAGCTTGGAGGCCGTGACGTCATTCAAGATGGCGGATGTTTCCACCAATCATGGAGCTCAGACAACTGAGCGCCAAATTCTGAAGCAAAAATGTAAACATTGATAGATTGTTCGAAAAGCTAAACTATACAATATGATATTATTATTATATAATAGTGCCTAGAATATAAATATGCAGTTTTTTGAACTGTAATTATTAAGATAAATTATAATTTGAAGCCAATACTATTTTGGTTGATATATTTGCATCAAAATAATCATATGATCATACAAAGTACAAACCAGGTAATACAGTATGTGACGTCCAGTCTGCAGAATATGGGAGAGATATTTGGGATATTCTGTCTGACAATTTTGAATCAATCCCTATGCTTCCATAAATTTTGCTAGGAACAGTAAAAGAGATCTCTATGAACACTTTACCAGTTTCTAAAGACTGGCAGTATGTCCTTACTTACTCGTCAATATATTGGCGAGTTTGTGATTGTAAATTGGAGCCTCAAATCCTTCATCTAAGTTATTTTATAAGGGGAAAAAGTCCTTTTTAATTTTTATCACTCATTTATTAGAACCTTATCAGACATCCAAGTAAATTGTAAAATTACTAATATTAGTATGTTTCATAATTCATTAAGTTATAAACTCTAGCTATCCCCAAAGAAGCTAAATTTCTCTCCAAGTCCAAAATGAGCAAATTATCATAAATCATTTCCAAAAAAACATTGTATCATAGCCAGACTGCAGAATATGGAGCATTTTTCCCAAGACTCTGTGACAAAATAGAAATCTGAGGCTCTGAGCCCTATTTTAGAAAATTCATATCTCTGCTGCGATTGATTTTGAGTTAATTCCTATGTAACCTGTGTATTGAAGCATGTCCAAACTCTCTATTTTAATGGCGAGCTTGTGACAGTTATTATGACCACTTCAATTGCAAATAGTGAGAACTAACTAATTTTCATCTACATATGCTACAATGTTATTTTGGAGAAAATTTATGATATCTAATTTCATAATTAAAATTAAAATTGAAGAATTTTGGTTTCTTTTGGAGAATTAAATGGAGAGTTTATGAGCCATACTATTTTAGTTCGAATGGAATTTAGCATAATTTACCATTAAAATTCACGAGCTTTACCAATAAATTGGTTAATTGACCAATTTTTTCTCTATTTAGCTACCGATTCACCGAAAATTGATGAAATATAGCAATAAATAGCTACTAAACTAGAAAATCACAGATGTTGCTAGAATATTACTCTTTTCAAAGGGGAAAATCCACTGATATGTCTGTGCTTGTATAATCTTAGAGTTTAACTGTTTTATTTAATTCATCAAATTAATTTCATTCTACTTCCAAACAGAAAATTTCCCCCCTCACTGGATATTTTGAAGCAGCACAAGAAAATGACCATATGATTCATCTTCTGATTCATCTAACTATAACCAAAGACAATATAAGATAGACGCTCAACTCCATGTTATAAAATGCAGAGCATGTTTGCACTGACGTCAGCACTCTGACCCAACTTCTAGCCAATCAGCGTTAAGGTATACCTACAACTTAGTGTTGTCTAAGACAATATCCTACCTATATAGGATTATACTCACTAGGTGAACCTAATTATGACTATTCTCCGAATAGAAGGTAGATTATATTCAAAATACTAAATTGAACCACATATGCTATCTTGTAAACTTAATTAATAATAAAGTAATTAGTTCTCTGATCCCTAATCAGTGGAGAATATTTATATTTCTAATGACTTCACACGTTAAGACTAAAGATTATCCTTCTGTGAATTTCAAGGAGGGGCGGGGGGTCGTACGTTTATTATTGTTTGGTGTGACGTATGCTACTGATCGCTTCTGATTGGTTGTTAATATTTTTGCATGTGCCCTATCAAGTTGAGCGTCTATCTTATATTGTCTTTGATATAACCATATAGCTTCAACTCATTATTGCTATGAATGCACTGACTCTTGGTAGGTGAAACAATTATTTATGAATTCACTTATTGCTTCTTATTAATCTTTTTCATAGACTTTTTGTGTAGTCTTTTTTTTATAAATATTTGAAGCTAACAATTTGTGGATGTTAAACCCTAACTGTAATTAATATTTTATGAAAAATTTCATAGGACCCCTTGCCTGAACTAGAATCAGAGGAAATAGGCTCTCTAGAAAATGAAGTTAGGGCTGCCTGCAGTGCCTTCACTTGAACTAGAATCAAAGGAAATGGGCTTTCTAGAAAGTTAAGTTGAAGCTGCCTGAAGTGACCTATTCACGATCACCAGGAACACCAGTTGGAGGCTTCTTCCACTCCATCCATCTCTTCTGAAAATACTTGCAGCTACTTTACAGAATAAATTGCTATGTAAATGGAAAAATATCACAGCAAGAATCTCAAATCAAAATTGACTGATCATGAAACATGCAGCAGTATTTTAATCTCCCAGGATCTGAATCTACATTTGTTTATATTCTTCCAAGAATACATACAAATTATAGATTCATCCTAGGGATTAAAATATTGCTGCCCATCATTTATATCCTCTATTAATGAATTTCTTCTCAATTTTTCTTAAATTAGAATTGCAATTATAGAGAATATTCTAAATTACTATCAGAATTAATGTACAATTAATATTATATGCTCCCTCAGCTATGCTGTGATCAAATGAACAAATATCTAGTTAAGTTCAATGTCTTAGAACATGGAATCAGAAGCTTAGACATGTAAATGAAAAGAATAAATTAATGAAAAAACTAATAATTAACTTTGTCCATTAGGTTTTCAATGACCATTTGAAATTATATTCATATAAGTGGGATAGTTTAAATTTTTCATTTTGATTGAATAGAGTTAACAATAAAACTATTCTGCTTCAATGAATTTTTAATTTTTTTTATTATAAATTTAGTTTCTGGATCACTGGACGATTCACTTTGCAGCTGAAAACTTATGCTTAAATCTATAAATTTTTAAATTGTATCCATTATAATAGATGGATCTATTAAAATGGATACAATTTAATTTATATAGCGACATAGTAGTTTCATTTTTTTTCATTCTCTTAAAAATTCTGTTATTATTCAAGTTATTTATGTGTGGAAGGAATTATGTCTGTCAATGACCATTAAATGGTTCAGACTTCATTTTCCTCTTCCATCCGTGACTGCAGCCACCTGTGCTTGTGTCCGTTTGAGTTACTTTCCTTGGTAAGTGACTGCGTTCACGGAGTAGCTTTTCTTCATCCATGAGCATTGTCACTGAAAGTGGTAGGTGTCTTTGTTCATTTAGCCACTTTCTTTTCTGACTTCTTCCAGTTCCTTGTGTTTAATTTACTCATTTTCCTGTTGGGTATTTGTTATAGGTAGCCAAAGGAGACCCTTTAAACAAAGGTCTGTAGATTCGATGGAACAATCCATCAATTCGATATCCCATCAATTGAATCAATATATGTTGTTTATAGGGGAGACTTAAACCTACTACTAAAATTCGAGTTTTGTGCTATTGTTTGTCATTGTTATTTTATAGTTTAGTTTTTCAAACCTTAAATGAACTATAATACTATTGGATGATTATTTTGTGTTTATGAATATGATACAGCTCTTTTTTTTTTAAATGATTGTTCCTAGTAGTTTAAAGAATGTCAAAATTTAGCATATAATAGTAATGGACAAATATCAGATTATTTGTAAATGTCAGTTTTGTTGATTTGCAATAGTCTGTGGTAACCTGTGATAAGTTATAAATATGGATAATATATATTTATCATCAATTTAATGCTGAAAGTTAAACCATAATAATATCCGGGGTATAAATTCTCCATCCAATAAAATCTGTGATTATAATTACTATCCTTCAAAAATAAAACCCAATTATATGTTTCTATATCAAGTTCAATAGAGGCTATCCGTATGAATTTAAATAATATTTTTAGCTTGCATTTATGAATATAACATTTTACATGCATAGTAATCTAGTATCAGGCTCAATAAGGTGAAATTGCTTCTTAAAAATTTGATAATGGTGCCTTAAGCTAGTAACGAAAAATGCTTAAATAAGAGTTTATTATATGATCAGAGTGCTCTAAGTAACTGAATTCGTAAATAATCTAAAATGGTAATTAATATCCTCATTATGAAAAGAAAACAATCGAATTAACCAAATAATTTAATTTGTTCAAGTATGCTATTTTGATTTTTTAGCTATGGCATCGCGCAACAAAAACAATACATGGTAACTGCCTGCTACGTCACCGAGTCCAGGCTATTTTGACTCGAATTTGTACCCGTAGACTTGTCCTAACTACCCTATTCTATGAACTGTGGTCTCTAGTCTTAACGTGTGGAGTCGTTATAAATATAAATATTCTATACTGATCAGGGATTACATAACTAATTACTTTTCTATAAGAACGCATGAAGTTCAATTTAGTATTCATAACTAGGTATTACAAGCAAGTATTAACCTATTATCAGGCTATCTAGGTACCATATTGACTTTGACGAAGCTAAGTTGAGGTATACATTAACGCTGATTGGCTAGAAGTTGCATGAGAGTTCTGACGTCAGTGCAAACATACTCTGTATTTTATAACATCTAGTTGAACGTTTATCTTATATTGTCTTTGGTGTCGCTGCTTATAGCGCGGGATCCCTTGCTAGGGGTCCCGTGGACTCCTTAAGAGGTCCACTGTACTACCTATAGGGAACCACTGCTCTAGGGTAATGAAAAATATTGCAAATTCCAGGGTAAAATCAATATTTCAAATTATTTAATACTATAGATATGTAAAAAATTGAATATAATCAATAATTTCAGTTGATAAAGCAGATAAGGTACCTATTTAGGTACGATATTGTCTTTGAAGACACCAAGTTGTAGGTGTACATTAACGCTGATTGGCTTGAAGTTGGGTCAGAGTGCTGACGTCAGTGCAAACATGCTCCGTATTTTATAACATCGAGTTGAGCGTCTATCTTATATTGTCTTTGCTGTTAATATATCACAAGTTAACGTGCTCCATACAGGCACTGAAAAAGTTGCGTTTCTGTTCGCAATGTGCATCAGCAGTGCCAGTACTGAACGCATAGATCGTTTCGGATTGATTGTTATTATTCTTGCATGTGCCCTATCAAGTTGAGCGTCTATCTTATATTGTCTTTGTAGTTGCAGCTTCTTATTACTTAAAAGTAGTGTATATTATTGTAGATAAGGTCAGTCACGATACTACCTATTTTAATATCTTCGGAACGTACTTTTAATTTCATTTAATATATTCCCAGTAGTTTAGCATTCAACTTTAATCAGGTTCAACTCAAACCAATTTTCTATAGTGAGTGGCATTAATTTTTCCTGCCACTGCAATACGTCAAGCTCCACAATCTCATCTGCGACGCTATTGGTCGGTTTAATTTGACATTTTTCGCATATGGACATGGGATTAGGCTAATCATCTTAAGTTTGTAGTTGAATAGCTTCCTGGAGATTAATTTTTCTTTTCTTATTTGAGCAGCTTGATCATTCAAAAATATTTTTTGTAATCTGAATGGAAGGTTTAAATTTTATGCATTTTCATAATAAAGATAATTTATTCATTTATTATTTACTGAAACCTCTTTTTTAAAAGCTGTAAATGTGTCGTAATTAAATATCAAGAAAGTAGTATTATTGAACACTAACGGTAATTAATATATTCCCCTTAATAATATTTTCTAGGCCTAGACTGTACCCTAAGAAGGGGTCTGATTACCCTAAACTAGGGTAATTACCCTAGTAATGGAAGTACTGGGGACAACACACGAGCGAGGCTTGGTTTATTAGGCGGTAGGTAGGAAGTAATTATATTTAAGTTGAAGTTCTTATTCGAAACTGTTTTTATAATTATAATCAATTAAATATGTTAATAGAAATAATATTTTAATATAATGAATGGTTTTCTTTTGTTGATTATTATTTAGCTTATAATTTTTATTTTTATTAAAATTTAATTATTATTCATAACTTCACTACACCCTTACCAAGCTCTTGTAATTATTAAATAATGCATGAAGCTGACATATTAATAATATAATCTCAAGAGATTCCATTTGTATCAAATGCAAGTAGATAGAATAATTTATAGTATCAAAATACTAATAATTAAGAACAAAATATAAATGAACAATATTAGAAACAGAGAATTGCATAGTGAAACTTAAAGAATAAATGGCACTATGTAATGTTATTCAAAACACACCTAGAAAGAAACATAAACAAATACATTACAGGAATGCTATTTCTTCCTGATTCTTCACTAATGAAAAATAATTTTGCACTCTTAAGTACGTAAGGAAAGTAGGTGACAGGACGGAAACCCCCCGTGCAAAAAAAAAAAAAAAAAACTCGCGATCATTGATAGTGACAAATTGCATACTTTTACTTTTTTTTGCTATATGAGAAGTATACATACCTTATTTTGTTAAAAATTTATCATATATTCGGCGAATATGTAATAATTATTGTTGGTTCGCAATAAATAATGTTAAATATATCTTTGCACCGGTGTTTTTTTTACTTTGAGGGTTTTTATCCGGGGTATTTGACCGGGAAGTTTATTCCACGGTGTGTTTTTTCCGAGAGATATTTGGCACGAGGGCTTTCAACCAGAGGGAGGGGGGTAAGGATAAGGATTTTTATTGAAAAAAAAAATGAACAGTACTTCATCAAGCCCCTATATAATTTCCTAAAGATAAGATATTTTCGGGCAAGTTAAAAAAATGAAAATTTACAGCTCAGATCTTATTTTACATAAATAAAGAAAAACTAATGAAATCATGAAAAAAAATGAAACATAAACATCACAATTTTGAAATTAAAAACAAGACATTGAACAGGAAGAAAGATTTAAATTTTAATTATATTTATTCATCACGATATTGCTGTAAATAAAATGACTTTAAAGATACTTTGAATCTATTATAAGACTGTATATTTTTAACGTGTAAAGGTAATGAACGCCACAGTTTGGCAGCAGCTTAGTGAACACTGTGTTCAGTCAGGGTAAGTCTGTGGCGAGGTAAAATTGGATCAATTGAGCGCCTAGTAACATGGTTAGAAGTAGAGTAGTTGAATTTGTCTTTATTATTAAAAAATATAGCAGCAACAAATACTTGTGAAGATCATCAGCTTTTAAAATACCAGTAATATAAAATAGTCTGCTTGTATGAGCTAAATATTCACTTCCTGTTATAATACGAATGGCTCTCTTCTGAAGCATATCTATTGTATTAAGATGAATACCATATGAACCTCCCCACAGAATATTACAGTAGGTTAGATGGGGGTAAAATAAGCTGTAATAAAGATTTATTAAAGATTTCTGTGGGAGAAATCGACACACTCTAAACCACAGAACATTGAATAGAAGAAGTGTAGATCCCATTATATTACTCTTGACGTCACTTCAACTAGAGCCACTCAGAGGCTTAGTTTCACCAGTTCTGTTTGAGTCCGTATTTTGAATGCGTATTACAACCGAAATCGTGTCAGTTTGTGTTTTTTGCAAAGAAGATTAGTTTATTATTGCTTAGTAGCTGGGCTATAGAATATAGTTAATCGTGTACATAATTTGGTAAGAAGATATGACTCCCAGCAAAGATATTGAGCTGAGGTAGAATGCACGCTCAAACTGTTTTCGAGAGAGTGTTTATAGTGACGTCAGCGATCAATGGACGTGATTGGTTGAAATTTTACAACTGTGTACATCATGTGTACACGTTCGATCTGAGCTTCTTCTTATTCAATGTTCTGTGCTCTAAACATTATTCCAACAATCTTAGACAACTTTTTGCAAACATTAGATATATGGTCCACAAATTTCAATCTATTATCAAAAGTAATCCCCAAAAACTTATGAATGTCTAGGTACTCAACATCAGTATTACTTCTTTTTGCCTTGCAATCAATATTCACATCACTAGATCTATTCGAGAAAATTAAAGCACATGTCTTACCACAGTTTAGTGAAAGCTTATTGGAGTTAGACCATTCAATAATTTTACTTAGTTCATCATTTATGACACCACACAGCTCTACAAAATTAGATCCTGCTGCTGATACAGTGGTGTCATCTGCGAAAAGAATAGTTTTTAATTTCGAAGAGACATTGGGGAATTCATTAATATATACTACAAACAATAAGGGTCCCAGCACACTACCTTGGGGTACACCAGTTGAAATATACTCATAATCTGAAAAATATTTACCTATACGAACACATTGCTTTCGATTGCTCAAATAACTTTTTAAAAGATCTAAGGCTAATCCGCGTACTCCATACAGTTCAAGCTTAGAAAGCAATATGTCGTGATTTACAGTATCAAATGCTTTAGAGTAATCCAAAAATACACCCACCACGTGCTTCCTCTCTTCTAACCATATATATTCTGAATAGTCAACAATAGCATCAATAGTGGACAGTCCTTTCTAAAACCATACTGATTTATACAAATAATTGTTTTCCAAAAAAGAGTGCAGCCTTACAGCGATACACTTTTCAACTATCTTGCTAAACAATGGCAATATGGAGATAGGTCTATAATTGTTTATGTCTAAACTATCACCCTTCTTATAAATAGGAATTACACAAGCATTTTTCAATACATATGGAAATATGCCACTACAAAAACACATATTAATAAGATGAGAAAAGGAATGACATAAATAATCTTTACTAAATTTTAATGTTTTTGCAGAAATAGTATTTAAATCAGACTTACTATCCTTCAGAGACATTATAACTTTCACTACTTCATCACTAGTAACAGGTCTAAGTACAAAGGACTCCAAATTACGATTTACATAAGATAGCGGACTAACATTCGATATAGGAAGAGATTCAGATAAGCTAGTCGCCACAGAACAAAAATGGTCGTTGAAACATTGAGATATTATTTTCTTATCAACTATTAGCGCACCATTTATATTTATGGCAGAAATATTTTGCCGGTTGCAACCAGATGAGATTATTTTACGTAAATCAGACCAAGTCCGCTTCAAATTCCCCATGCTACCCTGAAATCTATTCCTAAAATAACATAATTTCGCTCTATGGACCATATTATTAATATAGTTTCTCATTCTTCTATTTTCAGCAACAGATATAACACCAAGTTGTCATGTAATCGGTAAAGTATTAGATTTTAGATAGAATAACTGACATATGCAAATTTTCATCTTCTCCTATTCTGACGGCCATAAATTCGAAACACACTCTATTATATAAGTGTTCAACAAATAATAATTACACACTAATGTTTAATTTCCACATTGTAACTGTATAAAATAGCAAATCAGTAGGATATACTTGTTACAAAATACTCTAAACAGGCACAATACATATATATTAACGGACAACAGTAATCACGTACGAAACCTGAATATAAAAATAAATATTTAATATAGTAATCGGTAAGTTTAATGAATTTTTATTTTCTTTCAATTTAATAGGGGTAACTTTTAATAATTTGTAAATGGGTGAGGTGGGCACTGGTGCCATCTGAGTGCCAGAAAGAGCACTCAGTGCCGCAAGAGTCACGAGGAGAGGATGAAGCTGCGACTGACGAACAGCAGGACAACCGCTACCCAGCCCGTGACAGAAGGCCACCTATTCGTTTTGCCGATGAATTTTCATATTGATAGGAACCATATTAATTTCGTAGCTTTAGTTATTTTTTGTAATTTAGAAATTTTGTATAACTTCAATATTAATAATGGTTTAATAGCTTAGGAAAGGAGATGTTATATATGTACATTTGTTATGTAACCTGTAGGGGATACAGTGTCTATGTGTGTTACTCGACTTTATTTACTATCATGTACCTACATCATGGCTATAGCTTTCCTTCCTTTTAGTTAGTTTCTTCCCAACCCTTGTCACCTAATCATTGTGCTTGCTAATAAAACCTAAACAGCCGTGTTAGTTTTCACTATGCACTTTTTTTTAGTAGTTACTGAAATCAATTATCTAGACTACCTATAAAATACACTACACAAATATGAGTGATATCCACTTCACTTTACCCATCCCTTGCAAAAATTCCAACACAGTTATCTTAGATACCTAACTGCTTGAAAATATCCTATCTACATATAGGCTATTCAAATAAATTCACACTTAACTACTCAAGAACCAGAAGTAATTACCTAACTAAGTTACTAACCACTAATACGCAAAGTCATTAACACAATCTACAGACTAATTACCACTAATATCTTCAATAACTACACTACATATTATGCAACAATAAATTCACAATTAACTACTCACAAATCTGAAAGAATTAGCCAACTACTGAACAATCATTAACACAATCTACTTATTTCACGACACTAATATCTTTACTAGTATCTACCTATTTCATAATAAATCAATAAATTAACTTAACTATCCTACGATCTATCAAGTCCTACCTTATTTACCTAACAGGATAACTATAAATACGCAATAAAATATTAATGCAACCTCCTCTAATACAATAAATAAATTCAGATGATTAACAACCATTCATACTTAATTTACCATTAATCATTAACACAAATATTCGATAGTAACAAAATACACAAGAAATTACCAGTCTCAGTTCGGAAGCTGCTCACTACACCACACTTCTGTCACTTGAAGAGAAGAAGACCTTCGGAAGCTCATCTTGGAACAGAACAATTGCCAATTTGTAAGCACAGGAAATGGACGGAAGAAAAAACATACATATAACAGTTTGGGCCGTGTTAAGAAAGAAATATTTTTATCTCTTTGAATGGGTAAACAATACAGCGCTACACGCGGGTTTTAATTGATATACTGTTTTGATTTTTCAAATTTATAATGTCTATATTATTTTCATCTTTACAATACAATTACTAATGCAATGGGTCTTAATTCTTTTCACTTTGAAAGTCGATATAATTCTTATCAAGTTTCTTATCAATACATATCCTCCATCTACTGTATTTATATATGTTAACCTTTTTTGATAATCTGCATTCATTAATTAATAATGGTTATCCATATATTTATAGGCAGAAAAGAATCTATTTTCGGGATAACATATTTCTGCGTTTATGATATCCTGGCCACATAATAATTTAATAATAACAATGAAGTCACATAAAACATGTAACAAAGTGACCAAAATATTTATATAATATAGAAAAAATATTCATTTTATGTTACAAATATAGTAATTTCATCTCATCTGTTGAGGAAATAAATCAGCAAGATATTGCAAATTAATAAGCTACGCACCGAGAGAATACCACATAATTTTGGCCTTCAATGAGATATGTTCCAGGCTGTAAAATATGCCTAACAATCTGCGTTCTGTTCTTTATTATACGCAATACATGAAATATTAATATCAGAGAAAGAGATTTCTGGGAATGAATATTTGCCTTTCCGCATACTATTTTGTATAGTACATTATATTTTTGCACAAAATATGTAAGATTGTTTTTACAAATTTTAGTTAATATATATGAATGAGTTTAAATGACTACTGTATGAAATAAATAATAAACTGAAATAATATACTGAATATAAATAAAATTTTATTCAGAATTATCTTCAAATATTTAACAATAGAAAAACCTGAAGTCAAAGGCAGAAATAACCGTTAATAAATTGTATTATTGTGAGATATCATGAAAATGGGTAATATATAATAAAAAAATCGAATATGCATATTAATGAAACGAGTTAAAAGTCATTTAGATTAATTTCAAACACTTTAAATGTATTAGAAAAATGAATGTACTCAATTTATATAGTGTTCCATAATTAGTCATATATGAGGAGATCCGAGGCGAGACTTTTCGTAATTCGAAATATTTGTGAATAATTAAATTGATTCCAAAAGTCGAATACATTTTTTTTTTATAATTCGATTTACGTATCATAATATTAAAAAAATAAGACGAAATGGAGAGAACAATCAAAAATCATCGTAGAAACTGATTTCCAATGGTTTAATTAAAAACACATTGAACTGTCATTTTCATTCTATATTTTTCTTCTCACCATCCTTGTTTAATTTTACTAGCGAAACATCTCCTTCACTATCAACATCGGTACTATCAATAAAATACATCTATCATGATTGTATTTCATGACCAGTTATAAAGATTTGATGGAGCAATAGAGGATTTTAGATGATGAAAAAGAAGATGGAGCCATCTAATAGGGCTCTGATATGATTTTTTCTCGGAGTTGTACAAAATAGTTTTTATAGGTATCATAATATCACTGATAACCATGATTTTAATGGCAACATTATCCCAAAATTAATAAAAAGTACTTCAAAATTGCTCTCATAGTGTTAAACCGGTACACGGTAAACAGCATGGCTGAAAATACCCATGACGAAAATTTCCAGTGACTTTTTGTTTACAAACATGTTATAAGATTATTATTTTCTCAAATTTATTATAAACTATTTGAATTCTGATTAAACACACTTAAATAATGTCAATTCATTGAAAATCAGGTTATTAATAAGCAAACAAATAAATCTAAATGATGTTATGTGACACATGATCGGATGTGGAAATATAGAATTACATGGAATGGTATTGTTTCAATTTGAATTTAAAATATTCTAATATGTAATTGTTTGAATTTCGGGACAATGATTCCTCACTGAACATTGCTACCTAAAATATAATAGAGTGCAGGAATTATTTCATACATAGTTGCCAATGGGTCTAGGCTGATTTTCCGAAAACGAATTTGCCGAAAACTAATTCGCCGAAACGGATTCTCTGAATACGTCTTTGCCGAATCCCAAATTGACCGAAACGGATTATCGATTTGCCGAAGGACAATTTACCGAAAGATGAATTTGTCGAAAATCAAATTCAATGTATTTCAAAAGAACTTTCTGATGGACTTTGTAGTTCTCATTACTATATCTTGAGAATAAAAAATAAATCTTATATTTGAATTTGACAATACAATTGCTATATAAACTTGTATTCCGCTAATTCAGTCTCATTTTGCTAAATCCTTTATATCTAATTTTATATATTACATATCAATATGTAAATGACATTACTAATAAAGGGTTGATAGAAATCAATGTTTTTAACCGAAACAAATTTATACATGCATGTGACACTATTGTTGAAGCCAGAGGTTTATTTGGAAGATAAAAACATAACTAATAGTTATGATATTCATTACTAACAATTTTATATTTTAAACGCAATATATGGAATAAATATTAATAATGTCAGCCACAACACCTTCAGTATGTAATGCAATTAAAAACTGAATAAAAAATAAGATTCCGTGCATGCTTTATATTGCATAATTACACAGAGCATTTTAGTTTAGTAATCACATAAAGTTATTTACATGTAGTTTATTTACCTTGCCATGTTTGGGTTTTCTATTTTTAGTAGAGAGTTAACGTCTTCTTCAACCATATCGTTGACTATATCGATGACGTCAGCAAAAAATGAAATACAAGGAACTATACCATTTACAGTTCTAGTTGATCCAAATGAAATAATAGTTGATCCAAGTGAATTTCAATTTGATCCAAGTGAAATTGGATTTGATCCTTCTGAAATTGAATTTGATCCTTATGAAATTGAATATAATCCTTATGAAATTGAATTTGATCCATGTGAAATAATATTTGATCCAAATGAAATTGAATATTTTATCATTGCGATACCTCACATTTTTTGTCTTTGTCTGTTGGTTGGTTGCAAGAAAAATGTCATGCTTTTTAAACTTTAAATATAAAAAAATATTTGTATAATTTATGAGAGTTATGATTGGCCCACAATAATCTTTCATTGTCCACCATAATCTTTCATTGTCCACCATAATCTTTCATTGTCCACCCTAATCTTTCATAGCCCACCTTAATCTTTCATAGCCCACCTTAATATTTCTTTGCCCACCATAATCTTTCATGATCAACCCTAATTTTTCATTGCCCACCATAATCTTTCATTTCCCACCATAATCTTTCATTGTCCACCATAATCTTTCATTGTCCACCATAATCTTTCATTGCATACCATAATCTCTCATTGCCCATCATAATCTTTCATTACCCACAATAACCTTTCGTTGCCCACCATAATCTTTTGTTGCCCACCATAATCTTTCGTTGCCCACCATAATATTTCATTACCTACCATAATCTTTCATTGCCCATCATAATCTCTCATTGCCCACCATAATCTCTCATTGCCCATCATAATCTCTCATTTCCCACCATAATCCTTCAATGAAATATTATGGTGGGCAATGAAAGATTATGGTAGGCGATGAAATGGTGGGCAATGAAAAATTATGGTAGGCGATTAAAGATCATGTTGGGCAATGAAAAATTATGGTGGGCAATGAGAGATTGTGATGGGCAATGAAATATTTTGGTGGGCAATGAAAGATTATGGTGGCCGATGAAAAATTAGTGTTGACAATGAAAGACTATGGTGGGCAATGAAAGATTATGGTGGGCAATGAGAGATTATGGTGGGAAATGAAAGATCAGGGTGGACAATGAAAGATTACGGTGGGTAATGAAAGATTATGGTAGGCAATGAAAGATTATGGTGGGCAATGAAAGATTATAGTGAGCAATGAAAAATTAGGGTGGACAATGAAAGATTATGGTGGGCAATGAAAAATTATGGTGGACCAATCATAACTCTCATTAATTATACAAATATTTTTTTATATTTTAAATTTTAAAAGCGTGACATTTTTAACGCAACCAACCAACCAACAGACAAAGACAAAAAATGTGAGGTCCCAAGCAACCACAGTTAATGGGGCCAATGTGGGCACTAGGTGCCATTCAAGCCCGTAATCTGATGACAAATCATATTGGTACTGTGTGGTTATTTGCAAAATGGGCCAACATGGTGACAGTATGGGCTACTAATGTTGAAACCATCTTGGCCCAAGATGTTGTCGAGGTTGATGGGGCCAAGGTCGTAAAAGAACTGGCAAGCTGTATTGAAATCAACTTGGTACTAGGTGGTTTCCATGTGACATATGACACTACCACATTGGTACTGTGTGGTTATTTACAAACTGGGCCCACATGGTGACAGCATGGGTGGCTAATGTTGAAACCATCTTGGTATAAGATGATGCCGAGGATGATGGGGCCAGGGTCGAAAAAGCACTGGCAACCAATATTGAAATTACTTTGGTACTAGGTGGTTTCCATGTGCTAAATATGACACTACCACATTGGACCCATTAGGTCACAATAAATAAATCATAAGGTTTAATAAATTACTTTTGAAGCCTTGAATAGATTTATAATAGAGCATTGTTATTAATAAAATGAACATCATATTGATTAGGACAAATAAAAATCATATTCTAGATTTTCATTTATTTATTCGTAGATCGTTACAACAAAAGAGTAGAACGAACTTAAAAGACCTATCCATTAAAAAGGTGATTCAACAGTAACATTAAACAATACATCTAGCTTTATATCATAAGTATTAAGAGTGATTATAATATAGTATAGAATAGCTAGATATGATATTACAACTAACATGACTATAATAAAAAAGCTGACTATAACTCTTGAGATCAAAACAAAACTTATTATCTATGGAAATCGACATAATCGAATTACATAGCTAAGAAAGACAAGCATACAATAATTCAGTGAGAGATCTAATAATTTACCCTTGGCTATGGGTTCGTTCACATTCTGTTGTGCCTATCTCTCCTTCCGTTATTGCAGTAACTGCATCGTCTATACCTCTCAAAATTTAAAGCTTTTCTTATGGCGATGGTAATGACCTCTACCCTGAAAAAGAAAATATTAATTACTTAATCAATTCTCAATATCACTTGCAGAGTTCAGTAACTGTATTTATTTCAGTTATATTAATTACCTATATTTAAATATTTACTATATTTGCAAGCAAATTTTGTAGTTATCAGAAATGAACAAAAGTACGTGTATCCAAAATTGTTGTAACTCACAGGTTATCTCTGTAACTATTTTTAAATTAAATAATAGGTGCCCATATACCTAGATAGTGGTTATATACTTTCAGAAATCGAATCGCATTTCAAATTTAAATTATTATATTTAAAGAGAAATTTAAATTAATATTTCAAGGTAAGATCCGAGTTATCGGACGTTTTCGATCAAGTTTGAAAAATTATTATCATTTAATTTTCAGGTAGCTATAGTACTTTATTTCTATAAAGATCGAGAAAAAGTGACACCGTAAGATAAGTTGATAACTCGAAAATTACCCTAGGTACCTACATATATTTAGCCATAGGCTAAAGAGAATATTATTCAGCTCGGTACCTAATTAGGTACTGCACCTATAGAACCAGGCAATAACTATATCGAATAAACTACATAAAATAACTTTAAAATATCTATAAGTTTATTTTAAAAACTCACACTAATACCTCCTCCAACGAAAAGCACTAACAAACTACCTGAATTATAAAAAATTCACTATGTATAACCGAAAATACAAACCAGGTTCATACCGGAAACAAATAAGTTCACTTGTTCAGTTTAGGATTGCACATTATGCTCTATTTGTAATTTATCATACAAATATTTTGAAAATGTATTAAGATGGTCACAATTACCTAACAGTAGCCAAGCTTCATAGAAACTAGCATCTGGCAACCACGCTATAAAATCACTCAGTGCCACTCCCCCTTTGTCATCATTTTACACATCATATAGCTTATTTACCTATACTTTATAATAAAATTGTGTTATTTAAAAACTATAAATTTTAAACCTTGAAACTAAAACTTTAATTCTTTATCGTTCCTGTGATCATCTTTGTCTAGTCACTTAAACTTAGTATTAAAAAAATAGTTTTGCTGAACGATTAATAATTTAATATTAATTTGAAGACATTTTATAAATTGCGATTGATTGAATCTTCCCTATTCCATGAAATGGTCTTGCCAATATGTTAATAAAGCTTCCCCCATATAATATTGATACGCTATATAGTAATCAGGTTGGGCCAATATGGAACATTGAACCAACCTTCTTCCAAGGTAACATTCCATGAGAATGGAAAACCACATTATCCCCATGTAATTTCTAGGCTACTTTTCAGTCTGCCATCTCTTGCCCATCTAACCATCTAGTGCCCATGTTGGCACAATGTGTCATGGTTGCTTGGGGTATCTGAATGATAAAATATTCAATTTCACTTGGATCAAATATTATTTCACTTGGATCAAATATTATTTCACATGGATCAAATTCAATTTCATAAGGATCAAATTCAATTTCATAAGGATCAAATTCAATTTCATAAGGATCAAATTCAATTTCATAAGGATCAAATTCAATTTCATAAGGATCAAATTCAATTTCATAAGGATCAAATTCAATTTCAAAAGGATCAAATTCAATTTCAAAAGGATCAAATTCAATTTCAAAAGGATCAAATTCAATTTCATAAGGATCAAATTCAATTTCATAAGGATCAAATCCAATTTCACTTGGATCAAATTGAAATTCACTTGGATCAAATATTATTTCACATGGATCAAATTCAATTTCATAAGGATCAAATTCAATTTCATAAGGATCAAATTCAATTTCATAAGGATCAAATTCAATTTCATAAGGATCAAATTCAATTTCATAAGGATCAAATTCAATTTCATAAGGATCAAATTCAATTTCAAAAGGATCAAATTCAATTTCAAAAGGATCAAATTCAATTTCATAAGGATCAAATTCAATTTCATAAGGATCAAATCCAATTTCACTTGGATCAAATTGAAATTCACTTGGATCAAATATTATTTCACATGGATCAAATTCAATTTCAAAAGGATCAAATTCAATTTCAAAAGGATCAAATTCAATTTCATAAGGATCAAATTCAATTTCAAAAGGATCAAATCCAATTTCAAAAGGATCAAATCCAATTTCACTTGGATCAATTTGAAATTCACTTGGATCAAATATTATTTCATTTGGATCAACTATAGAACTGTAAATGGTATAGTGGAAGCAGTCAGAAAGGAAAGAGGCTCCATGAAAAAATGCACCTACCGGAGTCTTTGACAATGCTTATGGATGCAAAAAAACTACTCTGAATTCAGTCGCTTACCAATTGGAATGTCATGAAAAAGAGACAAATACCTGTGACTGCAGTCACGTAAGGAAGAGGAAAATGAAGAGGTGATACTAAATGAAAATTACGATTCTACCTAACACAAAAGTCGAATATATCTTAGTTTTAGAATATTACCTTAGAGCAGCATTTCCCTATAGGGGGTCCGTGGACCCCTCAGGGGACCACTGCATGGACCCCTAGCAAGGGGTCCTGCGCTATAAGCAGCAACAGTAATTCTGGAATTGGATAGTTTTGATAGTAACAATTTTGTGTTTAATTACTTAAATTAATCATGTATTATTTCATATTTATGTGGTTATAATTTAATCCTTTTCTAAATTGTTTTGATTAGTTTAACTTTTGACGTTTTGTTTATTTATGTAATTTTTGGAAGTTTATGAGGCATATATTTTTTTAAACTATATAAATGGTCTTTGCTGCTGTGATACCATTATAACTAGGGTTGTGAGAATATTCTCTTTGAAATATGTTTTATATTCTCACGAAATATATTCTCATATGCTCTAAATATATTCTTTTATGCTCTGAAATATGCTTTATATTCCTTTAAAATATGCTTTATATTCTTTTTATGCTCAATTATGTTTTATATGCCTTTTATGCTTAATTCATTAAAAGTGCTGCAATTAGATATATAAATATGATAAGGGATATTAGCGAGTTCCTTAAATCACATTTGGATGCTAATCTCTTGTTTCGGTGCAATGGAAATTTTTGAAGAGTTTAAATAAGTTTTTTTTTAAATTGAATCATATGGCACATGGATTCAATCTGTATATCGTCTGACCAAGTCCAGTCACAGTAATATCGGGTTTATGAAACGGTTAAATTTTAAATTTAAACTAAGAAACGTTGAAAATTTGTTAGGATAAAATAAAAATGCATTTTCTAATATTGATTTATGAAACTTTTCAATATCGAACCCTGAACAGGTTTTTCTGGTATTAACCTCAATTCGGCTTGTATGTTCCAATAATCTTTGCATGTATTGTTTGGCGACGGTTTTTTAAAATTCCTATATACTTACTTTCTATTGTTTTTTTTTCTTGTAAATACATATTCTTTAGTTATATAGCATATCTCTGAACTGAGAAATATATTAATTTCATGATTTTTTTATATATTGTTGAAAAGAATATGTTTTATTACTTTTTAATAAAAAGAATAAATTGTCAATAAAAAGAATACGTTTATAATAAAAGAATATGCTTTATTTAAAATATGCTCGAGATTATATTTTTATTCTAAAAGAATATTGACACAACCCTAATTATAACTTTGGGGTAACCAATTTTTCGTCACAATCTCACTCACTGTATTTTCTCTGACGACTCTCAATTGTGATGATTTGACATCTATCAAAAAACAACGCTCCAGTCTATAACTATTGCAACAAATTGCTACGTATTATAATAATTGTATGATTAGGAGCAATTTTGAATCCAGTAAAAGTATTCCCAAATTTAGTTTCATAGCTTTCGAGTAGTATTAATTAATTTATTTAGTTTTAATTATATTTATCATTTATTAGTAGGAATTACTAAATAGCAAGTGTTTTCATATAAATTAATTTTTAAAATACATTTGTAATTTTATTATTCCAAATACAAAATTTTTGAATTGAATTATTAGTTTGATAAAATTTCCTAAGTACACACGCTAAATTATCATTTTATTTCAGGGGTCCACAGCTAAAATTGTTTTCTATATGCAGGAGTCCCTGAAGAAAACGCTATAGGGATCGATGCCATAGAGCTATTCTCTAAGACTAAATGTAGCGTTAAAAATGAGAAACATGGTAAAAATGAGGGTTAGAGCTAAGTTGTTCAACTGCAGTCATTTATTCTTAGTTTATACAGCACCTCTTTCTGGATTATTTATATCCCAATCCGAGCTGTAATAAGTTTTTTGCCATCAAAAGTAGTGTACTGCTCTAGGATTAAAACATTCAACAGTATTTCATCGTTTACTTCAGATTTCCAAAAAGTATTAAATTCTGCCAAAGAAAAAAAGACAACTTACAATAGATTCACAGGAATAAGACCATGATACAAATAATTTTACACAAAACAATACAAGACAGTGACAACATAAAATCAAAACTTACATCTTGGTGTCAGTCGGCTATATGACGATATCAATTCACTGAACAAAAATCTTATTCACTGACACAACGCGGAACTGCTCTGAGATAACTTCCAACTACATGTGTGAAAACTGACTGACATTTTAAAGGTTACACGGGCGAAAAAGTTAAGCTCTAACTAGGTGATACACCTATTGGGTACATAGTGTTTACGAAGTTGAAATATTACAGACTTTATTGTAAAATAAAACTACGTAAAGTTTATAGAAATTTAACATCAAAATCTTTATTGATGTGATAAACTTTCTATTAAGGGTATAATTATTGAAATAATAATAGCTAAAGAAATTACAACTGAACACAAAACTAACCTAATTATTGAATAATATATTCTACTGTATTCCAATACAGCACAAGTAGAGAAAATTTATCGATATCAATTACATATCCATGTATTAATCCAATATTCTATTCATAGCACTAATATACGATTTAGAGCTATCATGACACGATTTAGATATTACTCTATTGTAAATTAGGCAGTATCTCTCTATTCAGTAATGATTTCATTATGATATTTAAATAAGAATTTGCCCTGACTGAAGTGCCTGATTTTAAATACTAGAAATATTTTCCCTTCACCATAGAAGTTATCACAGTGATTTGATACAATTATATTGTATTACTGTATAGGTATTTAATTTTTTTACTGCATAGGTATATGTGTTCAGTACTTTTTATCATATTAAAGATTTAGATAACTCGTTCTTGCTTACCCTTATATTTTGGCTACTAGTGTAATTGCACTTTCCTTGGCTCTATTTTTACGTATTTAGATTCCATATAAGAATTTTAGAAACTAGTTTATGCGCCTTTGCCTATATTAAATATTCTCGTTTACTTTATATTTGATGCCTTAATTAGTATTCAATGCGAAATATGAATTCCCTGTACTAGCATTTTATTATTTTTGACCTCCAGACACTGCTTTGCAATTAACTCAAAACTGGTGCTTCCATTAGTAGAATTTGAAGAAATAATTGAATTATTAATTTGAATATATAATAATGTCTCATTTATAATTCAATGTACATTTGCAGGAATTGTATGCAGAGCTTATGAATATTTAAATTGATCTAATTTGATTAATTATATCCCATTATATAATAACAATCTATAGCAAAATAATTACTCGGAGAAAGTGATGGTTGGGCCACAGAAGATTACGAAAGGACTCCATATTTTGATCTTTCTTGGTCCCACCATTAATTAATTAATCTTTAAATCCTTCAATTCGAATTATGTAGATCAACCCACATTTCAGGAAACTTTTATATTTTTGGAAAGATTGTTCTGGAATTTTGTTCGTTTTTGAAAAAATAAATTTTTCCTTTTATTTTTTTTAATAAATTTCAAAAGTGTGCAAGAGAAAAGCTACTGTAGTTGTAGGACCCTTGTACATTTCTAACAGAATTAAGGCCCGATTTTTCACGTTTTCATATCTGTTTTCTTTTGATAAACAAATTTTGATAACTAACGATACATTTCAAAGAAGTCTCAGATTTTCAATTTGGAACTGTAATTGAAGTCAACGGACTGTGAAAATTGAAAAAATATTGTCCCAACTTTTTTTAGAAATCGCTTGATAATTCAAAAATTAACTTTTTTTATTTTTTTAAGTGAAAACACATGTCGACTTCAAAACATTTTAAGTGAAAAATTCACATTTTGCAGGAGAGCCAAAAATGAATATTTTGACCTAAAACGTGAATACATAAATATTAGCAAAACACGCAAGTATCCTTTTGCCCCCATTGGACATTGCATTGAGTGCGTTGTACAGCCTCTAGCCCAGGGGTGGGCACATGTTGTGTTTTTCAGTGCCGAAATATGGAATCACAGTGCCGTTACCATTTTCTTTTCATTTTTTAAAATGAAGGGGATACTGAGGGGATTAAAATAAGGTGGTATATTTTATTGAGGTGCGTGCAATCGTACATATTTTGCACATAAATATTGGTAGTATATTTATTACTTGAATTGGATGGAATTAGTAAATATATAATTATACTTTTTTTTTAATAAATAAAAATAATAATTTTTAATAATTTTTTAAACTTAATAACTAATTCATAAAAACACAGGATTATTGACAATGGCTTCCTAACTTATTAAAAAAGGGAATTAAAATTAATTTCACAAATTCTTACAAGTGTAAGAATGACTGATCTAGATAAAAAGAGTCAGAGGTAAAATTTTTAAACATCGACACTACTTTAACAATAAACTAAAAATACCTAATTAACGGATAAAATTTACTATCAAAGTATCAAGGTCATTACAAATATACTCTTCTTCAATTAGTTTACCATCCTCTTCTATATTATCCTTGTTATTTATTAAGAAGTCAGGGCTAAAAATTCTAAATTTTCTTTTGAAGAAAATAAAGAAGAACCTTTTCCCTGGTGGGCACGAGTGCCGCTCTGAGGGCCAAAATAGCACTGAGTGCTGCATTTGCCCACCCTTGCTGAGTCTAGCCCAAAAAAAGTTGAGACATAAAAGTACACTTCTTAACATTCCTTTTGCAACCAAAAAGTTCTAGCGCTCGTAGCCCACAAGAAATAGGAGCATGAAGTAATCCTTTTTAGTAAACTAATGATAATTTAAACCAAATTCTATTCAAATTCTTAACCAAATTTGTTTCCAACATAAATGAAATACTTCTTTTTCTCGAGTTATTTAATTAATTACTTCATTATATGAGTATTTTAAGAATAAATGGAATTTATCTAATTCTCATTACTTTGTACCTTCAATCATCTTAGTTACTCTTCTAGAAAAGTAACTATGATGTTCCTTTGATGCCACGAGTGCATAATTGAAGTACGGAAATACTTTGAAATGAAATAACATCGTACATCTTACCTTAGAAGCTTCTTGCATCAATGGAATTGAAGATACAATTATCCATACTAAAATACGCTATCAAGTTTGAAAACTATGTCATCAGAGAATAGAGTAAATATGACTTTGTGTAGAGTAAGTTACTATCAATCAAATGGTTCCACATTTCCGATAAAATAAGAATAAAATACTAAATATACATAAATATAAAGTCAAACAGTCATTATTATATATATTTTTCTTACGTGTCCGAAAATATGGAATCGTCTGATAATTCGTAACAGACCGATTGTAACCTAATTATCATATACCATCTTTAAAGGCGCACATAAACGATCAATAATATTGCTCAAGCCTGGTTGACAAATATGATTGACAGTATAAATACAATTATTGTGAAAACCATCAATATCACCCTTATAATGTGGTCAATTTTATTGTCAATTCAGTATATAATTGATCGTGCATGGACGCCTTTAAACATAATAAGTTAACGTGTGTTTTCTAAGCACATCCTTTTTAAATAACTTTATATGTTTCGTGTCATTAAATTTACTGACCTTTCTCGACTTTGTTCCTACATATATACCAAATATATTCTTGAATTTCAAAGTTCAAAAATGTTTACTTATCAGCGTAAATCAGTGTAGGTCACGTAAATTGGGAATTCAAATATAATGTGATGACGTGTGTCAACGTAGACATAAAGTTTGGTTAAACTTTAAGTATAATTCAATCCATGTTATCATGGAGTTCACACACATGCGCGAGCTGTGATTGGGTCACACTCACCCAGTCACAGCTCTGCTCGCTCTGTTGCCAATGACTTATATACCTATGTATTTATTTCTGTTCAATATTTTTGATTGAAATTTCGTACACATCAGTTTAGTATATATACTAACAACTTGTAAAAAATACAGAACCGTAGGTTTATTAATAAGACATGAGTTTTTTAACACATATTCGAACCTTCCCATACATTCTGATAGTCAAACTCATTGGTGTTAAATGTTATGTACGTTTAAGCAAGTGTTCCTTGTATTTCTCCACAGTCTATCTAAGCAGACTTTTACTAAATTTGTTTTTATTACCTGCTCTTTAAATATCCGAAGTTTACGGTTTCCCTTATAAATTACTACACTATATTTATATTTTATGTTGTTATTTTCATATCAGAAAAACTTGTCTTCGAATAGATTTTTCGAAAGAGCCGTTTCAATATTCAATTGAAAAAACTGATACACAATTTTCTGAAAGAATATTGTAAATAACAAACAACTTGAAATATTGTTTATATTGGAATAATGAACACTAAATACTGGCACTGACAAGTAACGAGTCTGAACCACAGCTAGGGGCATGAGGTATTTTAGGGAGATTTTTCGAGTGAAATATCTTATCATAGTTCGAGGTTAAAAGACAATAATGAAAGCATCTCATCAATTCTGTATCTGTATAAGAAAATTACTTTCTATATTAAACGGAAGAGGATAGGTATATTTACATTTAAATAACAGAATTAACTAAGATTATTCTTCATATGAGCACAGTCTATGTAAAATATATACACATGAAATTATTTATATTTTAGGTATATTCTGTATATGTTTAAAAACTAATGAATACATAGAATTTTATCTTTAATCAAATGTTTATATAAACTATATATACTTATATTGACATAAAAGTGATTTTGAAATTACTAGTTTGCATAGTAAAGTTCAGATATTAGGCTGGTTTTGGGTTCTGTCGATAGATTCCAATAATATATATCTCCCTATATACTTAATACACATCATACAGTGCGTGTTTGTCTGTTGGTTGGTTGCAAGAATAATGTCACAAATTAACATTTAATTATAAAAAAATATGTGAATACTATTTTCTTTATATCTATAATTTTTTTTACATAAATTATTATTTTTATTCCTACATTTTTTACATACATTTTTTAACATAAATATTTTTTAAATAAATTGTTTTTGCATTATTTTCATTTTACATAAAAAAATTAGTTGCTCTCTTAGAAATTCTGAAGCAACCATCCAACATTACCAATTGAATCGGTTGGAGAGACGAGAAGATCTAATGCCTCCATCGAAATACAAATGAAAATCCTCGAAATATCAGGAAAAAAAAATAATAGGTACACTTGTGCCCTAAATTACTCATATCCCACTATTATTTTATTATTTTTGAAGTAAAATAACCAAAAAGTAGATTCTTACAGCGGTTGAAGTAGATGGGAACAATTTGATGAGTCATTAAATGTATTTTAAACAAAAAACAATATATTTTTTCTAGTTTTATAACAATATACAAAGAAAACAAAAATTAACCTATGTCCAAATTTATTCATACCATGAATTTAATAGTTTAAAGCATGGCCAATGGCCATTGCTCTTAATAACTTGCTTTAATAAATTATCAACATATTTGATAATGATATTTTTATTGAAAAGATTTGCTACATGGGTTTGGCATAGTAAAATATTTACAACGAGTAGAGTTAAACAAGAAATTAAAAAAAAAACTAATCTAATTAAGCCCTTTCAGTCGCCATCATTGGCAAATCGGGAAAATTCAAGTAATGAATATGAAAATTGTACAATGTACATCCAAACCTATATTATAGACATCTATACACTTTACACTTCTTAAAAATGCATTTAATATATTTAGTACACAAGGAAAATACTCATTAAAAGCATTAAATATGAATTAATTAAATATTGTTTAAAAAATATCACGGTGACCAGAACTCGTACCTTGAAAGTGAAGCGAATCGCTCGAGTTGACCCGACCAAATAGGGCACGACCCCGACCACAGTAGGGATGAGATCGCCGTTCATTTCACCTTGCCTAACAAGACAGAAAGAAGACGACTCTCATCCCGCATGTTGAAAAGACCTATCCATTACATCAAACATTAAAAATATACACATTAAAAAAAATACTTCATTGAATATACAAATTGGGAATAGCTGTACCTTAATATTTCAGTTACTTAAAAAGTACTTTCTAATGTTAGCTTTAAAAATATTGTAGGAATTTATTTCTTTCAAGTATGGTGGAAGTGAATTCCAAAGATTTATAGAAATAAATAAAAAATTCCTATGAGTTAGAGAGAGTCTAGATGTTGGTAGCAAAATGTTATTATGGTACATGAAACGAGTCCTGTAATCATGAGTTGGTATAAGATTACCAACTATGTTCCCAAAATAAGCATGTCGATTCATTTTATATAACTGATACAGTTTCAAGATAGAGAAATATTTAAAAAGAGATTCGAAGGACAGCAAGCTAAATTGAAAGAATGGGTTAGCATGATCTCTCTTGTATCTCAGTTCTCGATACTAGAGTTGCCCCAAACTAAAATACAATATGTCATATATGGGTAAGCGAGACTGTAGTAAAGCGTCAACAAAATCTGGTCCGGAACAAGATAACTTATCCTTCGTATCACACCAATTGCTCGTGACATCCTACCTGATACATATTCAACATGTTCCCTGAATTTCAACTTGATTTCGTGCAAGTCTCAACACAAAGTTTCCATCATACATTTTTAGAGAATTCTTTTTATTCCCTCAGATTTTTGGGTTTCCTCTTTTTTACATCTCGTTTTAATTTGTGCCACAAATTTTCAATAATATTGAGATCAGGGCTTTGACTGGGCCATTCCAAGACTTGAATATGGTTATCATGGAACTACTTCTAGCTATTTTAGCAGTATGCTTGGGATCGTTGTCCTGCTGAAGTATCCAATTTGGCCCTAGTGCCGGTTTTCAAATAAGCAACGTTCACATGGCTGAACAATTCTATTTTTGTTTCATCAGTCGATAGTATTTTTGAGAAAAATAAATCAGAATGATCAACATGACATCTGGCAAAGGTTAGGCGTGCTTTGGGATGTTTTCTTGTCAGTAGAGGGATTTTTCTGGGACGGCAACCTTTCAAGCCATTATTATGTAAAGTTCTTTGTAATGTCTGTTTGGATATTTTGGTACCAGAGTCAACGAGTTGTTGTAAAACCACCTTGGTAGTAGTCCTGGAATTTGATAAACATAACGTACTATATTTCTAACTCATCTGGGAGAAACTTTCTGTTTCTTCCTCGAACCAGTCAAGTTTTTCACGGTATGATGAGTATTAAATTTCTTAATAATGCTCTGTTCATGTTGGTACTGGAACATTGAGCTTCTTCGATATTGACTTATAACCCAGTTGTTCTTCCTTGTGTGAATCCATTATAAGATTTCTGAGATCATTACTAAACTCTTTTTTCTTCCCAATTTAATTTCTCTTGATGAATAAAAGAAATGAAAATAATTCACTTTTAAAGATTTTTAATAAGATTTTTCTGAAAAAAATTATAATGCATGTAATTTAACATATTTCATACAAGAATTATATGTCGAATGAAATGCTTACAAATAGATGTTATTCATCTTTAAAAAAAAGGGTAGGAATAATTGTGGACATCGCATAATTTACAAAACATAGATTTTCTTGATGTTGAAGGTGTTTTATTAATTGTTTTATATTTATATAAAATTGGACAATATTTAACACCTATTTGTCTTGCAATGAAGGAAACAATCATTTTACATGAGGAGTAAGAATAATTTCGGGCAAAAGTGTATATGATGCTACGGTATGGATATTTGTTACAATTAGTAATGGAATGGTTCCAATTTTTCCATGCATTCCTTGACGAATATGGCAAATTGTCATCGGTTTATGGTGTTTCAAAACTCTGATTGCTCCTGCACATTATTTAGCCCAGCCTGCAACTTCTTCACTTTGGTGGAAGCAAGACCAAATTTCACAAATGCAGCTCTACATTTTTCAAGGAAAAGTTTCGAGGTAGAGTGCTTAGCAGAAATACAGAAATATAATTTCTGGTCAGCACACAGTCAAGATTTCAACCCTTTGTACTTTCACATCTGGGCTGATGCACGAACTTGTGTTAATACGAAAAAAACAGATTCCAATGAGTCTGTTATATAATGTGTTCAAAGCTTCGTTCAAAGATGTAACAAGAAGACTTTCTGAAAGTTTGCAAGAATGTTCTGAATCGTGCGTCGTTGTGTCTTCAGGCTGGAGGGGGTCATATTCATCAACTTTTGTAGGACCTCAGGAGATGTGCCTTATATGATATAGGACTATAAATTTTCAATATTCATTATAATAATCTCTTTTCCTAGAAAGTGATGTATTCATAATTGTGTTTAACTCATTTTAAGTGCTTCTAATCCGCAATTTAGAAATGATGGAACACAGTGTATAATGAATAATATTGTTTTGATGATTTTTGCTGCAGCCAAATATTGAATATTATGATTACGTTATTGACTATCACATCAGTCTATTAGACTTTAAATTCACTATACGGAATATAAAATGCATACACTGCGTTCCATCAGAAACAAAATTTTTAAATTGAAAATTAGAAGCACTTCTGATGCATTAATGGTCATCATAGATAAACCACTTTGATGGAGAAGGAACATTTTTGTTATTATTATCAATCATTTATTGTTCTGACCTATATCATAATTATGAATTATGAGGCACATCTCCTGAGGCCCTAAAATTGTTGAAAATGTCCTCCTCCAGTCTGAAGACAGAACGAAGCAAACTTCAAAACATTTTTCTAGTTATATCTTTCAGCGAAACTTTGAACACATTGTATAAGAGATTCAATGAAATCTTCTTCTTTTTCATATAAAAACTCTAGTTTGTGCAGCAGCCAAGAAATGAATGTCCAAAGTATAGAGATCTTGACTGTGTGTTGGGTAGGGATTTCCCGTTCTTCCGCTAATGAATTGATCTCGAAACTTTTCATTGGGAAAATTTAAGAACTATATTTGTACAATGTGGTGGAGCGCCATTCTGCATCTACCAAGGTGAAGAACGAGTTGCAGAGTGGTGCAGTCTGGACCAAACAATGTCCTGGAGAAATCTGAGATATAAAACACCAATAACAGATGACAAGTTGCCTTTGCCTTCTCCTTTCAACAGGATGCCGAAAATTCATGTTTCACTCGAAGATAATTGGAATGGCGGCTAAATCTTACCACCTATAAAAGCTCAAAAGAGTTTCCGATCTTTCAATGAGACTGGTTCCATCCACAAAAAAAAATCAAGTGAAAACAAAACCAAAATGAACAGAAGCAGTGATTCAGGAAGCGAATTGTTTTTCCCCCTCGTTGCTCTTTTAGGAAAGTTTCTCTGCTGATTTCACACACCAGAACCCCGTTGTGGAGGATCGTCAAACATGATCTTCGTTTCCGTTTTTATCATTACATTTCATTTCAACAATTAACTGATGTCCACAAAACACAGAAAAAACAGTTTTGTCAGTGGATTCTGCAGCAACGATCCAACGAGAAGTTAATTTGCCTCCATCAAAAAAAAAAAAAAAAAATGTGTACCAAGACAGAGTACTTCTTTTGAATATTTTGAAACCAGAAATAATTACTTCTCGTAATTATTTCAGAAAATACTTCAAGTTTTTGTGGTAGTAAAATATGATTTCTACCTAAATATTTATTTGAGCACTGACCTGAACATGACCTCCGTCTATTAGCAGGCAATTCTGCAATCGCCGCTTGTATGCCATCATAACCTGCTTTTTTTGGCTTAGTTATTTTGGCAAACTGAAGGACGATGCATTTTTCTCAAATTCAGAAACATTTTTAAGGTTGAAAATCAATGCTAATATTAATAGAGGGGTAAAATACATTCATTATGAACAAAATGACGTATACATAATACGACTTTAATCATCTTTAGTTCTCCCAATTTGAAAATTACACCTCCGATGGAACAAAGTGTAGGAACGTTCCAAACAGTTAACATGAAAAAATAAATGACTTTTCTTCAAGTCTGAGGACTAATCCGTATATTTTTAAAGATACACTGATACATACCAAATTATTTCTTTTATATTTATAAATATCATATTTTTTATTTAACCTAACAATCTTAATAGAAATTAAAACTAATTGTTTTAGCGGAAACTAGGTATATGTACGCTAAAAGCCCATTCATTGCACGATTGCGAAGGTCTAATTTAGTTTGCAAGCTAATTAATCAATTTATATGAAGAAATATTCATCGAAATTGTACTGAATATATTCATTGAGTACTTTATTCAACATTGCATTGAAATTTTATTGGATTATAACATCTAAAACTCGATAGTATTGGTTTATTTAAAGAAAAAATGACATAAAACGCACCTCTTCCATGCTATACATAGCGATTAATTCCGTTTGTTATGACTGAGTATATCAGCTGTTAAAACTATAGAAGCCGAGGTGTCCGGCTTGATGAACTATAGACGGCTTTGCCTAGATACGCCACAGACTCTCTATGGTTAATAATTGGAGTTCACTATAGAGAAGTGGTAATAATCCTAGTATAAACTGTGTATTTAGTAGACATGATGAATACTTTGCCACAATAGTACATTGATAATACAAATAATATTAAGTTTTACATTTATTAGGAAATATATTCATTACCAAATTCGAGTTATTCTCAAATTAAATGAAATAAAAGATCAGGAATGAAATATAAACAGGAGGAGAAAATTATGTGAGCAAACAAATCAACTTTGAATATACCATTATCAAAGCTAAGCCGATAAAAATGATATAATGAAACACTCAAAAAGTGAAATTATCGATAATGAACAAACACACTGCTCAAATTTATTAATGATTGAGCAATATTCGATATATAATGCATAAAAATTACAGTAATAATGGATTTTCGTCAAATAATATATCGTTCTAGAGATATGATCATTTTATCATCAATTATTATCGCAACTCGGAAATTATCTATCGGCAATTATATTTTCTGATTGAGGTACAATTTAGCCCACTCTGTAACTGACATGTTAATTCGAAATGTGTCTTCCAGTCTTCCACAAGATGTAACTGCATTGCAAGCATCAAATAGGAGAAATTTCAAATATGTCAACAATATTTCATATATGTTAACAATATTTCATATTTGTTAACAATATTTCATATATGTTAACAATATTTCATATATGTTAACAATATTTCATATATGTTAACAATATTTCATATATGTTAACAATATTTCATATATGTTAACAATGTTTCATATATGTTAACAATATTTCATATATGTTAACAATATTTTATTTATGTTAACAATATTTCATATATGTTAAAAAAGATTCATTTTGTTAACAATATTTCATATATGTTAACAACTTTTCATATATGTTAACAATATTTCATTTATGTTAACAGTATTTCATATATGTTATAAACAATATTTCATATAAGTTCTAAACAATATTCTAAACCTATCTATTGATTCTTGATGTTCCAAGAGATGAAGTCTATAACTTAATCTCACAATTTTCAAATGCAGAGGTATGCAAATTTTCTGCCTGTTTCTTATTCATAAAATCTTTGGCTGAGAAGCTGACCCGATTTTTTTTCTTTTTTTTTCTTTAGTTTTCTCTTTTTCTCGGTACAGCTGTCTGTAGCAAACAGTTCAGTATAAGATATTTTATGATAATAATTATTGTACAGTGACAGATTTTGGGAAATCATGTTAGGGGTATGAGAAATATCGGTTGCAGGTAAAACATACTCAACAATAATGATTTTAAGAATGTTTAATTAATTATATAAGTATAATCAAGTATGTGAATATAATTTAGTAAATGAATTTAATTAATTCTATGAATTTAATTTAATTAATTAATTTGAAATTGTACAATTAATTGTAAAATTTTAATTAATCATATAATTTTAATTAAAAGTATAAGATAACAAAATATTACTGAATATTATCGTTTTATTAATAAATTTTATTATATTAATTTATCTATTAAACTATGAAATAATAATCGTTCAATATTTCCACTTTATTAACATCAAATCAAGTATACTTTGTGAAAATATAAATATATTTCAATATAAGTTAATGGATAGATTGTGTACAATGATGAAACTATTTAACATACGGTGGACCGGCAGGTCATTTCAACCTGCAAAATAATTTTGACTCTGTGAGATTACTATGTTTGTGCACCAATATGTACCAAATTTACTGACTTCTCATGAATATTTGAGGTCAATATTCATGAGAAATTAAAAATTTGTTCCAAAATTATTTAAAGAGTAATTTTGAACCTTCTCTCATAAAATTTCATTCTGACGTTAACTTTGGTGCTGTCAAATTGAGATAATGAATTGACAAGTCTAAACAGAGTCGCATAATACTTGTGTGATAATAGTTTAGTACTTGCACACTCATTTCAGTACTGTTTTAACAACCTAACCAGTAGACATGTTGCAAGAACGCTCACAAATTATGAATTAAATACATTTTTTATGGCAACACCTATAGACAAATCATAAGGCAAGAGTTTCGTAATTATTGATGTTCTAAGAGATGAAAAGATTTCTTTTCAACAAATTCGTGATATCAGTTCACTCAATACATGGCTGGTGAACCAGGTAATTCGGAAACAATTGAGGTTACTTGTGATTGAGACGTGTGAATATTTGGAAAATGAATTTCATCATTTAGAAGAGATAGATAGTGGCACTAAGAGAAATCATTATCAGTACGTCATTTTCGAACTTATGGTCCTATTTTCTGGTAATGTACAGAATGTTACTACAGACAACCTTTTCCCCGTCTGTAAGACTAGCTGAGAATTTACTGAAGGAGATATCATTTATCGGAACTATGTATTGTATTATATAAAAAATTCCCCCTCATATAGAATCACACAAGGCGCCTCCTAATACAACAATGCTACTCAAGAATAAGAAGAACATATAGCAAAATAATTTTCTCTTTGCTTCATACTGATTCGACTATCAGTCTATCTCAATTACTGATCCTAAAATATTTCAGACTCTGTAGAACAAATACTGTAACCAATTATATTTGGAGTAGATATTGTTCATCAAATGGTTAGAAGGTAGTCAATAAAGGAGTTATCACTTTGTTGGCCCCTGCAAATTGTATTATGATGTTGCCACTCAATTTGTCAGATACAATTGTAAATGTATAAATGTAATCCAGATATACAAATTGTGCTATACTGAGAGGTTACAGGTGCCACAATATATGTATAAGATATTTCGTGGTGAAACAGATCTGACGATGAGAAATCAGATTTTGACATGGTGCCTTCAACAACTGAAAGACTTGTGAACAATTCAGTGATCTACACTTGAAAGTACTGGTACTGAACTAGAAACACGATGTAGGAGTCTAGGAGATGCAAATGTCATCCTTCCTGTTGGAAATAAACATCATGTATCATAAATATTTGAGGTAAATATTAGTCAATATGGTTATCTGAGGTTGTTTTCATATCGCTACATACTACATGTAAAAACGATGATATTCGGCTATGATATTTACAATAAAACGATGACATTCGGCTCTAGTATTTGTGTTTGCTCTAATTTCATTTTAAAGGTCCCCTCCAAGCAAATTTTTTTATCGCTTAATTCAACGAGATTAATGTTTCTTATCATTTTACTGCAAACTCCATAAAATTTGATAGCATATTTTTAATTTTATATGCTTTCAAAGATTTTTATAATCCAAATTTTACAAAACCTACTTTACCTCCGACTTTCTAATTTTCAGTCTGAAGAAAAAGAATGTACACCATTTGTTTTGATTGTCAACTAGGCATTTGGTTTAATAAATCTATTTATTATTCGTTTAAAGGTTTAATTTGGATAAACTTATTAAAGAAACGTTTATATACTTTTGGAAACAATTAATATCTTAAAAGAAGGCCTAAAACACATTTTTTCCTTAAAAATCCAAATTTGAAATCAAAACAAAGAGTGTACAATCTTCTTTCTCAGCGTCAGGTTGGAGATTCGCTCGATTGTTGCTCACAGAGTATTAAAAAACTTTAAAAGCAAATAATTAAATATATACTGAACCAAATTGTATGCGGTTTGCGGAATAATGATCGTAGACCTTAGTTCTATAACTTTATGTAATAAACTCATTTTTTTCCCCGGAGCCTGGAGAGGACCTTTAAACTTTGATGCACATACAATATTTCACTTGTCATAATGAAATGTAAACTAACTATAAACAATGTTTTAACTATTACTAACTATAAAAACCAAGTAAAATCCTCTGAATATACGCGTATCTATTAATGAAACAGTCATATGTAACAGATAATTCCTTCATTCATAGTACTTTTTTTTTTAATAGTGCGGGTTAAAATGACCCGCACGGTTCACCGAGGAAAATCGTTTCAGCGGTCAACCTAGTGTTAAAATGATTCACAAACCTATTATGTAATTCTTTTTTTTTATAAGAAAAGGAAAATGAATATATATTTTTCTGTTTAAGTGTCAGCTAGAAAATATTCCAAATCAATTTGGATGTGTATGCTCCAAAGAATATTAATTATATAAAATCTTCTTCAAATTGTATCCCAAAATTGGTAAAAAATTGAACCAAATTCATTCACTGCTGAAGCATTTCGCAAAAATCTGCATATTAACTTCATCTAGGTAACATTGATATATTCCTTCGATATCTGTATATTACCTCATTATCTGCTATCGTAAAATGATATCGAGGGAATATTCCAGGGATTAGTGAAAATTAGTTTATCCCCTAACTATATCGAGGGAATATTCCAGGGATTAGAGAAAATAAGTTGATCCACTAACGATATCGAGGGAATATTCCAGGACTTAGTGAAAATTAGTTAATCCCCTAACTGTATCGATATAGTATTCCAGGGATCCCCTATATATATCGAGGGAACATTTCAGGAATTAGTGGAAATTAGTTGATCCCCTAACGATATCGAGGGAATATTCCTGGAATTAGGGAAAAATAATTGATCCCTTAATGGTATCGAGCGAATATTCCAGGAATTAGTGAAAATTAATTGATCCCCTAACGATATCGAGGAATATTACAGGAATTAGTGAAAATTAGTTGATTCGCTAACGGTATCGATGGAATATTCTAGGAATTACTGAAAATTAGTTCATCCTCTAACGATATCGAGGGAATATTCCAGTAATTAGTGAAAATTAGTTGATCCCCAATAAATTATAAAAGGAACGATTGTAAAAGAGGAAAAAAGAAATAATCTAAGAAATGTTAAACTATACAGATCGATGATAACTTAAAGATACACTTTAAAACACACAGCGTGGGTTTTTGAGTACCTACAATCACACATGTGATGGGAATTATACCACGAATGTACAATGTACATTCACACAATTTACTTTTTTATTGAAGAAAGAAACATACATATATTGATGGCATTTTGATCGGTGGAAAAAATAGACTGAACCTTATAAGAGTCCATTAGATATTTACAACAAAATAATTATACTACTGCTCGAATAAGACATTCAAATTGATTTTCTTTATTCTCATTATTAGAAGAAAATAATAAACAGAATGAAATACTCTAAATTTTCTTGTTCTGTCGGAAATTATATCGTCTGAACATTTTGTTAAATTTAAACGAGCTTTAGAGGAGCTATTCTGTTGTTCAAATAAATGTTTAGTCAATGAAAAACTTCAAGAAAATAATGGTTCATTGAGTGGATATCAAATGTAAAACATTTTGTTTTAACTTAACGTGATGAAAATTTAATTAAGATATTCTGGAAATGAGGGTAAACCCTAAAGAAGTCCTTATTCTTCAAAATAATGACGCAAGTTCCTGGATAATTATTTGGAATAGGAATTCGCTTATAGGTTTGCTCTTAAAAGTAGTTTAATAATAGTGGAGATGTACTTTGAGAAAGTTTGTGGTTAAAATTATAATAAATGTAAGACACACACATTCACACAATTTGTTTTCTCTGTTCAAGGTAAAGCATTTAAATTTACTTGCAATTTTGAATGTCCTCAAAGTTATTAATTTAAAATATTAAAAACGAATTTAAAAATAATATAAATATTTCATGGATAATGAAAAATAAAAAAGTTGCATTTGATATATTATACATTTCTCTGCATCCATTAAATTATAGGATAAAATATATTCTTTTTTTATTGTCAAAATTGATTACACTATGTTAGTATGGATATGACTTCATCACTATATTGATTAATAACATGAGTTATTGAAAAAGTCATTATAGTATGCATGTTCAGAATCTAATTTGAATATCTTGCAAGAAACAATAGTCCACTCATACATTCATTTTTAATAATGTATGCGTTCAACTATTCATATTATTCATAATAATTACATTTTCATTAAATAATACCCCCTCAGAGTACAGAGAGACCATATTAGCAGACACTGTAAAGTAACCATGGTTCGTAAATGTAGTGATTTATCTAAATTCATGTAAATGAATTCAAATCATTTTATGATTAATTGTTAAGGAATAGGATTGAAAGTGCTTCATTTTCAGTAAAGTAGATTTGAATTATTGTCATCTTTCGATCAAAACATTGATGATTTTGAAAATGTTTTATTTTATTTGGTCAGAACAAAACATCATACATTGAATGAGGAGTACAAATTATCGGTGAGTATTGATATAAAATATGAATTAACGATTGAAAAAGCCCTTACATTCATTTTATAGACTGGGAGCGACTCATCGAATTTTACATTTTCTATATATGGCCCGGAATAACCAGAAAGAGAAATGAATTAAAAGAAAGAAGAGAAGATGCAGGAAGAAAAAAGAAATGGAATTTTTCATTTATAAATTAAAAAAAAATTATGTTTTCTTAAAAGAAGGTACGATAATGCTATCCATAACGGACACTAGAATAAAGGGTCATATTTTGACATCATAGTATTGGATATGTTCATTAGTTTTTGTCTTTCTATGACGTGGCAACAAAAAATAGTTCACAAAAACAATATAAAGTAGAATAACGTCCTATGCATGAATAAAGGTAATGATGAATTGAAATACATGTTTTACTAGGAGTATCCACGATTCCACATATTACATAAATATTCTAAGGTATAATCATTAATCATTATAATTTAAGAACTTTACAACCCGAATTAACTTTTTGTGCATTGTGCAACCTATCCACTTTCTTATACTGATATAGTCAGGGGAAATGAACCAATCTTCAATACCATGGGTAATGTACGGAAATATTTAGGGTATGATAGGGATTTTTCATAAAGAAAATAGTCAAAAAAATTAACGGTAAACCTTAACCAAAGTTGCAGACAATCTTGAGGTTGTCTACAGATAATCTTGAGATATGAATATCGAGACATCAGGCGTCATTTGATAGAGATTGTTCTAAATTATTATATTTGGAGACCGGCATATTCCACCCTGGTACATCCCATCTCATGTATATTTCACTCCAGTAAGTTTTACCACAATTTACAGGATAGATTTGGTAGTGGTTAGTCATAACTTCTATTCATCTATTGATATTTTATATAACACTAAGAAACCTGCCTTTTCTTGGTAGCAAATTAAACCTTTCCTTGATCATTAACAAGCTATTTATTTTTGTGGTTGTGTGGAGAAGGGTTGTGTGAACGCTCTCTATCATCTGATGTATTTAGTTTTTCAATCACAAGCTGATAATCTTCATTATCGTTCATACGATAGAACCATGCAATTTTCATTTGTGAAAACGGTGAAACTATTTTTGTCCAACCTTATTGTCAATCATTAAAATATAATTTTTGTGATTTTCGTTTATATCTCATACTAATGATTAAATTATACACAAATACATAATAAATTATTGATTATTTCAAATACTTAAAAAAGATATCTGTGCCAAATGTCTCGTACTATATTTATTATCAAATATTGTGCCACAATGATTTGAACGTTTTATTTTTAAATATGAACAGTGGACTTTTTGTCCTAGAACCCAGAACAGCGTCTTATAAACAAAAAACCGAAAACTATGAATGAGTTGTGTGTTTCTATCCACTTCCTTCAAACTTCCCACAACCATAGCTGTTAGAACAAGAAATGCAGTTCCACGATGCAAATAAATTAATGATTTTTATGTTCGTTGTAGAAATATGCCAGTTTAAACAAAATACAAACTTTAAATAAAATATACTGGCATATCATGACTATCTGAATATATTGCCTATAATGATAAAATTCCAATAGACTTGAGCAACCTGATTCATGGGGAAGCAGTATTTAACAAATGGCAATCTAAAAAGTATACTTATTATTGCATGGTCATAGCTAGGGGTGGAATGTGCCAGGAACCCTTATTTTGTTATTTGTAAGTAAAATTTCTTAAGTTTAATTCTTTTTTTGATGAAAAGTTTGTTGAAATTTTAGTTAAATGTATTACACACTCGTTATATATTTAATGTTAACTTCCTGTTAGACTAGCTCAGCTATATTAAATTACCTATTGTTTCAATAACTATGTATTACTTTTAATGAGAAACGGACATAAGGTCTAAAGTCGATCACACTTCCGTCGAGGGTTAAATACCCTGTCTTGTTGGTTCTGATGTCAGTCTGTCTTGAACATTACTCAGTGAGAGATGAGTTCCACTCATCTCTCCATAGACTTCTAATTGTATAACATATTTACTCTTTAAATAAACTCTATGTCTTAACGTTGTTAACCCACTGATTTAACCTAATTCTAACAGGTTATGGGCCCAGTGAACGATAAGAGTTTATAAATCAAATTATGTTTAAACAAATTAGAAGTTTATAATAGTAATAAAAACGAAGTGCTGTGAAAAAAGTGTTAACCTATATGAAACATATCACTTAAAACGCTTGCGTAAGCAAATCGTGTTCACGCGCTAATGAGGTCAATTATAATGATTGCTCTAGCGAAAAATGCACTTGTGTTATAATATAATGATTTAGTATTTTTGCGGAAGAGGTGTCAAGAGAGGTCACAAATTACCTTTAAATCTGTGACCTTATCCTTTGGTAAACAGTCTTTCAACAAAAGGTTCTTGCGAACTAAGGCTGTGTTACTGTTCCAATTAAATATTAATAATTATATTCAGTGAAGTTATTCTTATGAATTAGAATAATTTTAAAACATCAAATTCAGTTAAACAGTAAATCAAGTTAACTGCTTTGGTTGTTTATGTTTGTTAAAGTATTGAATGATAGTAAATACTTATATTCAGTGCATTTATTCTTATGAATTAGAATAATGTTAAAACATCAATTCAGTTAAACAGTAAATCAATTTAACTGCTTTGGTTGTTTATGTTTGTTAAAGTATTGAATGATAGTAAATACTTATATTCAGTGCATTTATTCTTATGAATTAGAATAATGTTAAAACATCAATTCAGTTAAACAGTAAATCAATTTAACTGCTTTGGTTGTTTATGTTTGTTAAAGTATTGAATGATAGTAAATACTTATATTCAGTGCAGTTATTCTTATGAATTAGAATTATGTTAAAACATCAATTCAGTTAAACAGTAAATCAATTTAACTGCTTTGGTTGTTTATGTTTGTTAAAGTATTGAATGATAGTAAATACTTATATTCAGTGCACTTATTCTTATGAATTAGAATAATGTTAAAACATCAATTCAGTTAAACAGTAAATCAATTTAACTGCTTTGGTTGTTTATTTTTGTTAAAGTATTGAATGATAGTAAATACTTATATTCAGTGCACTTATTCTTATGAATTAGAATAATGTTAAAACATCAATTCAGTTAAACAGTAAATCAATTTAACTGCTTTGGTTGTTTATGTTTGTTAAAGTATTGAATGATAGTAAATACTTATATTCAGTGCACTTATTCTTATGAATTAGAATAATGTTAAAACATCAATTCAGTTAAACAGTAAATCAATTTAACTGCTTTGGTTGTTTATGTTTGTTAAAGTATTGAATGATAGTAAATACTTTCAACAAAAGGCTCTTGCGAACTAAGAATTCTGTTTTTTGTTTCAATTGAATATTAATAATTATATTCAGTTATTCTTATGAATTAGAATAATGTTAAAACATCAATTCAGTTAAACAGTAAATCAAGTTTAACTGGTTTGGTTGTTTCAAGAAACATTTCAGAAAAACACGTGGGCTAACAAATTTCGTTTGAAGAAAAAGCTCTCCATCTAAAATTGAAGTCTCCTGATCTACTCGACTTTCATTTGAAGGAACTAACTGAAGTTTTTCAAGAGCTTGCCTTGTTAAATCAAGTGATCAGTGAAGAGGATAAAGTGATTTGTCTTCTGTCATCACTGCCAGGGCCGTTTGAATTGCTTGTCACTGCACTTGAAGCTCAGACAGACATCCCTAACTGGATTACCGTAGCTGACACACTCCGGAGAGAAGCTGAAAAGTTGAGTATTCTTCTCAAACTAACAACTACTCATCCCAGAGCTACCCCAATCTGGATACACCCAGCAAGGAGGAGGATACGGCACTTGAAACAGTGGGGGGTACTATGGACAGCAGCAGAATTACTATGCACAGCAGCAACAGACACCGCCAACCCAAATCTCTTACGGCAACGGGGGACAACAGGCACCGGGCGGTTGGAGTGCCGCAACCACTGGACAAGCTGCCGGTACTTGGAGTGGCTATGGACAACAAACCGGACAAACGCCCCAGCAAAGCTGGAGCAACTCCACATACTTGTGGTGGCTATGGGAACTACAACTACAAGAAGTAAAATAAGTAAAGACTTGTTTGTTTGTAAATAGCTACACAAGAAAGTGGTAGTGTTAAGTTGCTAAAAAGACTTAGTTTAACTGACATTTAACTTACACCATATTGTAGTTCTATTCACAGTAAATAAATAACCTGATGTTAGTCTAGTGGTAGGTTTAGTTAACTTTCGCCTCTACGGTTCTTGCACAGGTGTACAACTTGCTTCAGCATTTGTGAAGTGAATTCTCAAATTAATTGAAATTAGTCTTTTGGATAGTAGTTAGATAGAATTTTTATTGCTTTTTAATGATCAGCAGATTAATCTTTGAATCGTAACAAAAACTACCGACACAGCATTTAATTATTATTTTAATTGATGACTCAGCATGTTTACTTAATAGAAGTACGCGGTCTATTAGGTGAGACTATGAATTGAATACAGATGAATTGATATTCATACTGTGAATATTTGTGAATATTTAGAAGTGAATATTTAGAAATAAATATTTTTTCATTTTGAAATACTAATTAGATTTTGATGATTAGAAAATTTTAAAGTCAAAATAAATTAGGAATTTGCAGGAATGAAATATTTTTAAATTAATATACATAAATGAAATGGTTATATTTATAACTAATTTGCAGTAAAATATTAAACGATCTTTCAATTTTTCTGAAGAAAGAATTTAATAGTAAATTTTATTCAATAAAATAATTAAAAAATAGAAATTCTATTTATTTAACGGAAGGATGTTAATTTTAATTGCATGATTATTAAGCAATGTTAATTTTTACAAGTTAAATTGAAATAAAATAAGCAAGAATGTCACAATATGTTAAGTTCAGTTTTGATGTGTATTCATACTATTTTTTATGTTATATGTAAGTTTGAAATATTTTATATACATAGTATATTTTCTTTTTGGATTTCTGAAGACTCTATTTTATATCGACATTCAGAAATAAAAAGAGGGGAAGAAAGGAATTATTTGAAATAGAATTAAACCATTAATAAATGTTTAAAATTCTTGCAGTTATAGGTTTGATTTTTTATGTTACATGTAAGTTTGAAATATTTTATATACATAGTATATTTTCTTTTTGGATTTCTGAAGACTCTATTTTATATCGACATTCAGAAATAAAAAGAGGGGAAGAAAGGAATTATTTGAAATAGAATTAAACCATTAATAAATGTTTAAAATTCTTGCAGTTATGATTGTTCAATTTGAATTTCAGAATTTTTCAATTTGAGTTTTAATGTTTTGAATTTTAGGATTGATTAAAATGAGATTTATGTCTTTAAATTTAGAATAATTCATTTCCTATGTAAATTGTTGTTCATTGTTTTTTTTAATGGATCGTCTGACATATTCTCTAAATCGTTGCCTATTGATAGATTTACCAAATTTGTTAAATTAATAGGTATGAAAAATATAAAATGTCGTGTGAGGAGGAGTGTTGAAATTTTAGTTAAATGTATTACACACTCGTTATATATTTAATGTTAACTTCCTGTTAGACTAGCTCAGCTATATTAAATTACCTATTGTTTCAATAACTATGTATTACTTTTAATGAGAAACGGACATAAGGTCTAAAGTCGATCACACTTCCGTCGAGGGTTAAATACCCTGTCTTGTTGGTTCTGATGTCAGTCTGTCTTGAACATTACTCAGTGAGAGATGAGTTCCACTCATCTCTCCATAGACTTCTAATTGTATAACATATTTACTCTTTAAATAAACTCTATGTCTTAACGTTGTTAACCCACTGATTTAACCTAATTCTAACAAAGTTTTATGTTCATTATCTAATAACTTATGAGTCATTAATAGTATAGCATAGCTCCCAATTTTAATCGAATTGTGCACTTTGTGATAAAAGCACCAAACTTGGCAGGCATCTTATATGATATATAACAAATATTTTTGGATATACGGCCATCTCAAATTTGCTTCCTAACGACTGTTACAGCCATTTTGCAAAATGGTCGTAGAGCAGATATTTCCTGGATGGTGTACCGTGAAGAGTGTCAAGTGAGTAATTTACCTTACCTATATTTAAAATAAACTACGTAATATTTAATATTTTAAAGTTTATAGAAATGTTCTAGGGATTATATAACGTTATAATACATTAGCTATTATATTTGTGAATTATATATTCATAATCTGCAAAATATTATTTTTGTCGAATTACACGTAGGTATCATAAGAAACACTCTGAGACCTAAAGTATTTTGTAAAAAAACAAAACTATTTTTACATGTTCTGTACATGTTCAGAACATGTACAGAAAAGTGAGTGTGTCTCCGCTCTGGAGTATGAGGTGCCAGTGTATAACCGAGTTGCTTGCAAATAGGTAGCATGCAACGCCATAAAAAGTGAGTTTCATTCTTGCTATTCTTGTTAAAACAGTTTTATTAAAAAAAAATATTACCTATTCTTTTGTAAATTAATGAGATTTTCTGATTGTTAAATAATTGCATGTACAAATTAGGTACCTATTGTGTCTTTTTTTCAATAACCGTGAAGTAGGTACATACTAGCTGCTACCTAATAATTGCAGTTACTTTTGTTTATTTTTCCTAATATATTCGATTACGTTCAGCATCAATAAATAGAGAATGTGAAAAATGTTGCACTAAACTATAATATTACTTAATGTCGTTCATTCAATTTTTCACTAGGTTTACCTAGAATTTTTCAATAGGTCTACTTATCGCTGACATGAATTCGTTAATATTTTACCAAACTTATTATTAATTAGGTATAATATATCGAGTATATTATACCAATGTATAATATATCGAGTATAGTATACCTATTATATCCCCGCAATATTTGGGCACTCACACTGCTGGAAAAATCAATTAGAATTTTTCAAAGGTCAGATTGTTTCTTGATCATTGTGAAAAAGTACTATACTAGTGTCAAAATATTGTGACGTTTTCTTAGGTACAATACTAGATAGAAGAATCCCGCCGAATGGTTCTTAATCTAAGCATGATCAAACCCGAGGGTTCGGTGAGTAATTTTCAGGGGTTCGGAGTTTGGGTTCACCATTTTTTATGTGAATTTCATGTTTTGTTCTTTGTACACAGATTTACATTTCTTGTGCAATTTACTACAAAGGGTTTAAGTAATATTGTTTTCAGTTAGACAGGCTGACTCAAAAACAAATAAATGCACGCTACTTTTATAATTAACTTGGTGGAGATAAATTTTTTTAGAATTTTACTAGCCTATTACTCTCTAGCTCAGTGGTTTTTACCATTGATGGAGGTCCTGAACCCGAAAAAATCAATTTATGCATTCAATATGAAGTGCTTATCGTGTCCTAACAGAAATTGGAACAAATTTTAAATAATCTTTCATTTTACAGATTCAAGTTAGTTGACTCTGAACAACGTAATTCAACGCCATCTCATCCGGTTCCAACCGATTGGAGCCTTTGTCTAATATGTCAAGAAGACACAAAAGAAAAGTTAATTCGTCCCTCACAGTCTAAACGAACGGATGTCGGGAGCGGATACAGTTCAATTACAGAAATTTTAATAAAATTTGATGAACTGAATGAACTTCTCCGTACTCTTCAACTGAATCGTCTGGATGAAGGCGACGGAATTGAGACAGCCATGATCACTAACAGTGCTGGTTATCATGAAACTTGTCGACTAAAATACAATCGAACTAAATTACATAGAGCTCAAAAACGGATCCGTGCTCCTGCTGATAAAAATCAAAATAGTTCTGAATCCAAACGCACCAGGTCACTTTCATTGACCACAGATAGTTCAAGTGTTTCGTCCCGCTTCTTTTGTGAACTACCTGAAGGCTCTGAGTTACTCCACGAGGCAACAACCTTCACAATAGACAGACATGTTAGAGATTGTGCAACAATTCTTGAAGATAATATTCTTATTGGAAAGTTAAGTGCAGGTGATTTGGTTGCTCTGGAAGCAAAATATCATGCTATATGTTTATCAGGTTTATACAATCGTGCTAGGAGTGCCAGACATTCAGAAGGATCTGGAGAATGTGAGTCAGACCAACAATTGTCAAGAGTAGCTTTTGCTGAGCTTGTAATTTTTATTGAAGAAATCAAACAGAATGAAGAAACCGCTTCTGTATTCATGTTAGCTGAACTGTCTCAACTTTACGATTCAAAAATGAAACAAATATGTACTTCCATGAATACAAGAGTGCATTCAACGCGCCTCAAACAAAAACTCCTAGCACATTTTCCGGACATGCAAGCGTACAACAAAGGGAGAGAAATTCTTCTGACATTCCGAGAAGACGTAGGCGTTGCTATTGCTAAAGCATGTGAAATGGACAAAGAAAACGATGCACTCCATCTGGCGCATGCTGCAAGAGTTGTTCGTCGTCATATTCTGGGAGAATCTAAACCTTTCAACGGATTTTCAAAAAATTGACAACAGGAATCTGTCTCCCCATTACTACTTAGCCTTGTCAGTATGATTTTAGAGGGACCAAATATAAAGAACCAGATGACCCACACAAACACTGCAGCCGTTACTATTGCTCAATTGTTGAAATTTAACAGCGTAAAACACCATCGTATGCAAAACACTGCTGTATCATCAACTGTAATGCACAGTCCTGCGCAAGAAACTCCTGTTCCTATATATGTTGGACTGATGTTGCACGCTCACACGCGAAAGAGAACTGGTTGACAGAATGTCACATCTTGGTATAAGTTTCTTATGATCGTGTTCTTCGTCTCACAGCCCAGATGGGTAATAGTGTTTGTGAACAGTTTCACATGGAGCAAGTGGTTTGTCCACCAAAGATGCGTGGAAAAGTGTTTACAACTGCCGCAGTAGATAATATAGACCACAATCTTGGGTCAACAACAGCCAAATCCTCGTTTCATGGAACTAGTATTTCATTAATACAACATCCTAGATTCACTGGAGAAGGTATAGATCGAAGTGTACTATATTCAAATGGATATAAAAGTTCTTCAATGTCCATTCGTCCTCTGCTACGACACTACACCGAAGTATCTCCTGTAGCCAGTAGTATCAAGAATGTAAATTTACCTGGTACTATAGTAGCTTCACTTCAGAGAGAGACAAAAGAGCATACTAAAGATGAATATCTGTGGCTACGCAATGTCAGAAATGTTTTAAGCTCTGATGTTGAAGGAGATAAGAATTTATCATGGGCCGCGTTTCGTGCCAGTCGCCAGTCAGCAGAAATTAGACCTATCTGTACCACTGGTTTGCTTCCCATGTTTCAAGAAAATGCCCAGACCATAGCCATGATCTGTCACTCAATAGATGTCGTCAAGAGAGCTATTACTCACCTGAATTCAGAACAAACACCGGTGATCACGTTTGATCAGCCACTATTTGCTATGGCAAAGCAAATTCAGTGGAAGTGGCCTGAGAAATATGAAGAAGATAAAGTAGTTGTAATGTTTGGTGGACTTCACATTGAAATGGCAGCTCTAAAAACACTGGGAGATTGGCTGGATGGGAGTGGTTGGGTACAGGCCTTAGTACAAGCTGAAATCACCACATATGGCACAGCCGAGTCATTCTTGCGAACATCACATGTTACCAGAACGAGAAGAGCTCACCAGATAACTGCTGCTGCTATATATATTCTACAATATCAAGCTTATTAAAATTATATCAAAAGAGATCATAATGACGGCGATGATGGACTTCAATTTCATGAATGGTGTCACAAAAGAGGAGAAGAAATTCCACAGTTCAAGTACTGGTCAATTGTTTTGGAATAAGAATTGTTGGTACTTGTATTTATACGTTCTCTTCGACAATCATCGTTCACTATGTATCTTGATGCTCTATCAGAATTGGCCTGTTGGTTTCATGCCATGGATCACACGAACTATGCCAGATGGATCCCTGTACACTTGAAAGACATGACCGAACTTACTGAAAGACATCCTGAAGTGGCAAGAAAATTCGAAGAAGGTAATTTCACAGTACAGAAGTCAAAGAGGAAATTCTCCTCAATAGCCATTGACCAAGCGCATGAGCAAAACAATGCCTGTATCAAAGGAGATGGTGGTGCAGTTGGTCTCACCGATAATCCAGCAGCATTAAGGCGTTGGTTGATTGCTGGACCAGAAGTAGCCAGTGTCATTGAGGAATTTCAATTTTTAAGCGACACTGGAATGCAAGATAACATACGTCACCATGACCAGACGCCTAGTGTTCAAAATGTGTTCAGTAAGGAAGTCCGTTCACTTGTCAAAGTTATGGAGGAACTGGGGAATCCTTTTGAAGAAGACAGCCAGGATATTATCGCCCTAGATACAAAAGAAATTGTTAGTAATGACGCAATTTCAGTTGTACAGAAAGTAAAAGAAATCGGTCATAACAAATTTAAAGAATTCACTGATACTCGAATTATTCAAAAGTCCACGCCATTTGATATAGTAATCCACCGCAATAAACTCAAGGTTTTTAAGAGTTTGCCATTAAAAAGCTTGAACAAAGAGAGATATAAGCTCGCCTGTCTGAAAAAACAATGCTCAACTCTTTTCACGTCTCTATATAAGTTGTCAGACAAGAGATGGTAACCTGAATGAGTTCTTTCGTCATGAAAATCAAGCATTTCCACCATCACTATCAGATGGAGGTAGTCTCCGAATAGGTACAAAAAGTGATCTGCTTGTATGTTTTGAAGACCTTTCAAACGAACTATCAGGACTTCCAAACACAACTTGTATGATCTTGGATGGAGCAACTATAGTGCATATGTTGAGGCCCGGTTCGTGCAAAAATTTCAGGGAATATGCGCAAGAGATATTTATTCCTTATATATGTACAAAGTTATGTTCCATTTCACGACTGGACCTAGTATGGGACACTTACATCCCAGATTCACTTAAATCCTATACAAGGAAAAAGCGTGGAAAAGGTCTAAGAATGAATGTCGTAGGAGAAGGAGCTATGCCCCGCAACTGGCATAATTTTCTCAGAGTAGATTCAAATAAGACCCAACTGTTCAAGTACCTGTCAGACGCTTTACTGGAGTCATTTACCATGGAAGACAAACAACTTGTTATCACCGATAAAAATAATGTCCTATACAATCTTCCCCTATTAGATAGGTCTTCTTTATCGCCATGCTCCCACGAGGAAGCCGATACAAGAATGTTGCTTCATGCTTTTCATGCTGCTCGCCATGGTCACCAAAGAATAATGATTAGAACAGTGGACACAGATGTTGTTGTATTGGCTATCTCTATTGTACACAATTTGCCGTTGGACAGTGAATTATGGATCTCATTTGGAACTGGGAATGGGTACAGATACTTGGCAGCTCATGAAATTGCGAAAGGTTTAGGGCCAGAAAGAACACAATCACTTCCTATGTTCCATTCCTTGACAGGATGTGACACTGTTCAAGTTTTTCAGGTCATGGGAAAAAATCTGCGTGTGCTGTTTGGAACGTAATGCCCGAGTTGACAGAAGCTCTTCTAACGTTATCCTTCAAACCAATTGACATAACAGAAGAGGTGCAAAACATTATTGAGAGATTTGTCATACTCCTATATGACAGAACAAGCACTTGCACAAGCATTAACACTGCACGCAAAAAACTGTTCTCCAAGAGGAACAATGTGGAACTAATTCCTCCAAGCAAGGATGCTCTGGAAGAGCATGTGAAGAGGGCTGCCTATCAGGGAGGACATGTTTGGGGTCAAATTCTGATCCCAGTACCAGAACTGCCGCCAGCAACCAGTTGGGGATGGAATAAGAATGTTGAAGGAGTGTATGAACCAAAGTGGACAAAATTACCCCAAGCTTCACACACTTGCCGCGAGCTTCTTTCATGTATATGTAAAAAAGGTTGCATGAAGAGGTGTAAGTGCAGAAATGCTGCACTTGAGTGTACTGCTCTTTGCGAATGTGAAGGAGAGTGTAGCCAGAATATTTAATAAAGGAATTGCTCTCTATATGTAAACAGCAGATTGATATCCAATAATAACAATGTATGATATTTCAGGAAATTTACCTAATTGTGTTCTTAATTTTGTATATGTTTTCACATTATTTGATATCTTGAGCATAATGGTAAATTATATGTTTTATAAAATTTGATATGGACTTTTTATTTGACTTCAAGAACTATTGAAATCATTTCAGGATTATTTTAATTACAAATTTACCTTATGAAAATGTGGTGTTGAGAGCATCACTGTAGCATTTTCGTAGCCATTTTGTAAAATGGCTGCCACAGTCCTTATGGAATAAAATTGAGATGGCCGTATATCCAAATTTGATCAAAATGTGTTTATCTACAAGTGTGCCAAATTTGGTGCTTTTATCACAAAGTGCACAATAGTTTATCTATGCGGCTGCACTATAAAGGTTATCAGCCCGCCTTTGTATAATTATATAAATATAAAAAATATCCTAAGTAATTGAGACCTTCTACATATCGACCAACAGCCAATAATATAAATTTTCAAATTAAATCATATAAGGACGTAAATGATCACCATATGCTAGAACTTTTGACTATTCGCGTTCCTATATATATACGTATATTCTATTACCATATCAACTCTATTCCAGGACTGCAATTCCTCACCGTGAGAATATTCCCCTAAATCGTCAGGACAAAAGAATATCGCCAATAATTTGAGCTATAAATACCACCTCCTTCTGGTAGAGTAATGAGTCATTTTTCACAGGGAGAAGAAGCGACCGATTGTGTCAGTACTAACAGGAGAAATGGACAATAAGATGTGGTCTGACGAATACTTCTATGTCAATAAAGGTTAATTTTGCATAGCTTCGTGTTTTTCATTTTCTCCTATTTAGTCTACAAATTTCATTTGTAAACAATATGTATACAAAATTTTAGAGTGTTTAACAACTAATATGTACGAACAGTTGTCCACAGACTGATATCCGTCAAATTTATGACCTAGGTAAGAATAGTCGTGAGATTTGGAACAGATTACAGTACCATATTCCATCATTTAGTGGAAACATTTTTTTAAAAGGCTTTTTGCCTTTTTGACAAAACGTCGATTCATCAATCGATATCTTGATGTATCTCTTAGATTCAAGAAAATGAAATATAAGCGGAATATAATTTTATCATCATATGAAAGCTTTTAGAAAACGAAACCATGTCTACAATAAGATAAAATACTCATAATAAGTTTGCATTATAAAAATTTAATAAAAGGCAATGACTTCATCAAACCATTTGCAATATAAACTAATGCTCTCAATTATTCATTCACTAACCAATTCTCTTCTTAACCCTACTAACCTAGCCTTTGAAAGTTTACTCACTGAACAATTCTCCGCTTAACTGAATCTCCACCGTACGTTAAGCAGTTTATAAAGAGCTGTGAAGATAAAAACTTGGTCTATTAAATCACAATTTGCATCGCAATTCAAGGCACATTGTGAAGTAATATTCTCACACATCAATATATAGAGATATGAATATAATTTCCAAAATAAGGTAGTCTGTTTTTCGATGTCAATAAAATAATACACAACGAAGTTCTTCCATTATAGTGTGACACCAATTAAATAGAAATGTTTTATTTTAGCATACGAACAACAATCTATATAAAAATAAATTAAATTATATTATAATGTATGTTTATGATGAGATATCATATACTATGTGAATCACATGTGACAAGATATAAAGTGAGAGTAAATGTCAGGCTGTCAGCTTTAAATCGTTACTAAGAGCTATACGCAAGAACCATTGTTTTCTTTTCGAATGATATGAGCCTCTAGAACCAGATATTTTATAGTTAAATGGCTTATGTTAAGCAATTTTAAGGGACGTAAACAAACAGGATTAATTAAAGATTGTACTAATATAATTTGTATTAGCGAAAATTGGGGAACTTCCACAAATTCCGTCAGCGTGACATATCCCTGGAATGGAAGTGATTAGCAGCAACCTCAATTAAACCAGCTGCCAAATAGTCACATCTAATGCTGAAAAAGAAGTACTTATAAATTTTTATGCTAAATAACTGTTAAATTTGTTGGTCTCTTAGCTGGAAGCCAAAACACTAGATCTTAAGTAGTGTGACAACTCCGTATTGCCAATAGACAATGTCACCCCACCGATCACAGTAATTAAAACTTGAGCAGCTAGAAAAAAATAGTATAGAAAAAAGTTAAGAGTATAGAAAAATTTTAATAATATAGAAAAATTTTAATAGTATAGAAAAAAGTTAATAGTATAGAAAAAAGTTAATAGTATAGAAAAAAGTTAATAGTATAGAAAAAAGATATCAAATTAGTTTATATCAATTTAGTTTTTATCAATTTAGTTTTTATCAATTTAGTATTGTATAGTAGAGACCTTAAGCTGGAATTTAAATTAACCATATGAAAAATAAACGTCCAAAATTACCCAAGGTTTGAAAAGATAGTGGACTTACGTTTGTAGAATCAATCTATCCCTCCGATCTGTCAGCCCTGGAAATGCCTCATCAGATCTCCCAACTGGGCGTCATGTCCAGCTATACGTGCTACCCCTCCTCAGACTCTATATTTTTATGTTTACGACAAGGAAGTTATAGTACTGGAACTATAACAACGTCTCTCAGCTACATTATTAGGTCTGTTTTTCGGTCCACTGCTATATACGTAGTAGTGACAATAGAGTAACTTGTTATCGTGACGTCATTAAAGCAACAGACTTAATCGAAAATTAGGGTTAATTAGTTTGAATAACTGAATACATCATTACTCTTTTCTTATATATACGAATTTGAGAGCAGAAAAACGCGTCCACACTAAACAAAACCCCATGAGTAGAGTGGACGCATCTTTCCCGTTTTAAGAGATTAAATTAATTTCAGTTGATAATTTATACATATGTTGCCTTAAATCTGAATATAATGATAAAAAATATTTAAAAACATGCTCGATTCTTATGATGATATACTGAAATTGTAATGTATCTACATTTAATAATAATTAAATATACTTGAAATCGTTCAATTCACTATTTCTTTACAACAATCAATTAATTATTGATGCATTAGAATGAAGTAGTATTAATGAAGTTATATTTTTGTGGAACTCCAGATAATAAATCCTCTGCTATTTGAAATGATCGCACTGACTATTTTTTCACAACAATAAATTAAACGTTGAATCATTAATATGAAATGGTGTGAATGTAGTTGTACGTAATAGCTCGTAGGTATGTAATTTATTCAAGTAATCATGAATTTAACACAAAATGGTTTAAATTTACAATTTAATGACTTATAGTGTCGTTGCTTTTATGTAGGTATCCTTTAAAGGGAACCGCTGGTCTAACAAGATGGTTTATGATTTTCGAGTTATGACTAAAGTAATGAACGGAATGTGATATATGAATGTAGGATAGTTTAGAAGACAGAAATTTGGCTGGAGGAAACATTTGTTCCTCTTGTTTCTTGTGATGTAGAACAGGTGTTTTCCCAGAACAAAACTACATTAGTAGAATAGAAGGAGATTCATTTTTAAATACCTGAAATACCATTTAATAATAAAGTGCAATTTCACTGTTTGAAATTGAATCTGTATGTTTTAAATTGATTTACTATTAAAAAAAAGTCAAAATTCAAAACAGCTTTATATATTTTTTTTATAAAAGTTAAACATTTTGTAGGGGAAATAAAAAAAATAAGATTACACCTTCGTTTTATTGTAAGTTCCATTCAAACCTCCAAAGTACAATAACATTCAAAACATAACTAATTACAGAATAACTTTATTTTAAACTCCGTAATTAACTTTGAGCATATAATATGCACACTATATTGAATAACTTCTGGCATATAAAATGCATATTTCCAAAATGCATTTTGGTTCAGCATATATGCACATCGACTTTTTGCATATTATATGCATTTTTCCAATATGCATTTTAGTTCAGCATATATGCACATTGACATTTTGCATATTATATGCATTTTTCCAATAAGCATTTTGGTTCAGCATTTATGCACATTGACTTTTTGCATATTATATGCAGAAATAGGCATATAATGTGCTGCATATTGCGTCAAATATTATGCATATTTTATGCTGCATATTGTCACATCCCTATCCTATCCATTACATAATTATATATATTTTTCATAACTCGTATACCAAGTTACAGACTTATCCTTTTTTTTCTTGTAAGCGTAACTTACTCTATGTATTTATGGAATTCCAAGAATTCAAACTATTATCCCAATTGAAAATAGGAGCAGGTTTGAGGCAGCGGTTAAGCCGATTGGAGTAGTCACTACGGCAGTCAGGGTGCAGCGAGAGCGCAGCGTGGAAACCAAACTGACCGCTTTCGGGGTTATTCTACTCCGGAGTAACTACGCAGAACTACTCTGGGCACCTGATCCTATTTTTCGAGATCGCTGCCTAACTGTGATTACGTGGCCCTCAGCCAAAACTGCAATATCAGTAATATAATATTACAGTTGTGGCTACGGGCCACGCATCCGTAGATAGGCAGCGCACTAGGCTAATGTAGGAGCTGGTGCCCAGACTAGGTCTGCGCAGTTAAGCCGGAGTACAATCAGCTCCCAAGCCGGTCAGTTTGGTTCCCATGCTGCTTTCTCGTTGCTCCCTGTCTGCCGTGGGGACTATTTTGATCGGCTTACCGCTGTACGAATTTATGTATACATTTTAACTCAAAATAAATTATATCTGATAATAAATATGTTGAAAAGATTATGAAATATTGGGAGTAATTAACCTATTCCTATATCCTTTTTCAACGTGATATCCCAGTTAAAATTCGGTGCAGTATAGCGGACGTTTTACTGTAGTTTATGGCAGTCTCAGCATTTCTAAGCAGCGCTCAGCAGATAATCTCTGCTTTCTACAAATGTTTACCGCGACCTACGGAGGCCACGGCAGTATAAGGACGAGATAATCTGTGGAGGTTTGACGCGTTATTATCTGCCGAAAACTCTGGAAAACAGAGCATAGAAAATCTTCAGAGTTTATAGTCGATAATATTGGCTAAAATCTCCAGAGATTGAAGCACCACATATTGCTCATGAATCATAATCCAACAAATTAATTTGAACAAAAATACAACTTCTTTATCGATAGTGTAACTAATAATAGGTAATAATAGCTATAGTTAATTAATTAGTGGATAGCCCTAATAGAAAATAAACATTAATCACTATTGTTCTTGGTACTCAGCTATGGTTTGGCATATCATTGAGTAAATTGTATGCGTTTTTATATTTCTCATTTGTCAGAGTGAACCACTAAATTTTTTTAAAGTAACACTTATAGAAGATCAAAGCAATAGTGAAGTCTGACAATGTTGATATCAGGCTTTATCAGAATGCAGTTTTTCTGTATCTTCTCACTGAATGAACTGAAACAGCTCTCATCAGACTCACACATCGATCATGGTTCTAATAGTACTTCCATGCATACATATGACTGAGAATCGTAGTTACAGGAGACATTCTTAAATAATTTCCATGAATATCAAAGTGCTGATGCTTGATTATAGATAAAATGATTTATAAAGATAAATTATAAGCATACTAAACTACCATTGCATATCATGTTTTCAATTTATAAGATATTAGGTAATTATTTACCCTGATGTAGGTTATTATTTGTCGAATTAAACTTTTGGCATGTGAGAATATATAAAATATATCATAGGTATATGGAATATATAATGACATTCTTATAAACAAGCTGACATTGGCCTTAGTTTAATAAGTTTACTCCAAAATGTATATATTGTATATAATGCATACAATATACTGCATATATGTATATAGTTAGTACAGAAAATTAATTTGGTTCATCTAACAACGATTCAATATTATAAGTGAAATAATTGCAATAACTAACCAGTTAAAATTATATACTAATATTATTATAACATTAATCATGTATTTGTTCTTCATCCGCGCCATTTAAATAGGTATATTGGAGTACAAGAATACCAAATAACACGAAATCATTATTGAAAAAATCGGTCATTCTTAATAATTATTTAAAGATAAAATCATTTCCATGCTGAAAATATTAAAAACAGGGTTTCAAAACGAAATATATAGAACAATTATTTTGTACGTTCTAAAGAAAAATATCGGATTTTTTTATTAAGAACCATTGAACCTGCCGTATTTTGAATAGTTTCTAGTTTAAAATAAGGTTCTGTGGTGAATTAATGTTTTAAGTTATTAATTTATTGGTGAAAGTGGAATTGTGTATCTATCATGTGTATAGTATTTAAGAGTTCAGTGGTTATTGTATCCTATTGAAAAAAAAAAAATAGCTATACTAGGCTATATATTATATAATATAGCCTATAGCTAATTTGTACTTTTTTGGGTTTTGAATTCACTACCTACGGTCCTACCTAACTAGGTGCCTACTAGGCTACTCATGACACCAGTTATCTATCTGACAATAAATGATTTTTCACCTAGCTATGTATAATGTGACATATCTATGTACTAGCTACCCACAGCCAACAGGCGACTCAAGTTATTAGTTATAGAGTACTACCGATGTCAGTTAAGCAAATTAGTTGGCTTCTATTTTAAATGGTCCACTCGTCCACACATTCTGATAGCTATAGGTATACCTTAGACATGTTTCAAAGTGTGCACTGTGAACAAAGTCGCCAGTATAGCCTATATTGATACGTATCTAAAAGATGAGCGGCGCACCAGATCACGGCGCACCCACCATGGGGTACGGTCAAGAGCCCCCCCGGTCATGAGCCCCCCTGGTCACGAGCCCCCCCCCGGTCATGAGCCCCCCTAGGTCATAAGCCCCCCCGGTCACGAGCCCCCCCTCCATGTTTTTTAATCCTTATTTACCTAGTTAAACAAATGAAGAACTACTTAGATAGAAATAACTGAGAGTTGCTAATGTAGTTTGTTGTATCCGCTAGATTGTTGTACTGCACACTTCATGATTGTTTAATGACCTGGCAGGGGGGTTCGGGGGGCGGCACGCCCCCCGATATACATATATTTTATGTCTAATCAGTAATGAACTACTAAAGTGTCAATAAGGATTAAATAATATAGGTAAATAAGGATTTAAAAACAGGGGGGCTCGTGACCGGGGGGGGCTCATGACAGGGGGGGGGAGGGGGCTCTTGACCGGGGGGGGGCTTATGACCGGGGGGGCTCTTGACCGGGGGGGCTTATGACCTACATCCACCCACCATACGTTCTATTAGATAGATCATAGGTAGATTGAAAGATGATTTATGATAGGTACCTATATGTAGAAATGTAGTGAATTTGATATTTGTTGTTTCAAATTTATGACTGATAGTCTGATGGTACCTGAATGATGTGACTCCACAACCAGTCTGTATTTGGTTTACAAAATTCCAATTACTTTTCCAAAAAGCTGAAAGAAAAATCAGAAAAATACATACCTACCTACCTATTTCATGATAGATACTAAGGTAGCTATTCGAATGAGCCACCAACATTTTTTTTATTTACCTAGCCACCAAAAATAAAAAAAATAATGGTAAGTTGGTAACGTTATAGTTATACTAACATAGGAATACCTAAATAGCTAAAATCCACAGACTTTACTAGTATAATATTATTTACGAAGGGGAAAAATTCCACTGACAAGTGGATGGAATTTACCATGAAATACAGTCTGGGCATTATACCAGTCTGTATTTGGGGCACAAAATTCCACTTGACTTTTTAAAAGTTGAAAAAATCCACTAGACTATAAATTTCTATTAATTTGGCTGATCCAGCAACTTTTTTCTAACTTATCCACCAAAAATTAATGGTAACATAGGATTATTGGAATAAATGGCTATAAAAATCCACCGACTTTGCCAGAATATTATTTTCAAAGGGCAAAAAATTCCACCGACATGTCGGTGAAAATTACCACAAAATACAGACTGGGACATTAATTGAGTCAGAGAGATAGATATTCGCAGTCGCTAGAGTCTTGACTGACTACTAGGTATATTGAATTTTCTAAAATAGTTTTGAATTCATTCCTACCTATGATCTATCCAGAATGCAGGAACTGGTAAAGTGTTCTCCAAGATATCCTACATTTTGACTTATGTTCATGTTCTCAGTAAAATACATGTAAATGTAGGAGGAAATTATTGATTGTTTGCACAGAAAATGTTAAAATTTCATATATTCTGCAGACTGGCTAGTACCTATACAAGCTATATCTATTTACCTGAATTTTACTTCGATTATTAAAAGAGATCTCTGTATTATTGTATACAAAATATGCCAGTTAATCTGTTGATGCCAATTAATTGACCCTCAGCCTTACATAATAAGTTACATTTGTAAAGGTCAAAACTCAGATATGTCTAATTGGCTTAATGCCAGTCTACAGAATATGGGACATTTTAAACATTTTCTGTAATAACAGTCTGAACAGTCCTTAGTTTTCTCCTATATTTGCATTAATTTGACTGAGAACAGAAGCCAAAACAGAAAATTTTTTGGAGAACAGTTTACCAGTTCCTACAGTCTGGGCTTAATGTTTTGATTTAATTTAATTTCTGTGTTCCCATGTTAATTTGGCCTAAAATTTTAAGAAATGAGCCAAAATGGACATGTCTCAGAATCTTTAAATTTTGGCTTGAAGTTGGCTAACAATCTGTCAGTCTCTTGAACATGGCATGATGATTATTCAGATTATATAAGATGCATCTTGACAGTTTCAATATATTTAGGTACCTATTCTCATGTAAATTTTGGCACTAGCAATATTTAGAGAGTCAACATAGTTTTAAAATTTAGATAAATGGAGCAGTAAAATTAGGTTACTTTCACTAGAAACCTTTCTTTGACTGACGGAGGTCGCTTTTCTTTGACGGAGGTCGCTTTTCTTTGACGGAGGTCGCTTTTCTTTGACGGAGGTCGCTTTTCTTTGACGGAGGTCGCTTTTCTTTGACGGAGGTCGCTTTTCTTTGACGGAGGTCGCTTTTCTTTGACGGAGGTCGCTTTTCTTTGACGGAGGTCGCTTTTCTTTGACGGAGGTCGCTTTTCTGTGACGGAGGTCGCTTTTCTGTGACGGAGGTCGCTTTTCTGTGACGGAGGTCGCTTTTCTGTGACGGAGGTCGCTTTTCTGTGACGGAGGTCGCTTTTCTGTGACGGAGGTCGCTTTTCTGTGACGGAGGTTGCTTTTCTGTGACGGAGGTTGCTTTTCTGTGACGGAGGTCGCTTTTCTGTGACGGAGGTTGCTTTTCTGTGACGGAGGTTGCTTTTCTGTGACGGAGGTTGCTTTTCTGTGACGGAGGTCGCTTTTCTGTGACGGAGGTCGCTTTTCTGTGATGGAGGTCGCTTTTCTGTGATGGAGGTCGCTTTTCTGTGATGGAGGTCGCTTTTCTGTGATGGAGGTCGCTTTTCTGTGATGGAGGTCGCTTTTCTGTGATGGAGGTCGCTTTTCTGTGATGGAGGTCGCTTTTCTGTGACGGAGGTCGCTTTTCTGTGACGGAGGTCGCTTTTCTGTGACGGAGGTCGCTTTTCTGTGACGGAGGTCGCTTTTCTGTGATGGAGGTCGCTTTTCTGTGGCGGAGGTCGCTTATCTGTGACGGAGGTCGCTTATCTGTGACGGAGGTCGCTTATCTGTGACGGAGGTCGCTTATCTGTGACGGAGGTCGCTTTTCTTTGTCGGAGGTCACTTTTCTTCCATGTTACAAACCAGTCTGCAAAACATGCACAATCAGTCTTCAAATATTCAAGTTTTGGAGCAATTCTTTCCAAAAGATTTTTAAATTTCTCTCTAAAATGGCCAGAAATCTCAAAACACTCTCCAATAATTACATGTAAACATAGGGAATTGATTAAGAAATTGTCGCCAGATAATTCAGGACACTAATTTCAAGGCCATAATAGTCACCGGATAAATTTCACAACTTCATGCATCTTTTGCAGACTGGGTTACAGAGTATGTCAGTTAAAGCCAATTAATTGGCTTAAATTTCAAGAGGTCAAAATTCAGATATGTCTAATTGGCTTAAAATTTTGAATTAATTCCTATGTTCCCATGGACGCAGGAGGTGACTATTTTTTGACGCAAGGTACACACGACACTTTTTTTTCACACCTGTTACACCCCTATTTAATTATCTCGTCTATTCTTCTATTAGCAACATGTGTAGAATTTTAAGTGCACTCTCCTGTTACAACTTAAACTAATGCATTGAGTAGAAAAATAGTGCTTAAGTCATAGTTCAGAGATGGTTCCGTTATTTGATCATGATGGCCATACTTAAAAAGATGATGCTGGGTGGTTATTATATACTATATTATTCAGAGTCAAAATCCTTGCTCATTCACCAGTGTCATTGTTTTGAGTCCTTTGACCAATGAGATATTTTACAAAGTATCTCAAATGGTCAGATAATCCAGAAACTTTGATAGATATTTGAATTTAAAGCATATTTTTCCCATATTGTCATGCTAAAACTCAATAATGTTTAGGACATTGCAGTGGCGTGAATTGAAAGTCTACATTTATTCTGTTGATTTTTAATTGTTCCTCAACAGGTGATGCTGGATGAAAACTTTTCCCATAAATATTTCTCTATCACTCTGATCAGCTAGTTTTCCAGTGTTCGTTTAATAGGTTTTTTTTTCTATATTGTTTGAAAGGTTTATTTAGTGTGCTAGTGCGGGGAAATGGTTGAGGGTAAATTATTGGTTCAATATACAAGAATCAAGTAGGGATAGATTGCGGGTTGGTTTGGATCATAGGGGAATTTGAATTCATATATATACGATTTGTGAAAGTTAAGTTAACAATAAGGTGAACCACCACTTTGTACCTACCCTAGTTTTTCACAATTCAAAAAAATTACCGTATTCTTCATTTTAAAACTTAATCATTCATTTAATCTTTCACTTAATCATTCATTTAATCTTTCACTTAATCATTCATTTAATCTTTCACTTAATCATTCATTTAATCTTTCACTTAATCATTCATTTAATCTTTCACTTAATCATTCATTTAATCTTTCACTTAATCATTCATTTTTTCTTTCACTTAATCATTCATTTAATCTTTCACTAATTCTTAATTCAATCTTGCGCTACATTTACCATTTAATCTTGCAATTGCCTCTTTTTTTTCGTTAAATCATGCAAATTATTATCTTTATATACTTAAATATAACAAAACACTACTTGATTGTTTTTGTTCAATGTAGTATCTAAGTGTTCATTATCCCTTCTGCTTCAGAATATTTTAAAATTCACAAAAACGTACTAACATTAACCCTATGCGGATTGAGACGTAGGAGTTGGTAATTTAAGGCTTCAAGATAACTAACTTCACTAGCGTTCTGAACTAACTTCACTAGCGTTCTGAACTAACTTCACTAGCGTTCTGAACTAACTTCACTAGCGTTCTGGAACTAACTTCACTAGCGTTCTGAACTAACTTCACTAGCGTTCTGAACTAACTTCACTAGCGTTCTGGAACTAACTTCACTAGCGTTCTGGAACTAACTTCACTAGCGTTCTGGAACTAACTTCACTAGCGTTCTGGAACTAACTTCACTAGCGTTCTGGAACTAGCTTCACTAGCGTTCTGGAACTAGCTTCACTAGCGTTCTGGAACTAGCTTCACTAGCGTTCTGGAACTAGCTTCACTAGCGTTCTGGAACTAGCTTCACTAGCGTTCTGGAACTAGCTTCACTAGCGTTCTGGAACTAGCTTCACTAGCGTTCTGGAACTAGCTTCACTAGCGTTCTGGAACTAGCTTCACTAGCGTTCTGGAACTAGCTTCACTAGCGTTCTGGAACTAGCTTCACTAGCGTTCTGGAACTAGCTTCACTAGCGTTCTGGAACTAGCTTCACTAGCGTTCTGGAACTAGCTTCACTGGCGTTCTGGAACTAGCTTCACTGGCGTTCTGGAACTAGCGTCACTGGCGTTCTGGAACTAGCTTCACTGGCGTTCTGGAACTAACTTCACTGGCGTTCTGGAACTAACTTCACTAGCGTTCTGGAACTAACTTCACTAGCGTTCTGGAACTAACTTCACTAGCGTTCTGGAACTAACTTCACTAGCGTTCTGGAACTAACTTCACTAGCGTTCTGTAACTAACTTCACTAGCGTTCTGAACTAACTTCTCTAGCGTTCTGGAACTAACTTCACTAGCGTTCTGGAACTAACTTCACTAGCGTTCTGGAACTAACTTCACTAGCGTTCTGAACTAACTTCACTAGCGTTCTGAACTAACTTCACTAGCGTTCTGAACTAACTTCACTAGCGTTCTGAACAAAGTTTAGAACATAACGGTATTTGGAATATAACCCTATATTTATTTGCGACTTACCTATTTTTGTGAGACTTACCTATTTTTGTGAGACTTACCTATTTTTGTGAGACTTACCTATTTTTGTGAGACTTACCTATTTTTGTGAGACTTACCTATTTTTGTGAGACTTACCTATTTTTGTGAGAGATAGAAAGAATATTTATATATCATGTAAATATCTTTTTGTGCATACGTGTTAAAATTATTGTTGGGTATATACATATATATATTGAATAAAAGAAACTATAATTGAATGTCTGTGTTGTCATTTCTCCGTGATAGTTTCTGAGAGATCCGGTAAACTTCTGAATAAAAAAATCTAGTTTAGCTATCTCAGTTTTCTTGTGTGGTCAAACTCTCCCATAAACCACTACAACATTAAATAGAAATTTGCATAGTATGGAAGTGGCTAATATCACTCCTATTTATTTAGATAACTGGTGTTCTATCAATTATCTACCTATGTTCTTGTGTTAATTTTCATATATACACAGTGTAATCATTATTAAAAAATTATACATAGCTAACTCAAATTGTGAGTTTGTTTATGATAATCTGTATTCCTCCCTCTGGATATTGTTACTAACTAGGCTATTTTTATATATGTTCATGAATTTGTTTGTTATATATGTCAAAACTTTTGTTTTTCTTTTCAGGATTATAATTATTCAACACATTCCAAAAGGAAACTAGTTTAAGAAATTTTGTATGTATCAAACAATCAAGGATATTCAGTTCAAACTTTAACATGTCTTTAGATGATGAAGAGGACATGATGCTATTCAATATGAAGTACCTATAAGGTAAGTTCAGCTCTCTTTTCAATCTTAAATAAAATAATTGACACAATGGAATTTACTAGAGATGCACCGATACCATATTGTTAAATGATACCAGTACCAAGTCCAATACCAGTTTTTTTAAAGTATGATATTCACAAGTGTTACTTGCTCAGTGTAATAGCTATAAATTTCATTTGTTATATTATTTTTGTTATTGCAATTAGCTAAAGTGTACCTAGTTTTGAACTACAGTGTACCTAGATTTGAACTACAGTGTACCTTATGACATACACCCCCGAGGAACGCGTTATCAAAGTTGGCGACCTAATCTCTTACTCTTCTCCCAATTTATATTTGTAAGTATGGTTACATTTTTTATTATTAGTAACAAGTGGTACTCATTTTACAAACTTTGACAATCAGTTAGACAGGAAAAATATATAAGTAAGATTTACAATGTATAGCTTTAGTTTGCTTACCAATAAATGAATTTAAAGCTATCTACTTCACTTTTATAACCTCACCACTACTCTTTACAGTCTATTATATCGTAAATGGAAAAGGAGATGGTGTCCCTTCAGCCCTGAACTGTTGTAGCTAATTTGGAATGTATTATTTTACCATGTTTATTTTTATTAACGCTACTTGCAGTTTTGGAGAATAGCGCAAAGTTATATTCATCAACTGCGAGGTCTTAGATTTTTGTATTAGGAAGTCTTCATATCCCATCATCTCCTTCTTCCATCCACCATCGCCACAGGTGCTTGTGACTCTTTTCGTCACAATCCTTGGTAAGTGACAGCATTCACGGAGAAGCTTTTTTTTTCATTCATTAGTATTGTCACTGACGGGTGGCAGGTGACATTGTTTATAGAGCCACTTTTTTTTTTGACTGATTCTTCCAGTCCCTTCTATTTAATTTCCTTTTGATGTAGCTAAACGATATGGCCTTTTTTTCTGAAAAAGACATTTAACCCCTACTAAATAAATTTTTCCCTAACTTTAAACGTCAATCACATTAATTCAAATAGCTATTTAGATATCATGATCATTTTTTACCCTCATGGTAGATATTGACTGGAATATTGCTGCCGAATAACGTCACATTCATAATATGAAGTATATATGCGTTAAACGCGTCATATTTTATAGTATGAATATGGGCGTTCATATTCAGCGCAGTATTGGCGCAGTCAATATCTGCCATGAGGGTATTTTTCTCTAGTGTTTCACGCGTGGCCACGGACGCTACGCGGTCGCGCATTAGTAGTTAGGACGCGCGTGTCTGCAGTTTAGGGTAGCGCCCCAGTGTAGTTCAGTGCAGTGGGGGGACGTAGAATGAGGTCCCCAAAAGCGGACAAAAATGCTCTGTCGCGGCCCTATCGCGGCCTTCTGCCTGCCATGATGCCGGCCCTGCGCGCCCCACCCGCTGCCCCTATCCTGCACTGAATTTTAACTGCGATATATAATTGAATTTTAGTATCTCTATTAACTATATTTATGTAAGTTTTCTAAAATAAATACCTGTGATCTCTTTGCTTCCTTCGTTTAAAATAAATCTTTATTAGAAGTTATTTACTAAAATATTAACAGTTAGTTTCAGAACAGAAATGGGAACAAATAATTACGAATCTGTTCAAAAAGAAACTTCCACTCATCGATGAATTACATGAAAATATGGATGATTTCTCTTAACGAATTACAGTCTTCTTTCATCATATGTTATGATGCTATTGAAAATTCTATAACTATTATAGAACAAATTTTGTAAACTTTTAATCACCATGCACCCTATATACTAATTACTAATACACAGTGTGGATTTGACTGTTGATATCTTGGTGAGTTGTGGGGTTACAAGAAGAATGTAACCCTTAAACCTTTGATATATGAAAAAATATATATAATTTCTTATATATATATTAATTTCTTCATATACAATATATATCTTTTTATATATACTTTTTTAGACCAAAATGTTCACATGAATGTTTATTTTAATATATGTTTAAAAATTATTTTTCCATACTCTTTTTTACATAATCTTGTCACATACATTGTTTTACAAATTTTCTTTGAACATTTTTTTGTCAATTTTTTGTTTTACATGATTTTTTTATGTGTCATACTTGTTATTGTGTATTTTCCTTAATTCTAGCCCCAAAAAAATATATAAAAATTGTCGAGATTTTTTCTTAGATGTGACTGTTTTGAACGTGAAAAGAAAGTCATGTTTGCAGTATTTTCTGACTGTCGTACCAAATTATATTATACGACTGAAAAGGTGCCTATTTAGTGCATACATGAACAGATGAATTAAACAAGAAGGCCAAACATTTAATCATGTTATTCTAAACGCAATGCCGTTATTTGGTCGCCTTTATTTTTACAATAAAATAAAAGAAAACCTAATGAATCGAATAACAGTATCAAAACAATAATTGATTAATGAACATTAGATCTATTTCTTCCAATGCAAATTTATTTTCCTACTAAATTTGCTGTTATACAAAAGTACTTTTGGTTAACAACTCAATTACTGATTACGAAATCACTGTTTCGAAGTTACACTCATTCAAGAAAATTAGAGAGACAAGAAAAATATTTACATTTAGAGATAAATAAAAAATAAAATAATAAATATTGTAACTCTCAGTACAATAATTGTCACTTTATACGAATATTCATGGAAATTCAGTATTTGGTTACTGACGTTTCTAAGATCTATAATTTCAATAGAATATTTAATCAAACCTTATCCATTTTAATAAAAATACCATAATTAGATATTTCATTCATCCGTTAAAGAAAAAGCTTATGTGTTAAAGTTTGCTGTTAGCAATACAATTTTTTATAATTTATATATAATTCATTTTTAAGTCATATTTTATTTCTAATAATCCAAATCATATTGATATCATTCCTCAATATAGTATAAATATTTTTATACTCTTTGTTTTTTCCATGATATTTATCAATGTAGCTATCAATAATTCAAGATGACAGCACGCAACTTTTCTGATAATTTCCTAAATCACCTGAAACTATCTTAAAAAAAATCAAATGCAATTATAAAAGTTCTATTATTTTCACCAGGAGTGATGAAAGTTCATAATAGTGCACCGAGTGTGAAGAACTCCATCTAACTTTCTAATCAAGCTGAGGGGACAGATTTTGTCTAAAGTCCCACCATTATTTGCGTAGAAGAGTTAGTCATCAATAGCTATTTTTCATAAAAAAATGAAAAAGCTGTATGATAAAATATTCCAAATGGAGAATACTGAATTATGAAATAATGGGATAAATTGAAATTAACCATATGAATTGAAGTGAAAACCTTGATATTGAAATTCTATGATGTTAAAAATAAATTTTACCGCTCAGTATGTGGACATAAAAGTATGGAATTTTCTACAGAATATCTTAACGTAGTGAGGACACATGTAAATACAATGTCCGGTGCGGAAACAAACTAATATCATAATATAGTTACCTTCATTTAAAATGGAACCAAAAGAAGCCAAGTGTTTGAAATGGCGATTACACGATAAAAAGCGTGTTTCAGATTTTTTTTTGCACATAAGTATCTCGTTTATTGGACAAAACTTTAAACACCTGGAGAGTCGGATTTTTTCATCAGTGTACACTACAGGAACAATTTACTCAATGGTATGAACAAAACAATCATATCAGTACCAACTATAAAATATCTTACATTACATTAAAAAAGTGAAAAATCACATGATGAATAAATATTTCAAGAAAGTTGAGTTACCTGTTAAATATCAAGACAATTTTAGCTGTTTATCCAAAAAAATTTGAATCACTAAAATATTTCCTTCGTTCATATTTAATGATGGAGTACATGACTAATGTGTTAGCAGGTTATCATGCATTCTCTCTTATGTTCAACATAAATAAAGAGCTGCAACTTCTTGTGATTCACAGAGTTAGAACTGAAGTTCATGGAATGAAGCTACTGCTACTGCGAATGCTTCCCTCATTAAATTAGGAGTAGCTGAACGTAAAATGAAATTATACGAGAAGAACAGTGTTCTGTTTCATATCATTTTAGCTATGCCGTTAGCTAGGTAGTATAACCCCATTTTGTTTGTCATGAACAAACTTCGGTTTTTGAAATGTTTGACTAAAATATAGCTCTCTAACGCTGTGTTTTATTTATTTTAATCAAATTAGGAGGCACACACAAGTGCTTCCTAAAATATATGACAGATAAATTCAATACTCATTAATCACGTTATATGAATAGTTGAATACTCTCATCCTGATTTTGTTCTGGGAATCATAAATAACCGAGTAAACTATATTTGAAATATTTTCTAAAATCGATCAACTTCAAGATTCTGAAGGAAAAAATGCTTTTTTGAAAAAAAATTAAATTCAACAGCATAACAATCAGAAGAAATCATTCGTAGCATATTACGACTTTGCGTCGCAGAAAAGATCAGGTACTTTTGGTAAACAGAAATAAGTTGCCAAGAATTTTAATGCGCCAATATAGGCTATCAACAACTGGTATGTAACCATGGGAGAAGCTTGGTTCAATGTGGCGAATCTATTCTTCAAATTGTCATATTGGCCAAACCTGAATCAACTACAATTTATGGCTGAAACTTCATTAACGGGTCTAGGAAAATTGATGGAAAGCAATTGACAGAAAACAATTTATCGAAAGCAATTGATCGAATAGAAAATTGATCGAATGGAAAATTGATCGAATGGAAAATTGATCGAATGGAAAATTGGTCGAATGGAAAATTGATCGCAAGGAAAATTTGTCGAAATGAAAATTGGTCGATTGGGAAATTGATCGAAAGGAAAATTGATCGCACAACAATTGATCGAAAGGAAAATTCATCGAATAGATCAGCTTCATTTTTTTCTTCTATCTGTGAGTGCAGTAACCGGTGCTTAGTGTCCCTTTTTGTTACATTCCTTGGAAAGTGGCTGCACTCATAGAGTAGCTTTACTGCATCCATGACCATTGTCACCGACGGTGTTAAGTGACTCTGTTCATGAATCCACTTTCCTTTCTGACTGCTTATTCCTATCTCATGTATTTAATTCCCTTTTGCCGTCAGTGATATGGCTTTTGGTTCCGAAACAGACGTTAAACCTATACTAAATCAATTAATTATTTAACTTTCATTTCACAAGTTATCTAGAACTATTTAAATTCTAGAACTAAGAAAACTTAAAGTTCTTCAAATTATAATATATTTCAAAGCATATAATTCTCTGTTATAGAAAAACAGTTGAATGGAGAAATGGTATACATAAATTATTATTCTATACTATTATTGTATAAATTATTATATGAATTATTATTATTATATATAAATCTTGGTAACAAGATCTACTAGCTGTAATAAATTGCAAGTAAGTTTATCTGGCAATCCATGTTTTCAGTTATCATTGTCAATCAGTGTAAATAGATCCAATATCATTTTCGATCAATTTTGTTTCGGTCAATTCTCCATTTGATCAATTGTTTTTCGATCAATTTTCCTTTCGATCAATTTTCCATTCGATCAATTTTTCTTTCGATCAATTTTCCATTCGATCAATTTTCTATATGATCAATTGGTTTCGATAAATTGCTTTCGGTCAATTGCTTTCGATCAATTTTCTGGATCCCCTTGATTAACATATATCGGCAATATCTTGAGCCAAGATGATTTCAACATAACAGTCTATGCTGTCACCATGTTGGCCCATTGGTTGTTTTGGAAAGAAGTTTACAATACATATAAGTTCAGTAGGGTCAGAAAATATTCGTACCGTACGATAAATGTAACATTTTCCTTTATAACTTCTAAAATATCAATTTCTGAATTCCAAATTTTTGTACACTTTTAGATCTGACATTGATAATGATACACAAAAAATATCGAAGCAAATTTTCATCAATAACAAAAGTTACAGAGATTTAATTAGAAAATAGGGGGACAGAAAGTATTCATACTATAACAAGAAAATGTATATAATATTGTTTTAATAGTCAATTGTGAATCCTCTGTTCTCGATAACTTTCTGGAAGCGTCCAGAATAGTCTCCCACATATTTCTGACAGGTTTCCTTGTCTATTTTACTCCATTCTTCTATTGTAATGATCTCAAGTTCTGCCAGATTACTTGGTTGCCTTTTCCTTACTCTTTCTTTCAATTCAGCCCACATATTTTCGATGGGATTGAGGTCTGGTGATTGAGATGGCCATGGGAGGACATTAACACGTTCATCTGCTAACCATTTGGACACAAATTTCGAGGTGTGCTTTGGATCATTGTCCTGTTGGAAGATCCAGCGACGTCCCATTCCAAGATTCCTCGCACTCTGCGTCCCATTCCAATATATCGCAATAATCCTTCTTCTTCATTATACCATTCACTCGAACCAACGCACAAACACCTTTAGTCGAAAAGCAACCCCAAAACATCAGTGAGCCTCCACCATGTTTCACTGAAGGGATGGTACTCTTTGCTTTGAAGGCTTCATTCTTTTTCCTCCAAACATACTGAGAACTAGAATGACTGAAAAGCTCTATTTTTGTCTCGTCTGACCACAAAACACTGTTCCAATAAGTGGATTCTTTAGGGGAGTATTCATTTGCAAACTTGACACGAGCCTTCAAATGCATAGAACGCAGTAGAGGAGCTTTCCTAGAGCGGCAGCCTCTCAAGTTATCCTTGTGCAGAATGTTACTTACAGTTGATCGACTGACACTTGTTCCAGATTGTTCCAAGATTGACCCAACTTCATCCCTGGTCACACGGGGGTTCTTGTTGACCTCTCGAACAACTCTTCGGATACCTGTGGGGGAAACCTTTACCGGACGTCCACTCCGAGGGAGATTCTCCAGGTGACCAACATCCTTTACCATCTTAATAATGGATTGGACCGTGGATTTTGGTAGTTTTAGCTCCTTGGATATCTTGCCCTACCCCTTCCCGTCATTGTGCATCGCTAAGACTATCTTCTTCACCTCCATACTGTGTTCTTTAGCTTTTGGCATGATTTTAGATTTATAAAAAGACAAATTATTAAACAAAGTCAACGGTTGCAACATATGGGAGAATAACAATGACTATATACAAAAAAAGGCTCTGTACTACACTGTAGTTCATGAATATAATTATAACCCCTATCGCCTTCGTAGGGTCTTAAAAATAATGAATTTTAATTAAATATACTATTTTTTCGTGCCGTATGAATACATTCTGTTCTAATTAAATCTCTGTTACTTTTGTTATTGATGAAAAATTTGCTTTGAAATTTTTCTTGTATCATTATCGATGTCATATCTAAAAGTGTACAAAAATTTGGAATTCAGGAATTGATATTTTAGAAGTTATAAAGGAAAATGTTACATTTATCGTACGGTACGAATATTTTCTGACCCAATTGTATATAAAAGAATGTAACCGAAAAATATGGCTGTTTCGTAAAGGATTAACTATTTGCTTTAGTCATTTTTATAGTTTCCATACCAAAACTTGGTAGCTGGCTATTGACGCAGTTCAAAAATTTAATTTGCAGTGGGAAGAGGCTTAAAGAAGCTTCAAACAAAGGCTTACTGCATGGGATCAATTTTCCTTTTGTATGTTATATCATTGCTTTTTTTCTCTAGACTTAATGTAATGCACAGGAACAAAAGACAATGTTTAATGTAGAGCAATGTAACTCATAAAGCTATGGCAAAGTAATGTGAAATTAAGTACCCACTTAGCTATACATAATCGAAAATATGGAGATCGTCTATTATTGTCAACAATGACAATTGATTGCATTTTATCGTGAAATACCATAATTTCGGACGTCATTATCGGAAATGTATAAGTTTTTTTTATTTTAATGATAAAATACGATAAGATTTTCTTCGAATCATTTATTGTCGTAAATAGATGATCGTTTTTATCATCGAAAATAATCGTCTATCGATAGGCAATTATTTCTTGACTGGGTAATGGGTATATGCGGGTTACATAGTTTTGATCTCCTTGAAGTAGTCAGTTTGTTGCAGTGGGCTGCTTAATATTGTGTGTCACCTTAAATAGAGTCATGGTTCTCTACTAATGGAACGGTGAAGACACCATAAACTTGCCTCTTTTCGGCCATAAAAATTCTTAGAGCTGTGAAAAGATAAGCTGTGGTCACGTCAGACAATCACTATTTTGTTCTTATGAGAGTGTAAAATAATATGCAAGCTAAATTGTTTTGAAGGATAATACTCCGGAAAGGATTTCCACGTATAAATGTTGGACTATTTAAGATGAAAATAGTGTTTAATTTGTTTTATTTAATTTGATTAATTTGATTATTTTCTTACTTGTTTCTATTACATATGAATAGAATGTCAAGTTATATTTTTCAGATATTGATTAGTAATTCAATTTACTTATTTACTATTTTTCTTTCTTCCAAAATTATTTTTTATATACTTCTTCATTTTCTATTGAATAACGATTTCCTTGTAAACTTTAGACAGTGGATAATTCACTTGCAATTATAAACCCTTATTATACTAGTTAATAAACTAATATTCCATCCTCATTTTCATGTACACTTAATATCTCTTCATTGCAATCTAAAGAAAGAGATCGAATATTTTCGGTTAAATAAATCCAATAGTATATCCTCTTACAAAACTGATCAAATCAAAAGGAAATATTATCCTAAAAACTTCTTTTTTCTCAGAGGTTTTCTTAGCGGTGGATTTCTTTGATTCATTTCGATGACACTCGAAAATTCTCTGTAAAATTATTTATTAAATGATTTACTTCTTTTATTTTAGTCCATTTAATCTTTTGTATTCTTTGAAGTGCTCATCAATTACTCTTGAAAATCCGCAATTTAGCCCGAAGAGTTCCATTAACCCACAAATGGAATTGAAATATACTTTAACTGTTAAAGTGATAGTGATTTAATACATTGACGCATGTTATGTAATTATACCTAATCAATAGAATTTGATTTTGATTTTCCTGCAAATATATATACACATGTCAAAATATATTTTATTTTCGAATTTTTATCATTAATTATTTTGCATTTTTATTAAAGTAATCATCAGTTTTATAACTATAGATATGTAATTGAATTCATTTGGATAAATCAATATGATATCGAATTGTAATAGTATATCAAAGTATTTCATAATGTACCATTTCATGTAAATGATAATTTCGTTTTGAGCTATTCATCGGAACAATTTCTATCCAATTTAATACGCCTAATTTCATACAAAAGTTAGCCCCTATCACATTTTAGTGATAGGCGGCTCTCTTTCTTTCTTTTTGCCTTATGTAAATAAATTCAATTTGATGAAGAGGATTGTCATTTTCAAAACTTTTCCTGTTCATTTTTACGTCACATTTTACTCCGTCATTATTCTTTGAATTTCTATATAGAAATTAGGAATGAAATATTTTTTTCACTGATCTCATTAAAATTGATGAGAAAATGAGAACATTGTAATTAATTAATTTCATATTCAAAATGATTTAATGAATTCTGTGTAAAAAAATGAAAAAACCCATTGGCAAGTTATAGTGACAATATTGGCAAGTAAAAATATGGAAAAATTGAATAATTAATATCAAGCCTATCTTCCAGTACATCTAACAGTGTATCCAATCAAATTACACTCTCATGTGATTGAGCAATAACATTTTCTTGGGAGTGAAAACATTGTATAATTGACAATAATTCGAATTACAGGAAAGTAAAAAAACCAAAACACTTCAATGGCTCACTAACTTTGAGTGGGAAGATAGTTCTGTCACTAAAACCTCATTTTCATGTAATCTCACTAAAAATAAGAACAGTTCATCTTGAACTACATCATCAGGAGTCTCTTGATTTTGGTATTACTGTATTAGCTCCACATCCTAGATGAAAACAGGTCAAAATTATTTAACGGCAATACTATTACTTGTCCATATTATAATTAGTACTTATAGATCGATATTTGATTGACGCAATGGTAACATATATTATTGAAATTATTTGACCAAGCAAATAAGAAAATTATCATATTGAGTATTCAATATTAAAGTTTGATAACATATTAATCCGAATGGGAGGTTTTCAATAATAAAATTACATGAAAAAAATATTATTTTCAATATAAAGTATTGGTCAACAAAATTTTAATTAACCAACATCACATGGAAAGAAAATATTCCAATGGAAAAATTTTGGAGGTCATAAACATTGTTACAATATTGGGCGATTCTGGCTCGAAAATTTTCACTACCTTCAATAAACTGAAACATCATTTGTATAGTTTAATTGTTCAGGTATATATCCTGTTAAACATTTATCTGGAAATAATGTAATTAAAATCTCGACCAACCTCCAACTGCCATATATCTTTGAAACGTGATTTAATTGCAGCTTTAGTTGGTTTTATCTGAGAAGTTTCTTTAATGGGGCATTGGCTTTTTGAACAATATTTAATATAGTTAGATTGTTTTGTATAGTATACAACCATTTATGTAGAAGATACATTTTTTTAAATTAATATGTTGTTAGGTACAATTTCAACTTTCAACATTTTATTTAAAAATTTGCTTAAGAATTTGTATTCATTTTCCATTTATCAAAATTATTAATATTCGCTCTATATTATACCATATCTTTTTAATAAAAGACTACATATATACGGTACTTTAATTTTATAGTTTTACTTCAAGAATACATTTATTTATAACTTTTATTTAACAGAAATATTGGCATCAGTGCACCTATAGTTTTAGTGTACGCGCTGCATACAGATAGTACTCACAAAGAAATGAAGAAGACATGATCCTAGATTTTTAACTTCTTACTCAAAAAATTGGCCAAAAACTGTGATACTGGAGTCTTCGGAGAAATAGAATAATTAGTCAGTATTTATCAATTGTAATTTTAAAAATAAAACCCTCTGTAAAACTATTTTTTTTTAAATTTGAAAGAAGCAAAAGTAGATAATACTGAATTATATAAGAAAAAAAAAGTTTCAGTGAAAAAATCTGGGTCAAATTTAAAAAAAAAACTCCAATTGAAGTAAATACAAGAAAGAGCTCATAAACTCAGAAAAACTTCTATAAACATCATTAGTACTGAAGATAATACTACATAAAATTATTGGTAGTTTTAAAACTTATCAATCAAGATCTAATCAGTTAAAGGAGAGGTCGATGAAGAAATAGTATTATGAATTCCTTAATATATATACAGACGATAAAGAAATTGTAATGTTTAAACTAGGTCACACAAAAACATTAATGAAACTTTCATATTATAAATGAACATAGTGAACCCATTAACCCCAACTAATATTGTTGGACAGATAGCTGCCCACTTTAAATTCCTTCCAATGTATATGACTTTTTTCAAGAGTGTTCGATTAATTTTTCATTTATATGACTTTTGACCTTGAAGTCTCTTCTCTCTAATGGATATAGAATCATTTCTCTGTATAATTCCAATCGTGAATAATAACACAAAAAGTAAATAGCATTTCCATATTCACACTGTTTTTCTGGCGTTTCAAAGTCAGCCAGTCAGCACACCGTGTCGGTTAAAGCGGTTTCCATCTCTGCACTGTGTGTTGGCACTGCAGTAGCTACATGGAAGTACTAGTAGGAGGAAGAGGTGTAACGACTAACCAACAACGTATAAGCGTGACCATCATGTTAGCACCTTAGTGACGTCACCCGTGACGTCACATTACGTCACTCAGCGCATCAGTCAAGAGAGCTTCCTTGTCTCTCTGCGCGTCAGTCAAATGAGCTTCCTTGGCGTACAATATTACATTAAATACTTTTGAGGAATATTACTTTAATTAAGTTTATTTAACTCTTTACAAATAAAAAAATTTATTCAAGCAGGTGATCTGAGGTACAAAGTAAAAATAATATTTATTTATTTATTAAATAATTTTAGAGTTTCTATTCTTCGAAAACTCAAGTTTGTATTAGGTAGGTAAGTACTTAATTATCAGTCAGTTCCACATTTTCGGTCATATAAGATGACACAATATAAAAATAATTATTTCACTAGGATTGGTTGAGTAAAAACAACCAACCTGGTTTTGCAGAAGTAGTGCATAGAACTCTGTAATAATAATACTTTTAATATTGTGTTTACTTACATGACTGAAAATGTAGTACTGACCGATAAATCGTAATTTACCCTAGTAAACAGCTGATGTGTACTCGCACACTACTCAGCAAAATACTTTAGGTATTTGATCATTTTACTTAATAATTATTTATCTTATGGCATTTAATTGATGTAAGAAGATTGATTGATGAATATTTAAGCAACAGATGCAATGTTAATGACTTAAAGAAGCGTTAGGCGGAGCATGCGCAAGGTACGTCCGCTCTACCTCGTGACTGAAATAACACTAACATGTTAACATGAACCGTTACTCAGTCAGGTCAGAGAGAGCCGCACACACGTGTACTCTCCCTCGTTTCTAAATCTACACTAAGAAGATGTAAGAAGCTAACACGATTGTAACCGCTTTGAACGGCTTGATTAGCCGCCTGAGTAGCTATCGATTCTTTATTCCGTGTGGTCGTGTGTATTTTGTCTCGGCCACGCGGGTTGACCGAGTCTCAGATTGATCGGCTACTGTTTGCTCGAAAATTACCGTAATGCGAGTTTGACCAATCAAATATTATATTAAATGATGATAATCTCCATTCAATTGTCATTTCTGAAGATTACTTGCATGCCCTGAATACCGTAGTTATAC